>OY728148.1:1097727396-1098328266 GCA_963277665.1 Viscum album
TCAGGATAGAAGTAATAACATCACGATTAAAAAGTCGAAACTCGTATGATAAATGAAACGATTTTACCCAAAACGGAGCTTTAACATAGAATTTAGAAAAGAGAGGGTAATATAAAGTCATAAGTAAACCATATATGACATAATAACAATTAATATGATTCTGTAATAAGTCAATGAAATTATTTAAATCATTATACAGGAGGTTCAGAAACAAACGAAGCATATCAGACATAAGGTAAGGGATATTTATTCCAATCTCGTTCTTATTCGAGATTGTTTATTCGTAAGTATTTACTGGGGTTATATTTATCATCCATATCCCTATTTTCTATAAATGGATTTATGTATGTTTAAAGTCATTTTTATCCATTTTTACTTTTACTACATGGTATGTAAGGAATCATTCTTTTGTTTACCATACTAGGTACTTTTTGACTTTTCGAGAAAAAGTAAGAGAAGAATATTTTTTTTAACTTATACGGCATGAATGGATTTTTACTTTTTTATAATGACTTATTTTTATAAAGCTTACTCTACAAGATTTCATGAATATTTTCAAAAAAAATATTTTCTTTTAAAATTTTGTGGCATTTTGTGAGAAGAAAATTATTTTTACGAAAAAAGGATATTTTCCTCAAGAATTCTTTTCAAGTGTTTTATCAAAACCATTTTCCATCTAAGATGAAAATATTTCATATGTGTATATTTCAAGTACAATATCTCTATGATTTATATGGTTTAAAATTTCTTGTGATTTAATGATATCCATTTTTTTTATATGTATTATGTTATGATGGGATGATGTTTATGAAACCTGTTTTTATTCTTTGGGTTATGATGAATGATTTAAGTTTATGTTGTGGGAAAAGTAATAATGATTTCATTATGGGATTAGTGGGACCTATATATCCCTCCAATGTATTGGGTAAAGATTTATATCTCATGATATAGACATGGATAGAACTGTAAGTTCACCCGGTTCAGTGATACATGACTCGAATAAGGAGTGAACTCGATTCAGAAGGGGACTTTGTCCACTAAGATGGTCTTGGTAGAAATTCCTTGGCAACTATGGAAATCATAACTTGTGATGAATGTTTTCCACAATTATATGATTTATTCCCATGCTATTTTATCAATATTTATGTTCCATTATGATACCTGCCTTACTTCCAAGATTTATGTATTTTCTCATGATTTTGATGTTTAAACATTATGTTCATGTTTTTAAGTTCAAATGTACATGGTTTGTCTTATTTTTTCCATGCATACCCTTATAGAGCATTTGAGCACACCCTTTATATGTTTTCTTTTCCCCAGTATATTAAGAAAGGTTTTAGGTAAGAAAACCAAAATAGGGAGATCTTTATGGGAGATGTTGAAGATCTTTCACCATGATTAGAAGATTATGTTCTGTGTTTCGAAAGACACTAAACTATTACAGTCCTTTGGTGTCTATTTTTTTATGTATTAAGTAATCCAAAAAAGTAATCTAATATCTATGTATGTCAATCTTTGGTCTCTAATGTTGGTATCAGAGGAATGATTTATTTAACCTTTGGAAACTAGGATGCGAAAAATTTAGTGAGATCCCTAGAGATATTTCTAAGGTCTATCTAGGGATGTCCCTAAGGATAAGTATAAGTATAGGTTATAGTACTAGGATTAGGGTAATGATCGTAGAATTTAACCAAAGACGTTAGATATTTAAGGTACTCCCCCTTTATTATGTTGTTTTCCTAGCATAAGTTTTTCCTTTTACACTATTCTTTTTGGGTTTTAGACGATGGATGGAACCCGAAGGAACCATGTTGATCAATTTAATGGGCAATGCAACGATTGTCCTCCTGAAAAAAATGTTTTGGAAGATGGACAGAAAAATCTTATTGATATACTTACACAAAATGGGAATCATTCTGGCCTCTTGAATGAGCAGAGAAAGGAAAAATATTTTATTGAGTCCTTGATGAGGCAACGTCCACCTTCTTTCAATGGGTCTTCTGATCCACTTGTTGCTGAAAATTGGATCAGTACCATTGAAATGATATTTTCCATACTTCGATGTTCGGAACATTATAAAGTAATTCTAGATATTTACCGTTTAGAAGGTGATGTAGACCAGTGGTGGACTCTAATTAAGAATACAAGGCCCCAAGATAAAATTTAATCCATGGAATGGGATATGTTAAATAACTTGTTTTCAGTAAGTACTTCGCTCATATTCTTCGAACATATATGGAAAAGGAGTTCCTTGAGCATAAGCAAAAGGATGATGAATCTGTTGGAATATACGAAGAAAATTTTACAAGGCATGAAATGTATGCTTCTGGCATTATCATCCAACCTGAAATTAATGTTGATCAGTTCTTCAGTGGCTTAAAACCAAGTCTTCGAAGGGCATTAGCTATAAGAGACTTCTGTAGCTTTGAAGAAATTGTGTGTTGTGCTATCAAGGTAGAACTGGATGTTAGTGTAACATATCCATCTCATGGTTTTGAGAAGAAACAAAAGATGGAGTTCAAGGAGAAGTCTCAAAATAATGGTGGAAAGAAGATGATTGTTTCTTTATGCACAAAGTGTGGAAATATGCATGGAGGAGATTGTCTTAAAGGGACTAGAAAATGTTTTATGTGTGGAAAATAAGGTCTTCGAGTAGCTGAGTGTCTAAGTAATGGAAAAATCATTGCAAATGATGTGAATAAAGAAAAGAATGTAGAGAACACACCACCAACACTTCAATGATTCAAGTGCAAGGAGATGGGACATTATGCTAATCAATGACCTTATCCAAGGGTTAATGATGATCGACATGAGAAACCACTTAATGGAAAGGATAGAGGGAAGTAAAATGCGATCCCTATTGACGATGTTGAATATGAAAACGATGTGGTCGAATGATTAAGTGTTTATGTAATGGGATTCCAAAATAATGTTGTATATAATATCGTGGAATATTGGAATATTTATGTATTGGTCTATTGTGGTTTTCAATAATTTTATGGTACTGATAACCATGAAAAGTGATTCAAATATTTTGGACAGCAGATGATATGAACATAATGAAGGGATAATGGGAAAATAAATTGTTTGATAGTATTCATGAGCTCATGATTGATATAAGAACTAAGTGATATCATGGTTTGAGTATATAGAATTTTCGGGATTTTGGTATGTGGAAAGAGTTAACTTTTGACAGCACTCATGTTTTCACTAAGGATCTATAGTGATTCATGTTTCAAAAGAATACATTATTAAGGTATTTTCATGTTTGGAATGTGACCGAAAAGATATATATTATGATATATGGGGTATAAATGATGGAATTCACGTGCTTGTTATGTCACATTTCAAGTAATTGTTTTCTTTATACTATGAGATTGGACATATGTAATTTGGATAAGCCAAAAGATTAGAATTGATTATGATGGACATCAGATAGTATTGTTTAAAGATAGAACTTTTTGTTATAATAGTATTGTTTTAGAAAAAGGAAAACCTGCAGAACAGGCGACAACCCGTCACGTCAGACTAGGATGCGGGAATTGAACCCACAAACAATGTGCGGTCGACCTTTATTGCCTACCACTAGCCTACAGGAAGTCCCTGGTTAGTAGAAACTATTATTATTTTATTCAGTTCTATGATGGATGAAGTATAAGTCCATTTTAGCGACCATATATGATTAATCTCAACATATATGGACTTCTGTATATTTAATAAATCGTGCTAAACTTTTTGCGATAGAAATAGATGGAATGACCTATCATTCTATCGCACAATCTGCTAACACTTCACAAAAGAAAAATTCAACTTCATTTCTTTATGAGATGAAGTGGAAATTGTTCGAGGCACGAGCAATAGTGAGATTATAACAAAATCAAGTCAGTATTTCTTTTAATTCAATAATTCTTCCACTCTAGTGAAATGATCTTGAAAACAAAAAATGTTGTCCTACTGCTCTCATATATGATGAATCGGATGGTAACTTATATCATCACAAATTTATGGCTTTGTGATTGTTTTCTCTTTCATAGCCATGTCCTCTACCACTCTTCATCAGAAGATGATGGTTATATTTCTCTTACATATCCATATTTTCACCTATGTACTTCTATGTGGAAACCCAGTGATTAGTTAATTTGGGTAACAGTTATTTTTCATACATTAGTTTTAAATGTCAAGTTCTAGTATTCCTTTTTACGATGTGGGTTTCTATTAAAGGAATTTTCAAGTAGTAAAGCATTTATAACCCCGATGAATTTCGAGGGAGAAATTCATTTTATCGGTGGTAGAATGTAACACCCCGAGATTTTACGAAAATTATTCTGTTAATTTCATTGATGTCTTCTATTATACACTACACAATGTTTATCTTGTACTATACGCAACACTGTATTAGCTTGCAGTATAGGAAACACTATTCTTGGATCGTGTTACACAAAATTTTATGTTCGTTTTGGGGAAATTATTCTACCCAACATTAAGTATAGATTTTGTTTAATGTATAAATGAAATAAGTTTTGATTATGTTATACGAAACACCAAACAGAGCTTTCACTACACAAATCCCTGACTTGTGTTACATTACACAAAATCAAGACCTTCCTCGATAGTGTGTGTAGTATGTAATACCGTGTTTCACTAAATGAGATATTATTATAATATTATTATGAACTAGTCGTTTTGAATAGTAATACCCACTTTTTGAAATTTTATAAAATTTATCTTCCAAAATGGACTTCATTTTTGGATTCAGAATATTGAAATTATCCTAGGGTGAATTAATGGTATTTTTCTGAAAACATTCATTTTTTATGAATAGTGAAAACACTGGGTTACTATTTAAAAAACGAATTTATATTTAAATAATTATTTATTTTATTAAAATTTATTTTATGCTAAAATTGATACATAATACCTATATAAGTGAAATGTAATTCATTGGAATAATTTTATAATAATTTTCGATATATAAAAAGTTTATTAGACTTCTCACCATCATTTACCTACCTCCTAGGAGATTTTTGCAAACTTACATAAAACATAATTTTACAGCTTATATGAGTGGAATTTCAAAAATCTTAGAGACATAGTTAATATTAAGGAGTAAAATGTGGTTCAATAAGCTAAAAATAATTTTTGGTGAATAGTAATTTTTTACTTTTATTTACCACGGTTAAAAGTAAATAGGGTAATTAAGGGTAAAAATGATATTATTATTACCCTAACAAATGTCCAAATTCTACTGTATAAGTTTAATTCGACCAAAAACAACCTTAGGAATAAAATATTTCCCTTTAGGTGCACTTGGATTAGATTAGGAAATTTATTATTATTTTATTTAAAGAAGAGTTAAAATGGTTAAAATCAATGTTTAACAACTAAAACATTTTTAATATAGGGTTATACATAAGATAAATTAGACTATAAATATTCATTATAAAGATAAAAAAGATTTCTTACATAATGGTATTTTATTTAAAAATTTTAGACATTAAATAATTTAATATATTTATGAAACAATGATGACACAATAATTATCTTATTAATAAAATATTAACATAATTGATGTTATAAATATCCAAATAAATCTAATTTGAAACTTTTTATGAATTCCACTAATTTTATTGGTTATTATGACATGTTATCATATATTTAATTAACTTTATTAGAACTAATCATGCTATTATGATTTTCACAATAATCAATTACAAAATAGTGTCAAAATAGAAATAAAATAGTTTTTAAAACAAATATTATATTATTAATTGTTATTATATTACTAAAAATCTATGGTTGGTCGAAGATACTTATATCATGATAGATGAATCATTAATGGACCACATTAGGGTCTCTTGGATGTATATGGTTTGTTTATTAACTATATAATATAAAAATATAAAGTGACATGGTAAATGTCATTCTAATTAACTAAGAGTAAAAACTAAAATATAAGGTTAATATAATGACCCAAAAATGTCTAAAATCTATTGGATGAGATGATTTCGACCAAGAACCACTTTAGCTTTGAAATAAAGCAATTTGGAGCTATAATAAAGCGAATATGACATTATTATAAAATAATATTTTATGTTTTTTATAAAGTGCCCCTCTCCTCCCTTATAAAAAGGGCACCCCTTACCTCTTCTCTTCACACCATTTTGAACCTTGATGCTTGGAAAACCCTCTCCCATTTCGCTTCTCCACTTCCCTAGAAACATTCTGGAGGTTTTGTTCTTCTCAAAAGACCAACTCTACTTAAGAGGATTCTTAAATGAGGAGCATCGAAGAAGAGGTAATCTCTTCTTCCGATTCTCTCAAGTTTCATTCTTCTTCTACTTCTTATTATTTAGTTGTCTCATTATAAATTAATAACATAAGTATTACTTATATACTGATATGTTATTATAAATATAAAAAAAAACCCTATTTCACCTTCTATCAATCCTACGGAAAATGGAATCACCGCGCGTGCGTACGTACGGAATACCGTCTCCACATCGTGGTGTAATCGGTTTTCGACCACGAACTTACATGGATCGGTATAATGGTTTAAATAAATTACTATATATGATTATTGTAAATTGATATTTATTTTCAAATATTATACATACACTTCAATACAATTCCATGATCATGGGAATGATATCATCACTCGTGCGTACGTATGGACTACCGTCTCCACGACTAGATGAGATTCATTTTCCATGTTAACCATTCATGAATGATTATAAAGTATATATAATAAATAATAATGAAATATATGACAAAATAATGATACTATATTTATTTATATATATATGTATGTCATTTACTTAATTCCATTTTATTCAATAAGGAAACGAAAATAACGTTCATGCATACATACATACGGCCTACCATCTCCATGAATGGTGTATTTCATTCCATTTATCGATCTATCATATATATTTATATGCTGAATATATATTATATATAAATCTTTTTTTATATTATGGAATTATGTAAATCAGGATATAAGTAATAACATCAAGAACAACAAGTCAAAACTCGCATGATAAATGAAACGATTTTACCCAAAACGGTTATTTAACATGGAATTTTCAAAATAACGGGTAATATAAAGTCATAAGTGAACCATATAAGACATCATAACAATTAATATGATTATGTAATAAGTCAATGTAATTATTTAAATCATTATACAGGAGGATTAGAAACAAACGAAGCATATCAGACATATTGTAAGGGATAATTATTCCAATCTCGTTCTTATTCGAGATTCTTTATTCATAAGTATTTACTGGGGTTATATTTTTCATCCATGTCCCTATTTTCTAAAAATGGTTTCATGTATGTTTAAAGTCCATTTTAGAAATTTTTGACTTTTACTACATGGTATGTAAGGAAAATTTCTATTGTTTTCCATACGAGGTAATTTTTGACTTTTCCGGCAAAAGTAAGAGAAGAATATTTTTTTAACTTATACGGCATGAATGGATTTTTACGGTTTTATAATGCCTCATTTTTACGAAGATTACTCTACAATATTTCATGACTAGTTTCAAAAAAAATTATTCTCTTTTAAAATTACGGGGCATTTTGAAAAATGAAAATGATTTTTAAGAAGAAAGGATATTTTCCTCAATAATTCTTTTCAAGTGTATTATCAAAACCATTTTACATCTAATATTACATTATTTAATATGTGTATGTTTCAAGTACAATATCTCTATGATTTACATGGTTTATCTTTTCTTATGATTAAATGATATCCATTTGGTTTATAAGGATTTTGTTATGATGGGATGTTGTTTATGAAACCCGTTTTTATTCTTTGGGTTTTGATGAATGATTTATGTTTATGGTGTGGAAAAAGTAAGAATGATTTCATTATGGGATCAGTGGGACCTATATATCACTCCAATTTATAGGGTACAGATTTATATCTCGTGATATAGACATGGCTAGAACGATTAGTTAACCCAGTTCAGTGATACAGGACCAGAACGAGGAGTAAACTCGATTCAGAAAGGGACTTTGTCCACTAAGATGGTCTTGGCAGAAATTCCTTGGAAACTATGGAAATCATAACAAGTGCTGAATGTTTTCCACAATTATATGATTTAATCCCATTCTATTTTATCATGATTGATGTTCCATTATGATACATGCCTTACATACTTCCATGATTTATGTATTTGCTCAATATTTCTATGTTTAAACATTATGTTTGTGTTTTTAAGTTCAAATGTATATGGTTTGTTTTATTTTATCCATGCTTACCCTTACTGAGCATTTGAGCTCATCCCTAGGATTTCAAGGAAGGTTTTAGGTATGAAAACCAAAAGGGGAGGATCTTTATGGGAGATTTTGAAGATCATTCACGATGATTAGAAGATTACGTTCCGAGTTTCCAAAGACACTAAACTATTATTTTCCTTTGGTGTCTATTTTTGTTATATATTAAGTATTCTGAAAAATCCATGTAATGTATATGTACGTCAATCTTTGGGTATCTACACTTTGTGTTTTGAATCAATGACCACCATTGATTAAAAAATCCCGTGAGACGGTAAACTATAATGACAACGTTTTCCCTTTCTCTACTCCCTAGTCCGTGGAATATTTTCTCTAATGAATTTATCCATTGATCATATACTAGTGGATTTGTAACCCCATTGAATTTGGGTGGTTGTTGCCTCATTAAGATATCTATCATTGATCCTCAACACTATGGATCATGGTGATCTATATGGGTAAGGTTATTATTCATAACCTAGGGGAGTTATCCCAATATAGTGATAAGCTGATAAGCACCAGTTTTATCACCAGCTCTAGTATAATTTTCATGATAAGGAAGGAAATCCCTACATGGAGTTCGTGCAATGATATGTTTTCAATTACTTCCACTAGAATCCATTTCAAAACAATGGCATAAAAAATATTTGGTTATGAATCCCAATACATAAATCCAAACGTTTAAAACACTTAACATAAATCGAACAGTTCATGGATATAATCCATTATCATAAAAATAAATTTCATTGAGGATGAATATAATAATAATGCATTCATAAATGTTTGTAAATAAAATGAGAATTATCCTAAGCATATCTATCAAGAGTGTCATAACCAAGACTGCATTAAGGCCAATTGTCGTGCACCAGTTCTCGCTCGGGTCTAGCTCAAAGTAGTATTTTTGGGTTTTACCCCTAGGTACATCTGTGGAAGATCCACCTCTACCTTCTCATATTTATATTGGGATGTATTTCATTGAAAAGACACAATATATCTACCATACCAAAATTCTAGGAATCTATTCTATACTAATCCTCAACGTATATATTATGGCTATGTGCTTTAATCAGTGTTTATCTAAATCTATATTTCAAGGATCGTACAAAACATCATCTGATACTAACTATAACCCCCCGACCCTAGTTATCTAGATTCGGTGCATTGTTATATAACATTGGCATGATAAAAAAAGATCAAGTCTCAAATGAATGATTAGTTTAGTATCCTTGGATGTACTAGATACATTCATAAGGTTTGTATTTCATCATAAAATGGAAAAGTACAACAACATTGTTTCCATGGAAAACAAAAAGATCCCATAGACTATCCCTATAGGTCAGTCATAATACACTTCTTCACATCCTGGGAAAAATAAAATGTAGAAATGGGTGAGCTCAGATGCTCAGTACTAATAACAATATAAAGGAAACATTCATAAATAATCATAAACATTTAAGGGAATGTATAGAACTAAAAAAAGACTTTTCAACATAAACATCATCATAATAAGGAAAATATGAATCAAAATAGTTCAATTTAATTACTAACATGAATATTCTACTAGTTGAATAATCATATGCAATATCAATAGACACTTTCATAATGATGGAATGCATAATTCCAGACTTTCATAACCACATAGTCATGGCCTTGTACCAAGACTACAAATACGATTTCATCAAGGACTTGTTCCAAGACACTAGTTTGTCCCTATGATACCTACCGATGCATCAAGGAGCTATAACAGGATCCACCAGTCACTTACTAAGCCTAATTGCATTCCTTAAATGACAATGTTTAATCATAACATAAACATTCGTATTAAAACTAAAATACGAAATGTCAATACATTATCCATACACCATGAATGGTATGAAATAACACATCCATAGTCAAACATATCCCAAAACCTTTATTAAAATATGGAAGTTTTGTATCATAATAAATCATCTTCAAACAAACTTAATATACATTAATGGATGTTGACATGGATTAAATCAAAACCTTTTTAGAGAAGTTTTTTTCTATTTGGAAATAATTTAAAAGTCATGTAATTATAAAAGAAAAAATTTATATTTGAAAATATTCTCATAATCTTGTAAGGGAAGCTTCAAAATTATTATAGTGGTGTAATATAGCTGCACCCATTGTATAAGATAAAAAAACATTTTGGCCTTAATTTTGTCGAAATGGTCCTAAGGTACATTGTTTTGAAAATGACGGAATTATTCCCTTTAAATATTTTTATAAAAATTAAAACTACGGTATAAATTTATTTAACCCATTTTATAGTAAATAGTAAATATATTTTGGAATAAATTTTTAAGAAACTTGGATGTGACTGATAAAGAGGTCCCAGTAGATACATACGTAAAAACAACCTCACATAATAATGAGATTGTGAAATTAACCCTTACCATGTACTTTTCCTTGGTCGAGTGTAGGATAAAATCCTGTATAATGGTGAAATAACTGTTATTATGTTACAAAATAATCATATACATTATTATGATACCATATATGATATTTTAACATATCTATGTTAATATTATTTTAGAATTATCATTGTTTCGGGTGTTAACTGATTCATTTTCCATTGTATGATTTGTTATGTAAGTACTGTATGTTATGGATAGGATGCATATTATTCATATCCATAATGATATTAACTCTTAAAAAATTAATTTTAATCATCTAATGACAATTATTCTTCAACATATATGATGAGGAGTGAATCTCATCGCATTCGTTGAGACGGTAATCCGTACGTAAACACGATCGACATTATCACTCTTTTGATATTAAAATAATATATAATTTGATAGTATATAATATATACATAATAATTATCATGTTTTATTTATTATTTAAATCAATTAAACATCATTATTATACCCATCTAAATAAGATTTTATTGAATATCAATTACACCACGAAGTGAAGACGGTAAGCCGTACGAACACACATATGATGACATGTCATTAAAAGGATGGATAGAATAATGAATATGGTTGGAAAAAATTTATAATAAAATCAAAGTATATATAAGATACTTGAGTTATTATTTTATAATGTAAACAACCAAGAAAAAGTAAGTGGAACAAGAAAGTAACTTGATAGGGGTGATGAAATATTTATCTCTTCTTCAGCTTCTTCTTTAAGATTTGATCAAAATGGCTTTTTAGGTTGGCTTTATGACTAAATTAAGGCCTAGAAAATGATGGTAGGATGGTTGATAGGTTATTTGGTCAGGGATTGGCTGAACCAAATGGAATTTAAGATTTCAAATAGAGATAAGGGGATATTCCCTTTTATAAGAGGGGTGAGGGGCGCCTTAGGAAAAGCTACAAATATTATTTTATAATAAAACAAATTTCAGTTTATAATGGATCAAAAATAAATTATTTAACATCTAAAGTGGGTATGGGTCAAAATAATTAACTAATAAATTTTAGACAGTTTTGGGCCACTATATTAACCTTATCTTATATATTTAACTATTCGTTAAATAGTTTGACATTTAGCATGTGTCTTTGTATTTTTATATTATATGCTTAATAAACATACTATATAATTCCAATAGAACTCCCAAAATGTTCATTAATGACACATATAATATTATTAGGCCCATTGGCCAAACCAAATATTTTTAGGAATATTATATCAACCAATATTATATTATTTACTTTAAAAAACTCAACTATGTTAATTTTGAAATTATTAATAATTGATTTTTTGTTGAAGTCATAAGAACATTATTATCTCCAAAAAAAATCATTTAATTAACCATAGCATATAATATGCACCTAAAAAATTATTTGATGGCATAAAAACATTCATATTAATTTTATTTTAATATTTATAAAATCATTTATTTGATTTTTTAATTAACAAGGAAAATAATGCATCATTATCGTGTCATATATAAATATATATATTTTATCTCTAAATATTTATAAATAAAATATCAGGATGTAGGAAATATTTTTGTATTTCACATGAATATTTATAGTTTAATATATCTATTATATAATCTCATATAAAAATTGTTTTACTAAATGATATTTTCTTTTGTTATTTTTTTCTCCACTTTAAACTATTTAATATATATTGTCATTATCACTTCCAAGTGGCTTTATGGGGTCCCAAAATCGAACTAAGGATTCCCATGTTTGGACATGTAATAGAAAATAGGGTTAGGACATGGTTTAGGTTAATTTAATATTATTATAATATTATTTTTTTACCTTATTTATGGTATTTACCCTGTTAACCACGGTAAATAAATTTTTTACTGAAATAAATATTCTTAATGTTTGAAAACAAAAGTTACCTATTTACACAATTTTGACCTCCTAATTCTAAATATGAAGTCAAATTTTATATATTCAAAACATATAAGTGGCATAAATTAATTTAAAATTAATTCCAGTTGTCTAAACAAAAAGATTGTGTTTAACAAATAACTACTATCAAAAGATTGACACTTACTTATATCCAGTATAAATGTGAAATTACCTCTAATGGCCAAAATTGAATTAAATGGTAAAAATATTTTATAATTATACTTAAATCCACTCAATAATATAATTTTGAACTATAAATTCTTTTGATTAAAAAAGCTTTTTGAATTAAAATTTTGTATTTTTCACTATTCATAAAAAACTGACTGCTTTCAGAAAAATATCAAAAATTCACACTAAGATAATTTTGATATTCCAAACCAAAAAATGAAGTCCATTTTGAACTATATAATTGATAAAATTTAAAAAATAATGTCTTATTATTAATACTGGCTAGTTTGACTGGTCGCGATGTGTTTGAATCTCGAAGTTGCGTACAACGCAAGCTATTGCATTATTCAAAGGAAAAAATACCAAGGAAGCTTCGAGTGAAAAATCCACGATGAATATAAAAATTTTATATTTATAAAGACTATTTATATTAGAATATATCTTCTAAATTATCATATAATAAAATGTTATAGTTATCAAAACATGAGTATGATAGCTTTGACTGTTAATTAAATAAAATATTGTAAATTTAATAATCTTATCGAAGCAACTTAAAAAGTTTATAAATTTGACATAAGAATGATTTTGGTTTAAAATCACTCATAAATTATAAATAATACTTTTTAATGTTAAATTTAAAATATTTTTTTATTTCATTTTTACCGTTAATTTCCTAATTTTCCCTTAATCGTGTTAATAAAAATTACCAAAGTTAGTATTCACGTTGTTCAAAAATAAAAGAGTTTTTTTTCGATAAATTTTCACCTTATGATTACAATTATATAATTAATTATTTAAAATTAAATTTACATAATTTTCAGAAATGAATTGCTAATTAATCATGTTGTTGGAATGTGAAAATGTTTTTAAAGTAAAACATTTCAAACAATCAAAACGATTCTATAAGAAATTAATATTTTAAATTGATTAAAATTGTGTATGTTATTTTAAATGGTATATAATTATATTCATTATACTTTATAACCAATCAAAAAAATAAGTTTACACTATAAATTATTTATGTAAAAAATATATTTTTTCAATTAAAATTCAGTATTTTCACTATTCAATAAAACATGTATCTTATCAGAAAATAAAAAAATTTCTAATAAGGTAAATTATGATCTTCTTATTTAAAATTAGAATATTATTTTTCAAGATATAATTTAAAAAACTATAAAAATATATATTAAAACCAACTCTTCCATCAAACGGAAGCATAACGGCATTTTTAGAAAAATATTTCTTCTATGTGAAAAATTTGATTTCTTCTTATATCATTTCTCGAAAAAACATAAGATAAATGTTAAAAATTAGATTTAATATTATATATATTTATATATATATCATTAATTTAATCCAACAAGGGTGATTTATTTATTTATTTTTATAAAACACAGTTCTTCGTATTTAATAGTTTTTCAAAAAAGCATTTCCATTTATTTTAAAAAGGTTTTACATTAATTTATAATGAATTGATAAAATAATTATACATATGTGTGTAAAAAATATTTTTATAATTCAATTAATATTATTCATATCCTTACTTTTAAAGGCTATGTTATAATAGTAACATTTAAATAATAGTAATTAGTTGTTTGTTTAATCTCGATGTAGTGTATCACGTACGACATCGAAAAAATAATTTCAATTTTTACATAGAATGTTACATTTCCCACCCCTTGGAAAATTCATCCTCAAAATATCTATTTGGGGCTGAATAACTATGGCTTTAATTCTCGAAATACCTTTATTTAAATCCTACTTTGAAAAAATAATTAATGAGAATTCCACGTAAAACTAATGAAAGGGAAGTGCAAAGGTCACCTATGATAACACACACCATGATTCCATATAGGAAATCATGGACAAGGAAGATAAAAAAACTATAAATTTTCTATGTAGAGTAATATAACACATGGTCATGAGAGTGTTAAAAATTAAAAACCCATAATTATGTTATGGGTGTAAATACCAATGATTTCCTTGTAAGAAAATTAAAAGGATAAATTTTTTTATTCAATATTATATTTATAGATTTACGTTATTACTTTACTACCTTAAATATGAACATATATAAATACACTTACATGATAATTAAAGTTTCATAAATTAATAAATTTACACAACCAAATCATCTTGATATCCAAATGATGCATATTCAAGATGATTTTTTCTTGCTTGGAGCACTATAATCAACTTATAAATAATCATATAATCAACAAAAGATTGTCTTTCTATTTATGGTTTCATGAAACATTAACCAAATACAAAATGTTTATGATAATATAAACCAATTCCTTAAAAATAATGAACATATATTTGATGATAAACAACTTCAATTCCAAAAATTCTACTATAATAAGAAAAGTTAATCATATACTAATTGGTAAATATTTATCCTCACAATTCTTAAAAATTATCTAATCGAAGAATGAAACCAGAAATCTATAATTATTTGATCACCTATTCATCATAGATAAATTTTTTGAATTATCTCTTAAAATCATCAATTACTCACAATGACTTATATGAGAAAGTTGTTTATCTAGTAATATTCAATATAAGATAACCCTTTCCCTAAAAACCTAAATTACGATGAATAAACAGAAAATCATAAATTCTTCCAAAATTAAATTCATCCTTTATTTATAAAATGAAATTTCATTGTTATATATTAACCTTAATCATAAAGAGTTTCCAAAGTACTAATGTTCTTCCAAAAAAATTATTCACTTAATCACCCAATCCTTTATTAATCCCATTGTTATATGGTCAATAAAACGTATGTTCCCAAAATAAAATTATTATTCCTCCATCAAATAATTTAATTATTACAAAAAAATCATAATAACTATGATTTCACGTCATCTAGATGTATGTTATGCACCCTTCTCATCCTTCGTTTTTGGGTCATATTCCTGTAACATTATCAGATGTGATGAGTTATCACCCATCTCATAACCTGTTTATTTTATAAAACTATATTTTTCTTAAACTATCCAAAAATATGATAAAATCGTAAAAAGTAACCCTAACATATTTTAAATCCAACTATTAACTCATACCTTTCATTTTTCATCTAAATATATAGTAACCCATAATTACCACAAAAATAAAATTTGTCGCTTTAATATTTCATTACAAAAAGACTCAATATGTATTTCTAAGACACTAAAAATAAAATAAATATAATAATTATAAACACATGATGGTATCCATAAATCTAAAAAAAAATCTTTATATAAAATGTTCTTTGAACCCTACTCTAATACCAAATATTAAGAATCATTATTATATATTACATATTCTAGTCATTTCTAAATCTATAAATTACATTTTTATAATGATATTTTAGGTTTAGAGTTGTAACGAATTAAGAAAAACATTTACAATCAAATGACATTCATTATAAGTTGAAAAATATATTATGTAACCATTTTTTCATCAAATGAAACCTTTTAATATAAATAATGGTTTCATTTTTGGAAAAATATTCTCAATTTTCCCCTTGATCTTATCCATATACCAAATCCTTATTAATCTCCATGAAACAACTTTAAAACAATAAGATGGGAAGAACAATTTAGTAAGTGACATAATAGAATGGAAAAAATTAGTCCAGTGAAAACCCATAACAACATTTCCTTATGAATATTCATTTTTTCCTTAAAAATGAATTATCATAAAATAATTATCATTAGTTTTAATTTTGAAAATAAAACAATTTTACCGAAAACTCATAAAAAAGAATATAATATATAAGTATGTATCTTGGGAGATAATTATACTAAAACTGAATGACCTTGTGGTCAACTTCTAAACATGTCACTCATAAAAATTAAATAACTATATCATCAAATTCCATACATTTCACAAAAAAATTGGAATAATATTATATTTGACTTTCATACCCAATAAAATGTAACCACTCATCCTTAAATTATCAAAAAACTTCCTTTTATTGTTTTATCATGTAACCAATATTCAATTTTCCACGTACCATTATTTTATTATAACCCAAACATTCTTCCAATTTGCAACATGTGTGTCATAAAAGTTCATTTTACCATCAAATAAAACATTTCCTGTTTTTTAAATAACCAATAAATTTTATAAAACCATTTAAAAAATTTAAAATGTTATTTTTAAATCCGTGATTCACATAAAAATATTAAATATTTGAGAGAAATTATAAAATTAACATTTTAAGACATTTATTTCTATATAAAAACATTTATAAAAACGATTTTGTAATCATGGATATAAAATAGAAGTATTTTGAATAATAAATCATTACAAAACATAAAATAATATTTTAGTTAAAGAGTACCTTAAAAATATCATATCGTTAAAGTGATAATTAATAAAATTAATTGATTTTGTGTGCCTAATGAAAATGAAAACACAAAAATTTGATGTAAAAAACTATGTATTCAAAATTAATTTACCAGATAATATTTACACAACATAATCAAGAAGTTGAAGTTTAACTCAAATAATGGAAATTGGGTTAAGAATTCCCTTACTACATTGTAATTAACCAATTTACATGCCACATAAATGAATAACATTTAAAAAAAATAAATATCAGGAGAAAAAAATTAAACAATGATATAAAATTTCAATGGAATGTTATATACACCATAGAAAATATTAAAGGTTTATAAAATTAAAATATACCTCAATGTTTCAAAATTGAGAGTCCCCTACCTTGAGTTAGTCTTTTCACATACAATCATTATATTCATGAATAATAAACTTAAGATAATTTATTAAACTTTTAGAACCTTATTATAATTTATTTTTCCTTTTATATCACTAATTATCATGTTAAAAAAATTACATAATTATTCAAGTTCATGTGGAATGTTTTGACAATATTTGGTTTTGAGTCCAAAATGAATTTGGTATGATGTTAATAATCAAATTGGGCATAATTCCATATTCTCCATAATAATATTCTTGAAATAATAATAACATTTATATATCAATTTTACTTTTAAATCCATTCACTAAATATAGATATGAAAACTGAACTATGTTACAATCATAGAGATGGTAACCCTTACATACACATGAGTAACATTCCCATTTTTCAGTTGTCATTTTTGAAATAATTTTAATATAAATTTAACATTATTTAATTATTATAATATCATATATAACAAATTATTTCTCAAAATATTATATATATATATATATATTATCAATGTGATACGGTGATATAAAGCAAATCACATCGCTTTGTGGAGGTCACACTTGAAATGTTCACACAAACAACATTAACACTTTCATTATCATTGAAAATTAATAAAATAAATGATATATTACTATTAAATAATTATAAATGTGTCATTAATATCATATATATACTTTAATTCCATCATTACAACTATTCATGAGAGATGGCGATGGAAAATTAATTATTGTTCCTTGTGAGTTGGTATTATGATGTACACAAGAATGATTAATTGTTTTCCCATTTGATGAAAGTGGAGATAGATTTAGGTTAATATAATAATATAATAACATATAATTGTATCAAGGATACTATATATATTATTTCATCATGATTGAATAAGATTGTAATTTTTTTACGAAGAAATAAAACAATAATACTTTATTAAAAATGATACCTTTTCCTTGAACCACATAATTTTCTTAACACCTTTGGACCACTAAGGATAGTGTTATGACTATCCCTAGAGATATGGAAAATGGGGAAGAATTCCAGGAAGGTATTTTGAGAGATATTTTCTAAAAAAACAGATTTTTATGAGTGTGTAATAGTGTCTAAGAGATACCATTTTATTAAAGAGGAGAGGGGTATTATAGGAAATCAGCAAATATTTATAATTAACATGAATTATGTCTGTAGTAAAAAATTCATATAAAGTAATTTATTTAAAATATATGATGTGTATGGGTCAAAATAAATTTATAATATTATTATTAGAAATGTTTTGAACATTTTTTAATCCTTATCTTTCTCTTTTAACCCTTATTTTTATCCCTTGGAATATTAATGTGATATCATGTAATTTACACATTAATGTTTAATATTATTAATATAAAATTTAAATAAAACCAAAAATGAATCATTTTTTTTATTTTAAAAATTATACTGAAAATTTGTATGAATTTGTTTTTAAAATTTTAAATCGTTTAATAAAAAATTAATTATATAAGAGTATAATTATTGTCAATTTTGACACAATTCATTTCTTGACATTTTAAAAATATCAGAATATAATGATATCTTTTATTTTTTCCAAAACATAAACAATATTTAATATTAATCTTGAAAATTTTTATTTGACATTAATTAAGACAAATGATAAACATTTAAATATTTTTAGTAACATTTATTTGATATTTTTGTTAATTAATGAATTACTACATTATCATCATGAATGCATTTAATTTAATTTTTTCATTCCTTAAAATTAAAAATTATTCTACATGATGCAGATAAAAATATTTAACTAATAATATATATTTTTTCAAATATATCTTCTAAATAACACTATATTAAAACTTTTATAGTTTTTAAAAAACAAGAGTATGATATCTTTGAATTTTCAATAAATAATATATTTTCAATATCATATTCTTCTACAAGTGGATTCCAATGGCTATAATTTCAGACCAAGGATTTATTTGGTCTATAAGAAATCATAAAATAATTTTATTAAAAGTTTTAGGGTAATTTTATAAAATTTATATCACTATTTTTACCGTTAATGATCGGATTTAACCTTTTTCGCGGTAATAAAAATTACCAAAGTTACAGTCCATATTGTCCAAAAATAAAATGGAAATATTTACTAATTGTGGACCTTATAATTTCAAATACATATTCCTTTTTTCCTAAATCAATTATTATGATTCAAAAAAATTATTTAAAAATTTATCATATTAATGAAATGGGAAAAAGGTTTTAATGTAAAAATTTCCAAAAGTTCACAAATTTTATATATCCAATTTCAATGTAAAATTGATTCCAATGAAATAAATTATATTAAAATATAAAATTTGATATTAATTTACTTTAATCCAAATCCAAATTATAATTTAAATTTAAAAATTATTTATTTAAAAAAGCTTCTTTCAATTAAAATCTAGTATATTTTCACTATTCATCAAAACATGAATGTTATTTGAAAAATACAAATAAATTCAAAAAAATTTATATTTATATTTAAAATAAAATTAATTTTTTAAAATATAATATTTAAATGTCTAAAAACTAGAATTAAAATATGTGACCCATCAAAAAGAGGCAAATCTACATATTTTGAATATACTTATTATATATGTTAAATAATATTTGATATTATATCATGTATAGAAATAACCATATGATGAATTGTAAAAATTAGATTTAATATTATATATATATATGTATATCTTTAATATAATTCAAAAATAGTGATTTATTTATTTATTTTTATAAATAACACTTGTGCATATTTAGTTGTTCTTTAAAAAAACAATTCCTTTTATTTCAAAATTGGTTTTAAATTTATTTAAGACTAATTAATAAAATAATTATATAAACATGTGTAGACCATATTTTAATAATTTAGTTAACCCTAATCATACCCATTATTCAAATGAATATAATATAATGGAACCATTTAAATAATAATATTTAGTTACATGTCGAAGATTGATGTGGCATATCATGTATGATATCAAACATTTTATTTATTTATTTTAAAAACCTAGGATGTTACAAGGATGATATCCAAAATTGAAGGGGACGAATTGATTTTTTCTAAAAAACCATATTCCCAAGGAGAATAATGATTCTACGAGTCAGGTATATCCCCTGTATTTGTATTTATTATTTTATGAAAATAAGAGGAGTAAGAAACGACACCTTACAAACATATTTAAATAGAAGTTTGACCACGTTTCCAATAATTTAATTAGTATATATTCATGATACAATGTGTTTGTTTCATTTTTTATCTAGGTTTTTTTGATATTAGTATACTATTAATATTTTTTGTTTATTGTTGAAAAAAATATATTATTATTCCATCATAAATGGGAGAAAAAATTCCATTTTTCTTTGGAGATCCAAGATAGACACCTTTAATGAATGATCCCTTAATATGTTATAATTTATGTATATAGGTTCAATATTAATATACGTTAAATTTCTGAGATTATATACTATGACATTTGATATAACATTGAATTTTTAAAGGATTAGGAAATTATTGTCCTGATTTAGAATTGAATTTGTTGCTTCAATAAAGCTAAAATAATATTTTTTATGTTGTATAAAAGTAGTATAACCTCTTTAATAAAGGTAACACTTGAATTGTTACTACAATGTTTAAGTATCTTGGTATTTTGTAGTGGTAAAATTTAGAAGTATCATATGTCTAAATTACATTAAATACCAATGTAATCACATTGTTTAATTAAAAATAGCTACATAAGGGTCATCTAGAAAATCTGTAAGCCCCATAAAATGTAAGAAAAACACTACTTCATAGAATTCCATGAAATTAATTATGAATATAAGTGTAATAAATAACCATATAATGGTATAAAGTTGTCTATGAAATGATTACCCAAATTCCCATAAATGTTATCTGTATCATATTCCTTTTCGAAGATTAAAATACATTGAGTCGATCAAAAAACATTGGGTGATATCATTATGCATCAGTAGAATAATAAATCCTTACTATATCATGAGACTTATTTACTATTATTTACATTTGAATATATAGTATTTTTATAATTATTCCTTAAAAAAGATTATATTTCAATAATAATGATTTATGAATAAAATATAGATACATATCATTTGATGCTTTTATAAAGATATCCATACACCAAATATCATGATAAACCAGTGATCATGATTCAAAAATACATAAAGGACTTTCCATTTTTACAAAGAGGTTGATATTATTGAGAATTATTAAAAATGTTTAACATTGAGTGATTATATGAATTTAAATTTTATAACTTTAAATTAGACATAAAAGTAATTTTAAAATGAAAATATAAGATCCAAGCTGTAATAAGAATTTCTACTTTTAAATATTCATGATTCAGTGTATTTGGATAAATAATATAATTTAATCAAATAGATTTAATGTAGATTAAATGGATGTAGATACCCCTAATATATGAATAATTTATTTATGGAATCATTATTGATATTCCAGTATGTTTAAATAAATTAAAATTGAATCTATTTTATATTTTAAGAGATAATATTAACTGCATCAATAGATAAAAGGGTTTCCATAATTCGAATATGAAAATTATTATTCATGATATATTAAATATAAAAGTTTTTATATTAATGAATTAATTTTTTATATTTTTTGGATTAATCAGAATCATTTTAAATTGAATTTTGAAGATTGTGATAATTAATATATAGAGAAGATTTTCAACTCTATATCCAAGTAGATAACAGAGAGCATTAAGGAGAGCATGTGTGTCGATGGATTATAGAGGTATTGATATTAATAAACCATACCTTGGAGCTTATAATATTTCATCATTAGGAGAAATATGCACAATTATAAGAGATATTTATGAATAGTGGGTGTAAAAAATTAAAGGAGAAAAAGATGAATGTTTTTTATTGAAGATGAATTAGAAGAACTATTCAAAGGGGGGATTAAGAGGACCATTGTAGAATTGTCATGATATAGTTTAGATTCACCATAAATAGATGTTTATAAAAAATTATGTATATTTATTCAAATATTGGATCCCATTATAATGAATGTTTCATGAGGTGGATATTTTTACCCTAAGAAAATGTGAAATATGAAGATGAATTTTGGAGGATATTTTAGTAGATTTACCGAAAATACATTCAAGAAATGTAATTTAAATTGTATTCAAATTATTCACGTTGGAGAAACCATGACTAAGATTATAAGATTATCATTGAAATGTGTTTGGTTTCATGTTCTGTCCTTATATTTCTTAATGTATTATACCTTATACATTCAAAAAAATAGATTTTGGTTGTGGGAAAACAACCATAGTGGATCCAATATTTTACTGTTTTATATGATGAATAAAATAAAGAAAATTCATTAAAAAAATGGGGGCAAAGATTCACCCCTCCCCACTATGTGACCTATCATGATTAGTGAATAACACCCTAATTATGTTTCCCTATCATCTTTTTATTTCATAAGATATTTGGTGAATAATAAGTGAATATTTATATAATCAGAGTTGTACATGGGAATTAGAGCTACAATTAATTGCTTTAGTTTTTCCATATTTTATTAATAAAAATGATTTACTATATTATATATCATCTAGTTATCAAACTATTATGTGTTACAATGTTGGTAATTATAATATTCATACCATTATTTTGGGATAATGGTTGAAATAAATTTTTCATGGGCCTCAGTGTTTTACAATATTTTATAACCTTCGTAGACTATTATTTTTACTGAATCCATTAATAAATAACATTTTTAAAATTTCTAGACAAATATAAAATTATATGTATATGAATATGGGTGATCATATTCCATTACTTGATCTGGCTTCTATATTGTTTTGTAATGTGATCAAATTTTCATCTAAGAAAGTGATAAAAACCACTATTTCATTATGATT
The DNA here is from genome assembly GCA_963277665.1 of Viscum album. Lineage (NCBI taxonomy): Eukaryota > Viridiplantae > Streptophyta > Magnoliopsida > Santalales > Viscaceae > Viscum > Viscum album. The sequence continues at coordinate 1,097,750,823 of OY728148.1, forward strand.
AAATAAATTACAAACATTTATCATCCTATTTTAAAACATCAATCACCTAAACCAAATTATCTTGATATAGATAAAAAATTATTTTTGAATTTCCTTGATTTTATTACCAATGAAAGAGATACTTGATTATCTATTGGGTTCCTTATTTGAATGGATTCCTCTAGTAGTGGTGAAATATTTACAATATCTTGCTTCGAACCAGGGTACTTCATGATGATATTAATAGTTAGTAACACATTTATTAGTTCTATAAATAAATACATATGAATATTAAAAAGTGATATTATTTTCTATATGGTTTTCTAGAAATTTCATATTAGGAATAAAATATTTAAATCTCTCATTCTCTCAATTCCTATAGTTGAAAAGGACAGAGATAGATTATATCAAAAATGCGTAGACAATTTGAATAACTAAATAGAAATAGAGATCCCCCTATTTAGAAATGGACTCACCCTCATAGTTTATAAATAAAATCTTATACAATATAATGATTTCATGAGGCCTCTATTTTTTTATACAACTCTTTGTTTTGGGGATCCTAACATTGATCTGCACCAGGCGAAAAAAGTAGTTAGAGTATAATTGGGATATATAATTTAACTAAATATTGATAAGTTTGAATTATTTATGTTAGGATAAGGAGGAATAAAATCCAACCATTTGGATATGAGTTCTTCTATAAATTTTGAGTTAGAATATCTACCCAAATGTTATATTATTAGACTATATTAACTAGGTATTTGTGACTCACTAGAGTTAGAAAAAGATTCCTTTCTAATACGGAAATATTTTTTCTCCCCATTGGAGGGAACCATTGATAAATAAATAGTACTTCAATTATGAATTCTAGATGATTTGATATCAATATAATGGGGTATCTTGATTAACCTTTTTAGGTTAACCAATATCTTTATATTGAAGAGGGCAATTTGTGGGAGTTTTATAGGCATCATCTTAAAAATAAGGCAAAAAAGGTTTTCACCCTAGGTGATCCAAAATGGATTTTCTCAAGAATTTCTACTGTGTCATTTAACTAGCTATTTTTTTCTAAAACTGAAATGGTCTCACCAATGTCTAGTGGTTTGAGGGTTGTTGATTTGGCCAAAAAATTTACATTTTATTTGTAAATATCTAATTGAGTGGCCAAAAAATGAACATTTATAGTAGATCCTAAATAAAAGGCTTCCCATTGATGTTGGGTATGTACTCTCTCTTTGAGTACATCTATATGAGTTGAATTATCTTCAAATTTCACATATTTTTCATGATCATTGATATATTCCTAAAATAAATTATCAATTACATCAGTACTGATGATATTTAATGATTTAATACATGTGTAAGAAAACCCATATCATCATAGAGTTGGTATATTAATAATTTGATAAATTATATATATATATCAAATTGATGATATTGAAGATAACTATGGGGGTAATAATCTTTAAGACCTATCGATTGGTAATTTATATAGAAATTTTTTCTTATAGATATTGATATCACTTCATTTTTCTTAATTTTTTGGAATATATTTGAAATCGTTCAATACAATTTGGACGCCCTCCGATTGATTCATTTCTATGGATCTTTGATGAAGCATTTATTAAACTGGTCAATAATGATAAATTAAATATAGTTTGAAATTTCTAGACATATGTGTTTTAGAATTATCCTCAATAATCATTATGGATATATTTATTCCCCACAAGGATATTGAAAATATTATGTATTTTGAAATTATCTTGATTTATAGAATTTTCATCACTTAATGGGATCTCCTTTTGGGTACTCTGCTATATACGATAGGATATGGAAATTTTTTATCATTGAATTGCTATATTATTTTGGTCATGAAAAAATGGAAATGACATATTTGAATAGTTTTTTCCTTCTTAAGAGACATTGGGTTTTTCAAATAGACATATAGAACACCATCTATATCTTCTATATAGTATGTATGATAACCATTTCCTCATTTTGTAAATTTAATGTAAAATCTTACGTATTTATAGAATAATAAATATTTATATCTATCAATATTTTGAATTTAATAATAATTTTAGTTGAATGAGGAAACTATGTATGATAGCATACCCAACACGCAACAATGAGATTCGTTGAAATAATATATTGTACACAATAGTGGGTCATATCGAAAAATAATATAATAATAATATTTTTATTATTTTATATGGTAGTTAATGCCAAGCCGTTGCATTGGTGGGATTGAAAAGTACTAACTATATTATGACTAAACATTATTGTAATATGTTATAACATTTATACTATAAATTTTAGTGGATTAAAATTATAATGAATCAAATTTTAAGCATAAAATACAATAATAATTTTAAAAGAAAGTTTTACCACCTTTTTATGTGGAACCATTTATAAATCTAGTTTTTGAAAATTTTATATTTCTTATTTGAAAAAATAAACTTCTTCTTTAGAATAGGGGTTTCAATATTTACATTGATTAATTTTTTTTTATTTTTTTGATAAAAACCATATTTTCATGAATTGTGAAAAATACTACATTTTAATTGAAAACTGCCTTTTCATGTAATTTATTTATATATTTAGATTGTAATTTTAATTAATTTCAAAGTGTAATTTGATTCATGTTCTATCCTTTAATCCAATTTTGGTCATTGAATGCAATTTCACATTGAAATTGGACATTGATTTTAAATAAATTTATACTAATTCTTTGGTTTGAATGTGGAAAATTGGATTCTATATTTAGAATCATAGGTTCTAAATTTTTTAAATAGGTACATTTTTGTTTTGGACATTATGAATAGTAACTTCAGTATTTATTTTTATTTCCCACTATTGAAGGGTAAATTTGGTAAATATAGGTAATAATATTATTATAATAGTATAAAACTACCTAAAAACGTGTCATAATCCTATTATATGACTCATGGACAACCAATAAAAATTTAGGACAAACCTTTGGCTTTTGGGAGCCACATAGGTATGGAAATGGCATTTTATAATAACTAATTAAAAGTAAAGGGAAATATAAGATAAACATGTATCTTTTTACTAAATCAATTTTATGATTGTGATATATATTTGATATCTTTGATAGTAAATAATCATTATAAAGATTAAAATATTTTCAATATTATTGAAATTTATTTATAATTTTTAGAGATTAAATATATAAATTTAATTATGACAGGCTGATGATGCAACGATTTTTTAATTAATAACGGATTCAATGAAATGATATTAGAAATATAAAAACAAATGTAATTTTAACATTTTAATGCAGTAACAGTTTTTTTGAAAGATTATTACATATTTTATTTGATTTAATGAATTTTTTAAAATAAATAAAGTTGTTAGGAATTTAATAAAAATCAGTTAATAAATAGTGTCATACTTGACTCTAATGAATTTTTATAACAAATAATATTTTATTATAAAATATAATAGTCCCAAAAATATAAGATTTGGAAAACTAACAAATATAATTGTAAAAATATAATTAACTATCCACTTATGGTTTGATTGAAATTTTTTATTAACTATAGTGACCATATATTGTGAAAATAAAAGAAGATATGGTAAGAGTTAGTTTTTTTAACGAAGGGTTAAATCTAAAAGATAAGGTTAGTTTTTTGAGCTAAACATAGATAATAACTATTTTATGAGAGTATTTCGACCAATTCTTATATTATCCTCAAAATATATTATTTTAAAACTACTATAATTCAAAAATCAGTTTATAATAAAATAATATTCCCCGAATTTCTTAAAGTTCCCCTCCTCCCTGTTATAAGAGGCTACCACCTCTACCCACTTACTCACACCTGTAAATCCCCATGGATCGTCTAAATACTGCAAAAATAAGCTCCCAAAATACCCCCATTCTACATAGTGGTCACCCTTGGGGTAGAAATACATCCTAAGGATATCTTTTGTGAAAATCAAAATGACATACTCGAAAAAAAAGTATTTTTTTATCACGTGTTTCAAAATTATTTTCATCTTCTACATACTCTTATTATGTAGTTTTCATAATAATAAAAAAAAATTCTTATGTATTATGATATGTTATTATAATTTTGAGACAACCTTATACCTCCTTCTATCCATCCTACGAAAAACAATATGGTCATGCATGTGTATGTATGACTTACCATCTCCACACCATGGTGTAATTTATTATTCAACCAGGATTAATTTGGATTGGTATAATGATGAGTAAAATGGATTTAAATAATGAATATAAAATTATAATTTTTCATTCTAATTAATTTACCATCCAATTATATACTGTTTAACCATTAAGTAAATGATATCATCACTCGTGTATATGTACGGCCTACCGTCTCCATTATACGATGTGATTCATTATACATGATATCCAGTAAACCACAATTATATACATTAATTTAATAAATAAATATGATATATATTATATTTAAATTTACTTAACGATTCAATAATTTTTTTATAACATTCATTTAGGCTTTCCATAATGTGTAAATACAGTAATTTCATTTGAGGATGTGTGGACTACCACCCCCTCAATGTTATATGCCTCGTTCAAGCCATACATGAAACAAATAAAGGATGGAGTTAATGAAATTTTGTAAAATATATAACATATATTTTATAATATAATTATAATATACAAATTTATCTTTTAGTTTTCATTCTCTCAATATGAATATGAAATTAAATTAGTGTTCATACGTACACATGACCTACCCTCTCCATTAATAGTGCATTTTATTTCATATCTAAAAATGTTATAGACTGTTCAAAATACATATATACAAGATATATATGATATTTAAATAATGAATACTATTTTGGAGATTATAGACATATGACCACATGGATTGGTGAAATCATACAATGTTTATTTTCAACTAATGAACAGATTATAAAAAAATGACTGACAAGAAATAAAATAATTAACTAACTGTTATAACATGGTCATAAGTGATATAATGGGAGTAATAAACATGTGAAGCAAGTAGAAAATAACATCGAGTTTATTATTCAGGATGATTAAGAATGAACAAGATAATCCATACTCAAAGCAAAAGAATTCATCTAAATATCCTTTCATAGAAGAATATTTTTTATTTATAAGAAAAATTATTTTTTATGGTGTATAATAAATCCATTTTAATTTAAATTTCATTCAATGGGTTTCAAAAGGAATCTTTTTTATAATGATTTTTGTATATTTCAAAAGGAATGTTTCTTTTTAACGTACGAGGTGAAAACAACCTTTCCACCACCACGAGCATTATTTGATATTTGGATTCCTTAACAAGACATAATGTTTTTAAAAGGAAAATAAATACCATATACTCTTGTTACATATTGTTTTTATTAAATATATTTTTAAGAAATAAATTTGGTATATATATTGAAATGATATATTTTTATTATAATATGGAAATGTTAACTTTCATTAATGCTTATTTTATGCATTATGATTATGTTTTGGTTCTAGGATATTGATACATATATGAGTGGTTCTGTGATAAAACAAGTGCGGGTGAGCCCAAGATAGCTCTCCAATGCATTGGGTAATGTAACAGTGGTAAATGTTAAGGTTTTTCTACTAAATTTAATGAATATATAGTGATGGGTATTCCAAATTTAACCACAAAGGATACTACATATGTTGGTGTGAAAGCTACAGTGTAAGTATGTTATTGATGCCACATATTACCATTATGATTTATGATTTCTAGGAGTTGTTTGTAAATCTTATTAATTCACGAGTTTTGTTAATGAGATTATTTATTATTAGTGAAAATTGTGATTTCATTTATTTGAATGTATTCACAGACTAATGTTTTCATCCCATATTTTATAACCCTTACTGGGATTTGTATGCTTACCCCCTGATTTTGAATTTTTTTTCACAAGGAATAATGAAGGTTAAGATAAATGAAGAATGAAAGAATTTTTTTTATCAAGAATAAAATTTTTGCTGTTTTATTTTAGGAGTTTTATTATTGTGGAAAAAATTGGATAGAGTAGAAGTGTGTACATTGTAATATTTAAGATGTAATGTACTAATAATTGACTAATTATTTCAAACTCCAAACCTCAAAAGATACTCAATGATATTTGAAGCTTAACTATAAAGTTATCTCAATATTATGTATTTTTTTATGGCTGGGGCCTTATAGTTGATATCATAAGTTGTTTTAGGTAATTTTAGGAGTTAGAATATTGTATATTTAGTACCCAAAAAATATATTTAATTCCTATTCAAATTGAAAATATATAGAATTTAGAGATTACCATGTTTCTTCATCGAATATATTTCTTTTCAAAATTGGTTTCCACAGAAAAACCATATTAGTTGTATTGGAAAAACATCCAGAGGAAAACAACCTTCCTAATTTGAAACCTAAAATGGATGGAATCAGAACAAAATAGTTTTCGCGGTGATGTAATAATTGACTCAAGCTATAAATGGAGGTGGTATCCATTAATGATATCAGGTAGATCGACCATAGAGGAACATGTTGGAAGTTGGCATTTCATGAGGAAAAAAACCCCACAATTCAGAGGATCATCTGACCCTGTGATAGATAAATTGTGAATTGGAGCACTGGAAAAGATTTTCAATGTTATGGGGTGTTCATAACATGAAAGTATTAGCCTTGTTGTTTATTTTTTTAAGGAAACCCCAATAAGTGGTGGTCTAAGGTTAAAAATATTATGGACAATGAGGAGATTGATTCTCTTTATTGGGAATAATTAAAAGGTTTATTTCTTTAGAAATATTTCCCAAAAGTGGTCTGACTAAGAATGAAAAAATATTTATTCAAATTGATGGAGGAGGATGAAACTATGAATACTTATAAAGAAATATTAACTTGGGTGGCAAGGTATTCACCAAATTATATAAGGGATATTGATAGCAAAATAAATTGTTTTTACTTAGGATTAAATCCAATGTAGGGAAAGGAATTATATTATTATGAGTTAAAAAGTTTTGAGAAAATTGTTTGATGTGAAAATATGGTGGAAATAGAACTTTCCAATGATCAAGAGTTCTTTAAAAAATAATAGAATAAGAGTTTTATGTGGCCGATGAAATGGAATAACACATCGAAAACCTTTTATGGTATGAAACATAAGTTTACAGTTTGTGAAAATTATTCTAAAAAACACAATGGTAAATGCCTTGTAAATTATTCGAAGTCCTTCTAATGTGGTTAAATGGGACCAAAGGCTTGTAATTGTAGTGAAAAATATCAAGGTATTGCTAAGACAAAATCTAATTTAATATTTGTAAAAAAAATTATGTGAAATTGTATGGGTCATTATGAAAATGAGTGTCTGATGAAGATATCAAATGATTAAAAGAAGCCAGAATAAAATCAAAATGGGGTGGTGAATTCCTTTTGAAATACATCAGTAGATGTTGGGCCATTAAATGAAGTAGTATCAGGTACATTTTTTGTTTATTTAAACTATGCCAATGTGTTTTATGACTCCAGTTATATACATTATTTCATTTTTGTGAATTTTTCTAGTAAATTAGGATTTCTTTCTCATGAAATGATTTCTAAACTTGTGGAAAAAACTCATGAGGGATATGTTGAGACAAAAAAATTATAAGAATTATTTTATTCTTTTTTATAGAAATAATTTACCTACAATCCTTATTGTTTTTCCTCTTGTATAGTTTTATATTATTTCAGGCATGGATTGGATTTCGGTTTATCAAACTAAAATTTTATTTAGAGTTAAAGAGGTTTCTTTTTAGAATAAAGTTCAATTTTTTATAATAATGAGACCTTACCAATGATAACATACCAGGAAGCTAAGATACTAGTAATACGTGGAAATTAATGTTACCATGAAAATATTGATGGAAAAAATGGAACAGTTCATATTAATTATGTTCCCATGGTGAATGAGTATCTTGATGTTTTCATGGTGAAATTCCTAATATATACAATATTGAGAAGTAGAATTTCCTATTGACTTTATTCTTGATGCAAATCCAATTTCAAAATCCCTTTATCTAATGGCTCAAATTGAACATTTATAGTTAAAGAAGAAATTTGAGGATTAAATAGATAAAGGTTTCATTTTACCAAGCACATCATTATGGGGTGCCCCTATCTTTTTTGTTAAAAAGAATGATGGATTAATGAGACTTTTAATTGATTACAGAGCCTTTAATATCATCACTATTCAGAACAAGTGTCCTTTTCCTCATATCGGTTATTTTATTTATCAACTCCAGGGAGCAAAATATTTTTTAAAGATTTAATTGAGGCCGGGGTTCCATCAGTTAAAAGTAAAGGAAGAAGAAATTCTGAAGAATAAATTTCATAATAGATGTGGGCATTTTGAATTGGTAGTTATGCCTTTCAAGTTAACCAATAATCCTCATCTATTCATGGATCAGATGAATAGATTTTTTCAAGTTCATGGATATGTTTGTGGTTGTGTTTATTGATGATAATTTTGAATATACTAAAATAAAGAGAAGAAAGAAAGCATTTTATGTGTTTTCTAAAAAGCTCAAAAAGAAAAGAAATTTTATGGAAATTCTCCATGTGTGACTTTTGGTTACAAATACTTGCATTCCATGGTGACATAGTTTCTAAATATGGAATAACAATTAATCCGGATGAAGAAACATTTATTGAAGAATGGAAAAGACCAAAAAATATGACTGAGATTCATAGTTTTCTTATTTTAGAAGATTATTAGTAGATATTTTTTAGAATTCTTAGTACGGTTGTCTATCCAACTGTCAATGTTAACTCAAAAAGGTGTTAAGTTCATCTTGAAAAAATAATGTGATGAATTTTTTCTGGAATTGAAATGAACATTGGTGAAGCATCAGTTTTGGAACTACCTTCCTGAAATGGTTAATTTTTTATCTATAGTGAATTTTTTTAGAAGGAATTTGTTGTGTCATAATAAATAATGATCAGGTAATTTCTTTAGGTTCACATAATTTGAAAATTCATGAGTTAAATTACCGTACACATGATTGGGAATTAGTTACTGTTTTTTCATTAAAATGATTGAGGCATCATCATTAAGTAGTAAAATGGAATATATAAACTGACCATAAATGTTTGAATTATATATTTACTCAGAATTAATTGATCATGAGACATATAAGATGGCGGTAATTAATCAAGGATTATAATTTCACAATTTATTACTATCCTAGAAATTAAAACAATGTGTCTGATGCTTTAAGTTAGAAATGTATTGCTACATTAACCATGATACATTTGGATGAGATCCTCTATTTTTTTTATTTGATTAATTTTGGATTGGATGTTTTTAGTACAAGGAATTCATCTATTTTGTTTTAGGTGGCTGTGAAATCATTTATATCAGTTAGAATTAATCAAGTGTAGAATGAAGATAGAAAGTTGCATAAAAAGGTAGAATGGGTTCAGAATGGTAAGATACCTAAATTTAACACTGATAAGGACTATGTTTTAAGATTTTGATATATATTATGTGTGCCTTGTGATTTACATATGAAAAGAGTGTTTTTATGTGAAGCTCATAGTTCTTCTTTTTTATTTCATCCTTGCAGTACTAAGATGTATAGAAATCTCTGAGAGTATTACTCGTGGGATGGAATGAAAAGATATATTACTTAAATTACAATGAAGTGTTTGACTTTTCAATAGGTTAAAATATAATGATAGTTACAGAATGGTATGCATCATATTTTACCAGTGCCGGAGTGGAAGTGGGAAAATATATCCATGGATTTTGTAGTGGGATTACCAAATACTTCTCGAGGTAACAATGAAATCTGGGTTATTGTTTATCGATTGACTAATTCTACTCATTTTCATCTGATTAGATATACTATGTTTCTAGATAAACTCTCTCGGTATTATATTAAATTGGTAGGTTGTTTATGTGAAGTTTCCCCTTCTATTGTATCTGTAAGAGATCCCAAGTTCACTTCTAACGTGAGGAAAGAGCTTCAAAAGTCATTGGGAACTGAATTAAATTTCAGTTCAACTTTTCATCATCAATTAGATGGGTAGTTAGAATGTACATGCCAGCCCATGATAGAAATTCTATGAACTTGTTCAATGTATTACCTAGAAATTTGATATCTACATATTTTTTGGTTGAGTTTTCCTATAATAATAGTTTTCATTTTAGTATATCGATGACACTATTTCAAGCATTATAGGTAAAGTGGTTTTGAACTTCATATTTTTGGGATGAAGTAGGTGAAAATATTCTTATGGGACCAAAATAGGTAGAGTAGATGGTAGAAAAAGATCAGTCGATTTAGAAGAACATGAGGAAAACGCAAAGCATGAATAAAAGTTATCTAGATAACTATAGGAAGTGTATTTATATTGAAGTATTTGATCATGTAGTTCTCAAAATTTCCCCATTTAAAAGATTTATGTGTTTTTGTAAGAATAGAAAACTACGTCTGAGGCTCATTGAACCCTATGATGTCTTCGATAAAGATTAACCAGTCTCTTAAAGGGTGGATTTACCTCCATGTCTATCCAAGTTACACAATTTTTTCCATGATTCAATGTTGAGAAAGTATATGCAAGATCCATCTCATGTTTTGAGTGTATAAGTAGTTCAATTGGAAGAGAGTCATTATTTTGAGGAACAACCAGTACAGACTCTTGATTGTAAAGAGAAATATTCGAAGAATATGATGATTCATCCGGTAACTGTTTTGTGAAAAAACCATATGGTTTATAAGGAAACATCTGAATCAGAAAACAATATGAGGGATAAATACCCCTACTTTTTAATAATTGAATAAAATTTCGAGGACGCATTTAAAAACATGGGGAATGATATAACATCCCAGGTATTTATAGAATAATATTTTTTCATATCTATTAATATTTTTGAATTTAATATTAATTTTATTTTAAAGGTGACAATATATACAATAGCGTACCCAACATGTGACAATGAGTTTCTCCGAAATCGTATGCTTCACACAACAGTAAGTCATATTAAAAAATAATAAAAATAATAATATTATTATTCTAAATGGTAATTAATTTCTTGAAGTTTTATTGAAGAAAATTAATATAACAAACTATATTTTTATTACACATGTTTGATTAATGTTTTTACATTTATCCAATATATTTTAGAGCCTTAAAATGAGATTTAATTCATGTTTCAGCATAACATACAATAATATTATTAAAAGGATGATTTACAACATTTTAACAGTGAACACTGCTTAAATATAGTTTTTAAAACTTTTATATGTTATATTTTACAAAATATACTTCTTCTTTAGAATTGTGACATCAAAATCTAATTTTGTTGAAATTTTCATTTTTTCTAGTAAAATCAATATTTACATTAATGTTGGTAAACAATTCTTTTTAGTTCAAAACATCCTTTTCATTTAATTAATTTATATAGTAATATAATACTTTTAATTTATTTTAAAGTGTAATTAGATTAATTATTTATCATTTCATCCAATTTTGGTCATTTTAAGTAATTTCACATTGAAATTGGACATTAACATATGTCAATAATTTCATAGTTTTTATTTCGTAAAAACACGCTCTCTGGTATTAACAATGAGAACTATTTTGAAATTATTATCTGTTAATTCAATTTTTTTAATTTAGAAAAATGAATTCCATATTTGGAATCATATGGTCTAAATTTGGTAAATACGTACCTTTTATTTTTATACAGTTTGAATAGTAACATCAGTAATTTTTTTAATTACCACGATTGAAGGGTAAATTAGGTAAATAAGGGTAAAAATGTTATTATAATAATATATAACAACCCAAAAATATGTCTTAATCTTATTTGGTGAGTCATGGTAAACCAAAACAATCTGTAGGCTAGGATTTATCAATTTTTCCACCACTAGGGTGAGAAAATTATATGTTGTAATGATTAATTTAAAGTAAAGGGAAATATAACATAAACATGTAACTTTTTAATAAAACAAATTTAATGTTGGGTTATATAATTGATATAATTGACTATAAATAATCATGAGAAATCTAAAAAGATTTTATTCATCATGGTATGTTATTAATAATTTTTAAAGATTAAATAAATAAATTTAATTATGACCTAATGATGATGTATTGATTTCTTCATTAATAAAGGATTCTATTAAATGATATTATAAATTTTAAAATAAATGTAATTTGAACATTTTGATAACATTAAAAAAATTTATTTATGATTTTGACATGTAATATTTTTGTAAATTCCTTTTTTTAAAGGAATCAAGTTGGTATGACTTTAAAAAAATCAATTACTAAATAGTGTCAAAATTGATAAAGATGAATGATTAAAATAAATACTATTTAATTAAATGATATAATAGTGCTAAAAATTTAAGATTAATCCAAATGAATTATATAATATTAAAATTTTCATTAATAATCCATGTTAATTTTGATTGGAATTTTATTGTAACTATAGTAACCATAAATTCTGAAAAATACAAGAATACATGGTAAGAGTTAATGTTTTTAACTAAGGGTTAAAGCTAAAAGATAATGTTACTATTGTGAACTAAAATATTCTAAAACCTATCGGATGAGAGGATTTAGAACCATAATCACTTTATCATCTAAATATATAACTTTTTGACTATTATAAATCGAAAACAATGTATAATAAAATAATATTTCACGACATTCCTAAACTGCCTCACCTCTCTCTTATTAAAGGCCCCCAGCTCTACCCACTTACTCACAATTATCAAAATCCTGGATCATCCATATGTGGCTAAACTCAGCTCCCAAAATACCTATATTCCTACTATAGGCCAAAATTTGTGCATAAATACATCTTAAATAGATTTATTTTGAAAATCAAAAGGAGATACTTGTAAAAGTGGTATTTGTATTATCACTTCATTCAAAATTATTTTCTTCTTCCACTTCATATACTTATTTCGTTTTCATAATAATGTAATAAATCCAACATCTTATATATTATAATATATTATTATGATTTTTATGCAACTTTATACATGTTTTTATCCATCATAGGAATAATAATATCACGATTCGTGCGTATGTACGACTTTCCATCTCCACACCGTGCTGTGATTTTTTATTCAACAAGACATAATTTGGAATTTTATAATGATGTTTATAATGGATGTAAATAATTAATATAACATGATAATTTTCCTGTATAATTATTATAAAATCTAATTATATACTGTTTAACCATTATGTGAAGAATATCGTTGCTCATGCGTGCATACGACCTACCATCTCCACGTTGTGATGTGATTCCTTCTACATGATATTATTTAAACCAAGATTATATAAATGAATGGAAAAAATAAATAAGATATATATTATATATATTGACTCTATTATTATTTAATTTTTATTTTCAATATACATTTATGTTTTCCATAATGTGTAAATATGATAATTTCATTTGAGGAAGTGTGGACTGCTTCCCCTTTAATGTAATATGACTCATTCATGCCAAACATGGATCATATAAAGGATAGAGTCAATTATTATATATAACATATATAACATATATATTATACTATAATTATAATATACCTATGTGTCATTTATTTTTCCTTCCATTAATATGACTAAGAAATGAAAGCAGCGTTAATGCATACGTAAGGCCTACCTATTCCATGAACGGTGCATTTAATTTCTCATCTCAAAATGTTATGGAACTTTCAAAATACATATATACTAGATATATCTGGTATTTTAATCATGAATATTGTTCTTAATATTATGGAGTTATGACCATATGGATTGGTAACATCATACCATGTTCATTTTCGACTCAAGAACTGATTATCGACAAAACGTCTGACATGAACTGAAATTATTTTCTAATTTTTATAAGATGGTGATAAGTGATGTAATGGGAATAATACACATGAAAACGGTTTTGGATAATGTAGAAATTAACCGTGAGTTTATTATTCAGTAAGATAAATAACTAACAGGACATGTCAGACTCAAGGTAAGGGACTTCATCTATATCTCCTTTCATTGATGCATATTTTTATTTATAAACAACCTTATTTTATATGGTGTATAATCACGAACATTTTTTTAATTTAAATAAATGGTTATCAAAAGGAAATTTTTATGGAATATTTTTTCTAAATGAAAAACAAAAATCTTCTTTTTAATGAAAATGTGTGAGCCAAAGATATCTCTCAAATTAATTGGGTAATGTGATGGTGGTAAATGTTAGGGTTTATCCTAAGTGATTTAGGGAATATATTATGATGGGTATTCCAAACATTAAATTGAAGGTTACTCCCTATAAAACCATGAAAGCTACAATATATGTATATTAGGGATGAAAAAAATTACCTTTGTTATTTTTTATTTCTTTTTGTTTTTAATAAATCATATGATATCATGATTTATGATAAAGTGCTTACATTTTATGAGTGAAAATTTTGATTTCATTGATTTGTATGTATTCATGGACTAGTATTTTATTTCCTTATTTTATAAACATGATAGAGATTTTTATGCTCATCAAATGTTTTTGAAATATATTTCATAGGGTATAAGGAAGGGTAAGTGAATGTAGGAATGCCATAATTTTTTTATCAAGAAAAGAATTCAGTTGTTTTATTTAAAGATTTTTAATATTTTGAAAAACATAGATAGAGTAGAAGTGTCTAATTATTAATAATTATGATGTAATGTATTAATGATGGCCTAATTTTAAAACACTAAACCTGAAAACATTCTCAATTTGAATTAATTTGAAATTATTGACTTATCACAAGGTTATGTTATGTTTTAATGTTTGGGCCTTATAGTTAATAACAATGATTTTCTATATTGATATTGGTACTGCCTCACCCTATTGATTTTCTAATGTGGTTCTAACCATTATAGACTCAATATATAAAAATAAAATTCATTTTCATTGAGTATTGGAGCACCTTATTATGGTTAAACCCCTTCATTTTTTTAGAATATTGATGACATGGATTGGTTTCCCACTCCATGTCACTGATGGAATTTATTAAAAACTCAAAGAGTAACATTACAAGCTCGAGGTGTAAAACACTTACACCAGCAGGGATTTGAAGGCCAAAAAACAAAACTGATAAACAAACAACTCAGAAATGAAAACAAAAAATAAAAGATCACCATAGAGACTATGCGGTCCATCCATCATCCCAGTGAGTCATCATGATGCTCCCTTGAATATCATTTAGTTGCTTCAAAGCTAGAACTTCAGAATGAAGTCCTTCCATAAAAGCAGCATGCTTCCCTATTGGATAGACCGAACCTTGTGGCTTCTTATCAGCAGGATATGATGAGTAAAACATGACCTAACTTATCAACAATTCAACCTCAGTCATAAGGGACACCAACATCAGGATAGTACTGAGGAAATACTGTCCTCCAATCCAAGACTTCAACATCATCCTCCATAAGAGTGAAGAAGACATCCAGATAAATCCATCATTGATTTCTCAAACTGAAAGGTTGAAAAACAGGGAAAAGAGTAGCACCTTCCATGATGTTGAGTATTCCGGCCAAATAAACCATCAAATCCGGAGTCCGTAGCAAGAGACAATGTGCAGAATCCAGTATATGCAGCAACCCCTCAACCAGAAATAAAAGGATCCTCCAAGCAGATCAAATCTAGGTAAAAATCATAGATACACAGGAAATCAGAACAAGAAACCCGCCCAACTAGAAGAAATAGAAGAGCAAAACAGTGACTTGGTGCTGGACATAAGACAAAATCAGCAAAGGCTGATACAATTCCAGTGAAGAACCTCCAAAACAGATCACCAAGCCATCTAGAAAATAGTGAGTGCAAGACTCCATGAAGTAAAGATTCCGGTAGATCAAACTGATGTTCAAGACTGAATAATAGTTTCAGAGTGAGATAATTAGTTCATCTGAAAATATAGATCAAGAATCCAGTAGAAATTTGAAACTGATTCATAAAAAAATCATGCCAAACTGAGAACACAAGGACCAGCCAAAATGAAGAGAAAAAACCAGAGAAGCAATGTAGTATCATACATAATTGCAACACAATATTTATGAAGCCATGTAGAGTCTTCCCAAAATAAGAACAAAAATATCAAGCATTCATGATATCATATAAAGATGGAGGACCCAAGGCTGAAGATTTCATCAAGCCAAATAAAAGCCTTCTAGTCCAAGACTTCAACAGCAATAAAGAAGATTATATCACTCAAACAGAGCCAGTGCATTAGTTAAGAGATACCATGAAAGAGATCATCAAGCCCAGCAGTCAGTAAAACACCCACTGTTCTATCAGAAAACTAATTCTGCATGTTGGGAGAAATCACAAACAAACAGAAAAACCCTTAAAACCAACCATCAGAGTTCATAGAAACAATATTTGATGGTGATGTGCAAAAAATCCAATTCAATCTAGATTCAACAGGATAAAAGGTCATGCAAAGAGTGAACCATATCCAAAACTTATTGCCATGGGATACTCATGAAATCAAATATTGGATCCTTATTGAATTCCTTAGCAACATTGATAAACATCCTTTTTCTGATATCTAGGTAAACCTTAGCGGTTATCTCACCATTTTTATACATCCGAAATGTAGATGTTTCATTTTCCCCAAACCAAGAGTCATGCTCCTTTGGAAAATCCAGATCATAATCATACTGATAGGCTTCTCTAAATGCCGGGTCATTTTCATCAACTTCACTTGAGAAGGTGTCTGAGTCAGAGCCATCTAAGTTTTGTGGATATTCAGGCAGGGGCTCTATAGGAGTTGGCTATGGAGGAACCTCAAGGTTAGGATTTTTGGCCGCAACTGATCTTGTGATGATGGTTCATTCATAATTGGTGTTGTCTCTATGTTTCCTAGTTTTCCAGGGGAGTGGAGTGATAAAACCATCTGAGTCTATAATGACTTTTTTGCCTTTTCGATCATTTAGATGAAAAGATTCCCCTACTTTAGGAATCGTCTCAACAACAACCTGGAGAGATTCCTCTATAAGCCCATATTTGTTAACCACATGACCCTCAGAATTTTCATCATCCTTCAATGTTAGGTGGGTGGAATCCCACTTATCTACATCAAGATGTTCTTGTTGTTTGGTGACAACAATAACTTCATTGACAAATTCTACGAGTGGATCACGAGGTGTTTGAGAATTCACTTATACATTTACCCCATCATCTCTTTCCTTGGTAACACAATCAGAGGTTTTTTCTTTGTCCTTAACCACCAGATCATCTTTTATAATGACATAATTAGAAGGTCCAGCCATGTTTTCTTGATAATTTTTATACTTTTATGTCCAAACAGGTTTAAGACTTTTAAAACTAACATTGGCCTTGTCACATTTGTTTGAATTGTGTCCTAATCTGAAGCATTTGGAGGAGTAGTCCGACAATCTTTCATAAAAAACTTCTGGGGAGAATACAAGGTCTCCACTTTGAATCCAAATACTTGAGGGAAAATGTTGGGAAACATCCAAATCAATACAAATCCTAGCTATCGAGGGTCCTGAAAGCATTTTTGTTGCAAAATCTAACTTTAAAGGATTCCCAATAAGATTAGCAATGGGGAAGAGGGCTTCCTGCTTGAATAAGTGAAGAGGTAACTTCGGGAAGCTAAACCAGATAGGAACAATAGGGGATTCAGAATGTGCATCAAAATCTGGAGTCCATTTAAGAATTTTCAATAAACAACCTCCAAAGGACCATGACCTCTTAATCCAAATCCTATAGTATTCCTCCTCGGACGCAAACCGAAAAACAATGTGTGAGGGGTTCAGGAGACCGATTTGAAATCCCATAAAGCCTATTGCTTCGAGATATGATCAAAGATGCTTCAATGAAGGCCTTCGATTCTTAAATTTTCCAACCAAGACAAATTTTAAATCAGAAGAAAGAAAGTTTACCTCACTTGCTAAAAATGAGATTGCGGGTTGCCCACAATGTCAAAAAGATTTAGGGAAAACTTAGATTTCTTGAACCGAATCAGGTTGAGAAGGAAGCACAACTTTTGATTTTCTAGCGACAACATCAGCAAATGATCGAGAATCACGCTTAGGGTTTTCCTCACGCGACAGGTTCTATAAGAGTGCTCTGCGGGTCTCCATCAACTTCAATGGTCTCTTAAACCCCTTCATGATTGTTGTAAAAACCCACAATTTTATCAGTGGAATTACCCCTCATATAATTATGCAATATAGTTAAAAACACATACATCACATAGGTTACCAAGTAAAAATATTATTTTCATAAATGAAAATTTAAATAAGTTGTAATTATAGAAATTAAGGAATCTATACCGATTAAATAGTAACCTGACCATTGGAATAGTAATATGACCACTAAGAATTGTTATCTGTCCAATATAATTATATCCATACATATGATGGTATAAATAAATTTATATATCTTATATTCTAAATCATGACATAACTATATAGTTTTGTATGTAAATAAGTGTTCTAAAAATGATAAATTACGTTTAGGTATTTTTACATTACGTAAATGATTATTTACAATTTTTTGATCAATATAAATATTTAAAAGAAAATTTATTTTAATTAAAATGATTTATAAAATAATATTATGTTCTATTATAATTTTATTATAATATAATTATACCTTAATTAATTTTTCAAAATCACATAAAATCAATTATAATGTTAAAATCAGTATTTTTGAATAATTTTTTTAAATTTTAATTTATCATATTTACAATATAATAATTCAAAAAAGGGAGTAGATTTTTGAAGTCTACTTGTCAAAAAATGGTTATGGTGAATTTTTTAGGATTTTTTTAAATAATAGAATTTTTTATAAATAGTGAAATATGGTAATATATTATAACGAACATTATAAGATAATTAAATGAATTTTTCAGTCATGGATAAAGTAAGATCCCATGGTTTAGAATTACTATATCCCGTTTAATATATTTAGTCATATAAATCATCACAATTTATAGCCTTGATCCAAAATAATAATCAAATGAATAATATAATAAAAAAACATCCCTCCTCTATCATATAAATACCACCCTCCACCACTAATTTTCCTTACACATTCTAATACATTATTCATGTAGAAATTTTTCTTAATTCAATTCACAATCCTCTTCACCACATCTAGACATTTTTGGTCTCCTAAAAACAAAAAACCAAAGTCCCATCATGTGGTTCTCAAGGAGGCATCCTTCAAGAGGTAAAATCCTCAATCTCGATGTTTTAATTTATTTAATTTTATTGTCCACTCAATAAATCAGATATAAAATGAGTAATGGTTACTCTAGGATCATATATATTATTTAATTTATTTTTTAATTAAATATACATTAAAAAATATCTCATCCCATCTTTTATTATTAAAATAATAACATCATCCTTGATGGGTTGATTCACCGATGTCGTTGATATAGAGTTTCAATTTTTAATTTCCACCATAAAGGCTGGTAATAAAAATATTATTATGGTTAAATGAGATTTTAATAAGTATATTATATCTTTATTAATATTCTGGAATTATTTTAATGGCATAATATTATATAAAATGAAAATAGTTCATGATGGTCAGATAACCCACAAAAATAAACTAAACATTTATCATTAAAATTTTATCAAATTAATCATTCTCATACCAAAAATATAAATTATATATAAGAGAAATTAAACTTATGTGATTTCATTTATATCATTTAATTTCACTTTTGTATAATTTTTCCAATTTAAAACGAACTTTCTTAATTATATAAAAATTAACTGACCCTGAAACCGTGAAAAAGAACTCTTCATCAATGATAAAATTTAACTATACAACTCTAACAATTGGAAATAAATGAACGTAATGAAATGATAATAAATAAATTGAATATATAATAGGTTCTTAATTATGTAATTTAGAAATCAAATATGATTATCCAGTATAGTAAGTTCATGTACAGAAATAATTCAGGGATATGCTAAGGATATTCTCAAACCCAACTCTCTTTTATTGGGTTATTTCTTTTTCATTCCAAATTTTAGTGTGGATATTGTTTTATTATTTCTAAAATATAAATTCATTTTTCTTTTCTTTTCATTTTTGGAATATAAATGTTTCCCATAAAATTTTGTGACCGATAAGAGGATTTTCTAAATGAACCCTTATTTCAAAGACTGATCGTGACACATCTTGATATATCTATTATGCACTAAAAATTATGATTATTATACCAAATATATTCTTTTCCCTTTTCTATTTAGGAATAGAAATCATATAAATTAAATAATTATGGTTGAAATCCTTTTGAATGTGTTTTCTTTAAAAGGGTTAGTAAATAAATTTTATAGATATATGTTAACTATGGGACACATGATTATGTAAATTTATGGATGTGATGGGTGGGAATAAAATTATATATCTCTCTAATGCATAGGTTATTGTAATGAATATAATGAGAAAATATTTATTATGAGTGAACATGATGCTAGATTTTTTTCACAGTGATGATATTAAAAATATTCACATATATTATTCCTAAATAGGATGCTAGATTTATTCTTGGTTTTTGACCACTAAGACATTATGTTTCATTTTTTCAATGCCGCATTCCATGCCTTTATCCAATATATCCCTCTAGATATTGATGATTATATTATGATTATTTTATGAAAATGATGATTATTCTTACTAATGTTTTACTGATTCATACCCCTTATTCATCAACTTGGTGGGATTTTAGCTCACAACTTTTATTTGATGTATATCCTTAGGTGAATATGTTTAATAAATACAATGTGATCTTTAATGAGATAAATGATAAGATTTGAAATAAATTATTATTATTTATTTTTGTTTATGTTATGTATATTACTAATTTTCTTAAGACATAAAACCATTGGATTCTAGATTTTTGCACAATTATAATTTTTATCTTAAGAATGATTTAATAGTCATTTAAGAGAAAATAGGGTCATTATTATTGGTATCTTCTCATAGTTTAGTTAATTTCAGAATTAGGACTACTGAACTTTAGTGAAAACCATTTAGATATGAGTATGTATATGTAAATATACATGAATAATCATTTTTGAAAATGATAAAAATAAGGATTAAAAAAGATATGATAGTATGTAAAACAATTGATTATTCATGAATTATTGAATTACTTTTTTTAAACCATGTCTATTTTATATAATGGAGGAAAAAAATGAGAAATCATGATATGAAACAACGTGAGGGAAAATAAAATTATTTTTTAAATAGAGTCCATAATTCTAAGAGAGGTGGTGTTCCAAATTTCGTGGATATTCTTAAATATTTGTCTCATTAAATGAAAAATCAGATGAAAAATGTGGAACATACAACTTTAAATAAGAGGTAGAAACTAGGTATCAAATATTTAATGCATAAATAAGCACTAACATTTAGTGGATCATATGATCTACTTATTGATGAATATTGGTTTAAATCAATGTAAAATAACTTATCTATGCTCCATTATTCTATAAAGTAGAATGTTATTCTATAGTTCTATCATTTAAATAAAAATTATGATCAATGTTGTGTATTGATTAATAACACCAAGTAGAAAGATGCAACAGTGGAGATAGAGTGATAAAATGATAAGAAAGTATTTCTTATACTGTATATCTATATAACTATTTGAAAAACCATTGATATTGAATTCATATATTTGATGAAAAAGAAAGGTTAATATATATTATATTATAAGGAAGACTTTACAAGGATTTCAAGAAACATCTCATGTTTTATTATCAATAATTATAGAAAATCATTAGATTCTTTAGAGCATTCAAATAATACCATAGAAAGGCTCTGGCTATCCGGGGCATTAGGAGGTATGAAGTTGTCATTTGATATTTCCTTAGTGTTATAATTGAGTTAGAGAATTAAATCATGGTTATAGAGACAAAAATAGAAGAATAGAGGTTCTAAATGGTGTGTAAAATATAAAAATAAGGAAAGAGGATCCAACTAACCACATTGCAAAAAAATTTGGAAGAAGCCTCATAAAAATTTCATCAAATTGATAGGGAAATGGTTCATGTATGGAATAGATGTCCATCAATATTATTAATGTCAATGTGATGCAAATAAGTCATCCAACATGATGGAGGAATGTTGAGAACCTCATAATTCTCAACCTATGGTTCAATGCTTAAATAGTAAAGAAGAAGAAAATTATGAATTCTGATGTACTAAACCATGAGTCCTTGAGGGTAATCAAAATCAGTAGCCACCAAATCCATTAAATAAAGGAAAATTTTATTCCATCACTACTACTGAAGTGGAGCGGTCAAAATATGTATTAGAAGGTATAATTCTCATTCACTAATTAATGTAGAAATTAATTTTTTATTCAAGATCTATGCATTCCATTGAATTTAGAATTTTTGAAAGAATTATTAAATTGATTTACTAATACATTCAAGTAAAGGTATCCCTAGAAACACATAGCAGTGAAATCATTTCTAGCCATGTGTTGGAATCTTCACACCATTGGTTTATGTATGAATATTATTCTAGATAATCTCAAAACACTCCACTTAGCAGAATTTGATGTTATACAGTGCATGGATTGACTGTAATTATATATACCACACATAAAAAATTTTGGAAAAGAAAATATTATATCATATTCCAATCCATCCCATTATCCTCTAAATATTCAAGTAATAATATGAATTTTCTTTAGAAAATCTCTTAATGGTGTGGGTATTGAAACCCCATGAAGAAGCATACCTGGCCCAAATGGTTGTGTCAATGGAAGAGTCAAACCTAATTAAATAACTATTTTAAAGAATACAATAATATATTTTCCTATGAGTATCCCAAACATCCCATATTCCATAATGAAGAGTTCTCGACAGGTCTTATACCTGATTCCACTCATATATCGAAATTCTCGTACATGATGGCTACAATTTAACTAGAGGAATTAACGAAACAACTACAAGAACATTTAAACAAATGGTCCTTATTCCATGATGAATCACCTTGGGGTTAATTATTTCTCCTTTTAATGAAATAGATGGATCTATTTGGTTTTTTTGATTACCGGGAGCTCAATAACATCACCATAAATAAAAAGTATCCCCTTACAAAGATTGATGACTTGTTCTATTGACTATAGGGAGCCTATTACATCTTAGAGGTGGATATTTATTCAGTATATCATAATCTTATGGTAAATATAATAATATATTTATGATATTCAATTCTATAAAATTCATGGTAATTATGAGTTCATTTTGATTCCATTAAAATTTAGTAACCCCCTACAATATTCACAGATTTGATAAGTAGAGTCATTAGAGACTACCTGAATTTCTTTTGGTAGTGTTTATCAATTATATTATTATTTAATCTAACGGATAAGAGTAACATTATGATCATCCATGTAATGTGTTAATGATATTAAGGAATTATAAATTAAAATAAGATTTTAAAAAGATTGAATTCTGGATATAGAATGATTCATTCATAGGGAATGTTATCACATGTGAGGGGAGATCTATGGAACCTT
The DNA here is from genome assembly GCA_963277665.1 of Viscum album. Classification (NCBI taxonomy): domain Eukaryota; kingdom Viridiplantae; phylum Streptophyta; class Magnoliopsida; order Santalales; family Viscaceae; genus Viscum; species Viscum album. Next base: position 1,097,774,359 of record OY728148.1, read on the forward strand.
GGAAAACAAAAGTAATTGGTGATGGGCCCAGACCAACTAGTGTCATAGAAATCTATAGATTTTATATCATTGTTTGGAACTACTAGAATTTTGTGCAGAATTTATCATGATTTTCTAACCCACTAATTAACTTAATATTTAATGGGATAATGTATGTCTGGATATAAGAATGTATAGAATGATTAAAGGAGCTCAAGAAGAGGTTAATAACTTCACTTTTACTAATACTACCAGCAATATGATATTTTTTTAATATTCAATGATTTTTATTATAATTTATTGGGTTGTGTGCACATAAAAAATGATAATGTGATATCCTATACCTCAGGATAGTTGATCATTCATGACTAGGACTACCTTATTCATGATCTAGAGATATGAGTGGTGCCTTTTCCCTGAAAATATGGTGAAACTACCTATATGGGAAGAGGGGTGAAATATATAGAAATAATAAGAGCCTACTGTGTTTAATGAAAATAATTTACCTCAAAATGAATCAATGGAGATGGATATATCTAATCACGGACTAGGATTTCTCTATCCATGATTTTCCTGGGAAGGTAAATAAGGTATATGTTGTTATTAACAGAAAATAACCTGCTACTCAATCAATGATTTGGATTGAGAAAGACCATATATTCATAGATATGAAGATAATGGATTTAGATATTATAATGGAAGGAAATACATCCTACCTTTTCCAAATTATTTCCCAACCATCTATCCAAAAAATGATCATAAAGGAACAGATTGATGATCTAAAGATACTAAAGAATGTTAAAGTTACAATGAAATGGAGGAAAGATCATTTCAACATCAATGATGATGGGGTGAATTTTTTTAGATCTATACTTTATATAAAATTTTCACCTGATATAAAGGAGTTATTATATAATTCATATAAATCATCATTCTTTATCTTTCCTAGATGTACTAATATATACTTTGATATTCGAGAACACCTCAAGTTGGAAAATATGAGGAATGATATTTGAAATTATATATCACGGTGTTTTGTTTGATAGTATGTTAAATAATATCAATAAAACTCTAAAAAGATAATGAAACCATTACCTAGACCCATGTGTAAATAGGAGAGAATCACCCTAGATTTTTTCTTTGTCCTCGCAAAAACATCCAAAGGAAACGTTGTATTATTGGTTTCGGTTGATCAAATCAAAAATACATACCAATTAATTTATATTAAAAAATATGTATCTATTAAATGAAAATCCAGGTTATATTTTAAAGATGTTGTGATGAGGTATGAGGTTACATTTTTGATCATATCTGTTCATGATCCGAGGTTCACATCATCATTATTGAGGATTCTTAATCATGATTGGAGTACAAAAATTAATTTTATCATAGCCTATCACCCTCAAACTGATTTAAAATATGAATGGACGATTTAAATTCTCTAGGAAATGATGATATACTATACAATGGAACTAAAAGGTGGATGGGATCAACATATAACTTTGGTTGAATTATTATATAACAATAGTTTCCACTTGACTATTCAGATGGATCCATTTGAATATATTTATGAGAAGTGATGAGGAACTCCAAACAATTGTGATGATGATGGTGAATGAAATATAATTTGACCTAATATTGGGGAAATATGAATGTTAAGGTTCAAGACATCAAAAAATATATAAAAGATAATTAGATTAAGAAAATGAGGTATGCTCACATTCTTTTTAAGTATTTGGAGTTTGATTTTGGTGATAATTTTTCCATTAAATATCACCATGGAAGAGATTCATGTAGTTTTTAATGAAATGTAAGCGTAGCACTAGGTACATTGGATCCTTTGAGATGTTTGATCTCATAGGAGTAATGGCCTATCAAATTTCACTTCCAATAAATATGGATCATGTTCATTATGTATTCTAAGTGTCTCTTCTATTTAAGTAAAAACCAGACCACTCTTATATACAAAATATATAGGTGGTACAATTGGAGAATGATCTTTCATATGAAGAGATTCTAGACACGATCTTGGAAAATAGAGAAACATCCAACACCACAAGTAAAATCAAATTGTATAAGTCTGGTGGAGGAACCATTTGTATGATTAACCAACATGGGTACTGAAGGAAGAAATGGATTAAAAATACCATCAACTATTTTCACCTTAGTATGTCAAATAAAATTTCAATGTTGTAATTTCAAATGGGGGAAGAATGTAATAACCCAGAATTTTAAGATTGGAATTTACTTTTTAATTATTATTGTATATATTATAAACCACATAAATCTCATAAACAACTCAATAAAAACAATATTATAATAAATTAATAATTAATTATGTGGTATTTTGGGAAATTAAGGAACCTATACCAACAGAAGTGTAAAAAAACTATTGGAATAATATTATGACCCTAAAAAATAGTAATCCAGCCAATTGAATAGTTACCACATCTATGAAATTGTAAATTAAATTTTGGTAATTCTTAAATGAATACATTATATAATTATATCATGTTATAATAATTTTTTTTTTCAAAAAATGATAAATTACATGTTTCTCTTTTTGTAAAACATAAATGGTTATTTACAATTTTGTAATTATTATAATTATTTAAAAGTAAATATATATTTATGAAATAAATAAATTAATTAATATTATGTTGTATTATACTTATAATATAATTTTATGATACCTTATTTAATATTTCAATGGGTCACAAAATCGATTATAATATTGAAATCAATATATTTTGAATAAAAGATGATTTTATTTAGAAATTAAATTTCTCATATATAGAAAATTATTTTCATAAAACCGAGTCTATTTTTCTAATATACATGTCGATAAATGGTTTTCGTAAGATTTTTTAAATTTGTAAAATATTATAATTTTTGGACAATAATGAAATATGATAATTTACGGTATTTTATATTATATGTTAAATACATGAAGTATTGTGTCCCAGATAATGTTAGAACCCTCTAGTTCAAACTCTTTAGAACCATTTAATATAGTTTTTATTTGAATCATAAATATTGAATGTATTGAGGTAAAATAATAAACAAAGGAAAAAATTATTCAAAAAATACCCGTCATATCACCTATAAATTCTACCTATCACAACCTCTTCTCCTCTAACCTTCCAACCATCTAAAAATTCATAATATATTTTCAGTTCACTTCCCTAACCACATTAACATGTCCATGAACTTATGGTATTAATAAAATACCAAACCCAACTTCCATTAGGTGGTTCTCAAGAATAAAACATTCATGGGGAAAATTCCTCAATGACACCCTTTTAATTTCATTTTTTTTTATAATATCCTTACCTACCCATTTCAAAGAGGCATGATGAATCCAGTATCACACACACAAACCCAAATATGTATATATATACTAGTAATTTATTATTTGAAATTAATATCCATCTTAAAGTCTCTTATCCTCTCTTTTTATTCAAAAATTAAAACAGTATACATGATGTGCGATTCACCACCTTCATGGAAAACGAGTTTTCATTTTCCATTACCAAATTCCAAGATGGTCATAAAAAATTATTATAGATAATCCAAATTATAATATGTATATGATATAATTTTTAATTTTAGGGAACTAATTTATAGACATATCAATAAATAAATCGAAACTAGTTCATGATGGTCAGAAAACCCACCAAAATAAACTAACCATATATCATTATTGTTTTATCAAATAAAAAATCCTCATACAAGAAATATAAATCATATATGGAACCAATTAAGAATATTTAATTGAATTAATATCATATATTTTATCTTATTTATAATTATTCCCATTTGAATGGTCATTCAAAATTATATATAAGTAACCGACCATGTATCCCTGAAAATGGACTCTTATAGAAAGACAAAATTGAACTATATAACTCATCCAAACGAAAAAAATGATCTTAATAAAATTATAATAAATAAAATTTAAATTCAATATATTATTTACCAGGTAATTAATTAATCTATTTTGATTATCCAATACATTATATTCATGTGTAGAACCCATTTTTTCATAAGTTAAGGGGATTCTCAAACTCAACTACATTTCATCAGGTTTTTCATTTTCATGAATAATTTCATCATGGGTAAAATATTAATATTACTAAAATTTTAGTTAATTTGTATTACATTTTATTTTCATTGATTTACAGGTTTCCTATATAATTTTATGTCAAATACGATGATTTTGAAAAAGAAGTATTCATTCCCAAACACTTCTTGACATCTCTTGAGTTTTTTAGCCTACACTAAAAATGAGGATTCTTATAATAAATAACTTATTTTCTCTTTTGAATTTCGATAAATCTATTTAATTCATTAAATAATTATTGATTATATACTTATGGAACAGTTTTATTGACATGAGTTACTACATGAATCTGATTGATATAAGTTCTATGTGGTATGCATGATTATGTAAACAGTGTGATGTGATGGGTGGGAACATAATTATATTACCTTCCAAAAAATTTGGTAATGTGATGTATCTCATTAGATAATGTGTTTTAGGAATGAGCATGATCCTAGATTTGTTCATAATGATTATTTTCATATTATTGTTAACATATGTTATGCTTGTAAATTATGCTATTTTTTCAAAATTATTTGTAGTATTTGACCTCTAAGACATGATGTTTCATTTTTAATTTTTTCCACATTAAATAAAATAATTAAATTTTCCATCATGATATTGATGATGATCCAATGGATTTTTTATGATGATAACGATTATGCTCACCCATAATTTATTGATTCATACTCTTTATTCATCATCTTACATGGGTTTTAGTTCACCCCTTTTCTTTGATTTATATCCCACAAGGACTATGTGTAATAAGTAGAATATGAGATTTAAAGGGATAACAAAGTTTATTTTAATTTTTTTAGGATTTATTCTTGTGAATGTTATGTATGTGGTATATTTTCTAAAGATAAAAATCCTTTGTATCATAGATTGAGAACCTATATATTTTTTATCTTAAAAATGACGTCATTTTCATTTGTGAAAAAGAAGGATCACAATAATAACATTCACCATTTTCACTGAATGTGTAGGGTGGTTGAAATTTTCCATAATTTCTTTAAATATGATAAAGTTATGATATTTTTCATTTATTTATTTGTGGTTGAAATAACTGGTGGTTCTAAAAAAACACTTTCTGTTATGTGATTTTCTACTAGATAAATGGGGACACAGATCATAGGTATTATATTCATCAAATATTAAATTTGGATTCTAATGGATACAGAAGAAAACAATCATATGATTTTTTCAATTTATAATTTATTTAAAATTAACTCATTTCATGAGTACTGTATTTATTATGTTTTTCGATATTATATTTTAGATACTTCAATTGTCAGATTCTAATTATTGTTAATATAAGTCTCACATGACATAGATTCTTTCTAATGTCAATAAACAACTCAGTAACCTAGGAAAACAATTATGACACTATTTATTATATGATAGTATAGATGTTTGACTCATCCAATGATTCTTTTTACTATCTAATCTAGTATAGTCTCTTTTATTTTTAATTCATAAAATCTTTTTGATTAATAATCCAATGAATATTTTTTGAAAAATTAATTAACTAATACATCATATATATGAGGACACTAAAAAGGGATCATAATTTCTCTTCATCATTCCTACAATTAATCTACTTTATAATACACATTAGAAGGCACTCTGTAATGTTTCTCCATCTAATGAGTTATTAGAATCATTTGAAAGAGGACTAAGGTGTTATGGTAATACAATTATTCCAATGATTTGGGAATCTTATATGACCTAGTGAAGGTGAAAAAATCAATGAATAATGACAAAATCTAAGTAAACATATCTTACCTTTTATGATAATGTTTTAAGAACCATAATGTTCCATTATATGGTCTTGTATCATTGATTAGTTTTGATAATTTTAATTTATATTGATTTCACTGCTAATTAAAAAGTTCCTACAAATTTTTTAGTGTAAAACATACAATAATGTAGTCTATTTGGATTAAATAAAATACGTGTTAGTTGAAGGAATGATACCAATAACTATTTCTCATCTCAAATGAAAGTAATTTATAGTCATCAAGAAGAGTATCCCAACTAAATTCAAAGGATGAATCTAATATGACATATCATACTAAAATTATAAGGAAACATAGAGTAGTTTTTCTAGTGAAGATATTTTTGGGAACTAAGAAAGATATCTCGACTAAAGGAATTTGAGAGAACCAAGAGTAGGATCTTTTCTTGTGGTATTTTTTAGACTAATAGAAAAATACTGAATCCAGAAATTTCATAAAAGAAATGTGATTATGTTGAGTCATGGAAGATTTGAAAACCAAATGGTGATATTGATTGATGGAAATTTTGGACAGTAGGAGATGAATACAAACTCCAGGATTTTAAGACATATAAGGGGTTCATCTTGAATCAAAGTATTTTATTAAAGCAAGAGGATAATATAATCTTATTGTGTTTTATGAATCTATAAGGACTAAATCAACATGGTTTATTTTTGAGATCAATCTTAGGGATATAGTCTTGGTGACAAAAATACGGTCTATACTAAACTTGAAGGTTTGTGGAATGGATGTTTATTTTTTATAAGGTTCAGTGATGGATGTAAATGGGTTCAGAAAAAAGGATCATGAATTTTTTATTATAATGAATTCTGACCCAAGGTATGGGGGTGGATTCACCATGATATAAACATGAATGAATCATACGGGTGACCTAGTATGAGACAAGGTTCAATGGGTTTCATGATATGTGAATTGGAAATATAAGAACCTAAATGGGAGTCCGGAGAAAATGGTATCCCTAGTATGTTACGTGGGAAAATTGTTGATTATGTGTGGCTATAAAGAAATTGAATGAATCCAATTTTAAAATAACTAATCATTGTTCCACTTTGGAGTGACTTGGGAATATTTATATATTCCTACGATATAAAAACAATGATGTTTGACCCTAGATAGGGACTTAGTGGGTATTTTGTGGCTCAACTCAAAGGATACATGGAACCCATTATTTTTTTACATTATATTTCATCTCATCCCCTATGGTTTTGAATTATAAATCCATTGTGAGAGTATATAAAAGACACATGTAATTATTTATATGATCCATAATCTCAAAATTGTGCATATATCTTTCATATAGATATAGTTCAAAATGGTAGGTCAATGCATCATAACATTCGAAAAGGAGGTTAATACCCCATCTAAATGCTTGTAACCTTTTATATTGATCATATACGGGTTTGAGTATGTTATCTATAGTGTGAGGCTTTGTTTCCTTAGAGGTAGAGTTTTTTGCACATGTGAGATTCATCTTGGTGTGTGTGGATTTAGGAAAAACGAAAAAATAATAAAATTGAACATAAAACTATATTACCTATTTAGTATTATGTTAGTTTGAGATCCAAAAACTATCAAATCAATGCTTGTGATATAGAAAGCATTCCTCAAATGATTCAATAGATTATTTCAATCTCGGGGAATTAATTTCTCCCTAAATGGATGAAATCCATGGCCTACACCTAGTGAGAGGTTCTCACCACAATATCATCAAATTGGGAAATGTGTTTTATGGATCCCCATCCCATCGTATATATGTAGTATTATAACACAATGAGTTTTCATATTTTTATTTTTCATCATCAATGATACACTTTTTTCTTTAGGTCAAATCATGTGATTTGAGTGGGGGAAGATATAGGGTTATTTGTGGAAATGGGTTCACTGTATGTTTCCCCAAAAAATAAACATATTCATTTTATAATAGATAGATATGTTCTATTTTTAATATATAAAATTGAATTATTACTAAACAATTGATATAATCTTAATGAAAATTATAATAAAATATAGTCACGTAACATCTAATATTATATAAATATAATTAATGAATAACAAGTACAGAATAATATTTAAATGTAGATAAAACTTGATATTTTCCACATAGTATAAATCTAGTACCACCGAATATCATAAATTAAAAATGCAAAGAATTTATAAAGTAAGGTACACAAAACATATTTTATTCATGAAAAAACATCTATAAAAAAATATTGCACTATTATAACGTGAAAACATTAATACACTAGTAGAATATTAAAAAATTAATATAAAAAATGTGATATGTCTTATATCTAAAACATTTTACGTTACGATAAATTTAATTTTTTTATAAAACAAATTTATATAACAAATCCTGAAAATTATTCAGGAATTTAAAAAATAAATTAATTTTTTTTTTAAAATTGCCATGATTAAAAACAATAAATTTTAAAAAAGTATTATTGAGTGAAAATTTATTATTTCTACTAAAAATCATATTTATTAGAATGAAATATATAAAATTAAAATTTAAATATAATCAATAGTATGTAAATATTACATTTCCTACACATATTGTTGCATATTTTCTAATAAAAAATGGATAAAATTTATAATTAAATAAAAAAAAATTAAAATGATTAAATTAGCACAGGGATTCGACGTTAAAAAGAGACATCTGAATCTAAAATTTTCACCCTTTTGTGCTTCAAATGATTGTATATCATCTTTATTATAAAATTTTCAATATATATGTTCTATAATTAAATTTAATTGCATTTATATGCACTTACACTATGATCACTCACTTCAGACTTTAGGTAAATAAATATTGACTCTAAATAATTAGAACTTCTTTCATCTTCAATCGAATAATAATAGAAATAATAAATTTAATCTTCTTTTATAAATATATTATTTTCATTATAATATACGGATGAAAATATTCTACAATATCTAATTCATGGGATTATTTATGCCCATAATTGGCCTTTTTAATAATATTATGATATTTTAATGTGGCGAGAAATGAATGGAAGAAAAAACATTACAAATAAATATAAAAAATAGTTTTACTAACACAATAAACAAATTTCTGAAAATAAAAAAAAGGAAAATAAATGAATAATTTTGAAGAGTGAAAAAATGGAAAAAGTTAATGGTGGAATAAAAAATATCTTATATTATTATTATGTTTTTATAACATTATTTTGAATGAATGTTTTGAATTATTTTAATATCACATTTTCTTATTCATCAATTTTAACTTATTTTTTATATATTAATTAATTTTTTCTAAACATTAATATTTTTTTACCAAATTAGAAAATTTTATTATATTTTAAAAAGAGTAGTCTTTTATAAAAGAAAAAATATTAACCATGATTTCAATTACATGCATAAAATCTTTTTAATTGAACTGTAATTATGAAGATAAAAATAATAATAACTAAATGATGAAAATATAGAAAACAATAAAACTATATAATATATTTTATGTATTAAATTGAATTGAAAAAATCAATGAATTGTGTTTTAAAATTTAATAATACATGAAAATAAGAATATAACTCCATTACTAAAAAAGGTAACCCACCTATACACACATTTATAACATTTTCTCTTCCCCATGAAAGTGAATATGAAATAATTGAATCCATATCCCAATAAACAATTAAAGATAAAAAATAAAAAATAATAATAACATAAATAATATATAAAAACTATCTAAAAGGATTATTTATATCTCAATACAGATCCACAATAATAAATTAATAATATAAGAGATTTTTTGGATAGATCATTTAAAAATTTATTATAAAATTGAGCTTATATCAGATGTGTGAAATTATGGGAAATAAAATCTAAATTAGGAATATTGGAAAGTTATTAATAAAAACAAGGAATAGAAGTTGGTAACTAAAAATGAAAATATAACCCTATCAGTCTATTTATGACTTAGAGGAACTATTAACTTATATTATTGATGAAAATATAAAATTATATTCCAATAAAAATAGAAATTATCTCAGATATATAAAATTAAACTCTTTAGTAATCAGTGATTATATAATATCAATTTAGTAAATGTGAAATTTTAAATCTAGTGTCAAATTTTCATTATAATTTCTTGTTGTACTAAAAATTTAATTCAATAGAATGTTTCAAAATCTAAATTCTGTTAATACATAAGATATGGTTATATATAATATATTTTTATATCAAATAGATTTATTTCACTATTATATATCAACTATATTTATATATATGAAAAATTACATAAAATTTATTTATTAATTTTATAGAGGATAAAAACATTTAAAATAGTAAAAATTCGTAACAATAGAATTTTTTTAAAACAAAACTCATAAAAACATTCACATATGTAATACTTTTTAAAAACTCAAAGCACATTTGTACACATATAATATGTTATATATAGATAATCAGTCATATTTTTTTCATTTTTAAACAACATAATATATATTTAAGTAATATATATATATATTGAAATTTGTATATAGATTATCATAACGAAGGTTTCATTATAATAATAATATCGAAATATGACATTTTAATCTATAAAACAGTAAATGAAAATTCATGTTCTATCTATTTGAAATCATTATAAATTATATGCGATTTAAAAAAAGGAATTAATCTAGAAAAAAAATTATAAAAAAGTTAACAAATTATAATTACATAAGACATAATATATTAAAATATAAATAAATTAACTCTGTATTTTATTATAAAATAATGAACTAAAACCAATACATTTATTTTCAAAAAATGAATAGGTAACATATATTGTTTTCTAACAATTATTTTATATTATTATTCTAAAAGTAAATTATAAAATCTAAAAAAATATAAAATTAATCAAAATTTAATACAATCTAAGAATTATAATTAATACGGTTCAATAAACTCCTCTCACTTATGCATTGATAAAAGAAATTTTAACACCATATTCTGGGAATTCTTTTAGATAAAGTTTAACTTCTGCATACTATCAATAAAAATCCATGGGGTTATAAAATATTTAATCTGAAAAAATATAGAAAAATATTCCAAACATAAATAATACAAGAAAATATAAATATTAAAAATTATTTTATAAAAAATATAAACACATAGTTCTTTTTCTGAAAATAAATAGAATCAAAATAAATATTTTTATAAAAATTTCATCACTTTTCTTATTTAATTATATATTTTTTAAGAAATTATTTGTGGTATAATTTATAAATAAAATATTTTAATATAAATATATTCGATGGTTTAATTTTAATATTTATTATTTTTAAACATAAACAAAACATAAGTGAAAAATATGAAATATTACATCAAATAAATATATAAAAAATAAGAACCAGTTACGTAAAAAAAATAAATTAGATGTACTTAAAACAAAATAAGTATTAAATGAGCACATAAATATTTTTCTTTTTATGATTTTAAAATAAATTTATAATGTTATTTAATGGTAAAAGGTTTAAAATTTAAAATGAGATAAATTAAATAAATATAGCCAATAAAAATAATCAAAAAACGAGACTAAAATATAGACATTTAATTAAAATATAATCTAGGAAAATATATATACAAAATGGGATATAACTTGTGTTCAATTTTGAATAATTTTTCAATTTTAATTTGTTCTTTAATGTTTTTTATTAAAAATATTTCAAATAAAAATAGAACATAAATGTTTAAAATGATTGTTTTTCACATTTTTTATTTTTATTATATTTTATTTTGATAAAATATTCAAAAAATCAAAATATAAAAATTATAATAAAATGCAAGAAAATATATAAATATAGATGATTATGGTTAGAATTATTGATTCATTTTTGATGTTATATTGAAACACTATACTATTATTAAATGAGTCCTTGATCCAAATTAAAATTTGAAACATTGAAACATGATTCATATAAGAGAGAAAATATAAATTCCCTACTACACCACATGAGAAGTATTTAAAGTCTACATTTATTATGTGTAAGTGAGTGGATTATATAAATTTATTTATGAAATTAAAATTATTAAGTGATATAATAATTACATAGGGGAAAAAAAGTATAAATCAATATAAATTTTTGTTTAAAATTTATATTTGGAATAACATTCATAATATGGATTAAAATTTTAAATTATTTTTAATTAAAATAAAATTTATTCAAAATAATATCATTCAACATTTAAAGAAAAAAGTGGAAAAAATAAACTGTTGTCTCTATTAACATTTAATTATTAAATTTATATTAAATATTTGTATATAAATTAAATTTAATATTAAAAGATTTTTATTATTCTAAAATATAGTTATTCTATAAAAAATTTATTCAATGATACATTTTATTTTTGAGAGAATATTTTTATGATAAATTTTGAAAATTTTAGTCACATATTTTAAAAGAACAATTGGAGAATTTTATATGGTCATTGTGTTTTTAAAAAATTAATTTAGGGGTGAAAGTTATAATCCATTAATCATGTTATTAATATATTTATGTTTGGTATGTTATTTTTGAATTTAATATAATTCAAACTCAAATTAATGATCAGTAAAATAAGACATTCCACAAAAATCGAAATTATTATATTCACTTAAACATATAAGATCATCTCAATTGGTATACAAATGAACATTTCAAACACTAATTTCCATTTTTTCATCACATAAATTTTAATCATGAAATTATTTTTAATGGGATAAATATATAAATTATTCATGAAAGTTAGTTTATTAGTAGCATCGTGTAATTCAAATGAAAATTGTAAAATATAATCAAATTATATAGCTTCCAATTTATTTATAACAAATAATCAATTATCTTATCTAAAAGATTTTATATAATTCTATTTCAAATGATTCATTATATTTTTAAAAATGGAATAAATTATAAAAAAATCATGTATTCTATTCAAGTCAATATAGAAATATTCATTCCATTAGTCAACATTATAAAAAATTTCACGACCCGCCTTTTCCAAGATGAGGGGAGAGACATCAAAAAGCCAGACCCTTCCATCCTCAAGTAGACGGAGAGATAATGACCTCTGAGTCCTGCGATAAATAGGCCTTAGATTGGAGACTAGAACCAATGGTATAGAATATCACGTAAAATAGAAGGAACTACACTTTTTATAAAACAATATTGGAAGATAAGATGGTAAAAGTAATTGTAATATCACATCGATATTTGCATATCCCGCAATCCCGCACTGCTTCCTCACTATTATTTAGAACATCTTACACATCGATCCTCCCCCACAAGTTCCATTGAAGTCCCACTACTATACCCTGACAGCACACGCATGGGATAGAAAAACCACGTATAACCCTGCATGGAAACACCTGGGCCACAACCACCACTACCAAACCCGATGAAACGTGTGCTTCAACAATGGTTTCCATGCTCGAAGGCACCTAGGCCTCATCACAAAGAATAATGGGAAACAAACCTGCCCGCACCCACCTAGGCCAACAACTAGATCATATGATTCTTGAAGTGTCTTGGGCTTCAAAAATCCTCCGGCCGCCACAACCTACCCAAAGAGTCTGAGACTACCTGGGAGAGGGAGATGAAAATAGCTAATAATCATACACTAATAGGAATATTGGAAAAAAATCCCGCCCCCATGAAATGGGGGTGTTTGGAATGAAGTGATCTTCATGGGTGGGCTGTGTATAAGGAAAAAAAGAACAAAATTTTATACATGCATGTAATCAGGAACTCATTCCAACCTATGTGTCCTAAAACCAACAAAAAGCCTACAGAGAACCACTCTTGTTGGTACCCCTACACGAAAAAGTTCACAACAGCCACAACCAGAGCACAACGCACTTATGTAAAACAATTCCCCATTGTAATCATTCTCGTTATCTTGTTCATGTTATCCCATTTAAATATTCCTTTACTATCATGCAACTAATAGGAATAACCACATGCCATGACAAAAACTGAATGAAAAATAGCCATGATGGTATTTATGAATTTTCTCTCAGTTCCTATGAAATTAACAACATCAAAATGGGAACTATGAGATCCATATAATTTTATGTACCAAACCAATCCCCAACTTATTAGGTCCAAAATAGTCACTACCAGCTCCACACTGCCTCATATTCACAAACGAACAACCTCTCATCTAGAGATACTGTTACCCTCAAAGTCACCCCAAAAAGCATCAAACAAAGCGACCCTGCATATCAACAGAATAGAGAGAGGATGTTTTCAAATTTAGCCAACACCATTTATTAAGATCTTTCTTTCTATTCAGTTAATTAGGGTGATCACACCAGGTTTCTTATTCATCAAGCATCCATTTAATCAACCATGTTTATGTGATTAATCTGTTTCCATGTTACAGTCATTTAATATAATGATTATCCTACAAAAGAGCATAACCAGTGCCATGAAAGGACCGCCAATGACTATGAATTTCAATGGAAATGATTTTGTAAAAATAAAAACATAAATACGAAGGTAAAACTATAGAAAAATCATCATTCCCACCCATTAATTCTTTTAATATTTATTTATTATCTTCTTTAAAGTTTGATTCACTTATATCATGAGAGAACATCATCATACCCACCTTGAATGTTTCACAATAAAAAGAGATGAAGGAAAACCCCTACATGGAAGATCAAGGATTGAATATATCACTTAACTCTAAGAACTAGAGATGACATGACATGTGAGAAAATTGAACTCTAATTTAGAGTGAGAAGGGCTACATTACAGGGACACGATTAGTCTCTAGAGGAAGTCTTGAGGCACACTAAGAGAAATGGAAAGGAATAAAGAAGAGATGATATCATCTTAAAAAGAGGCCAAATCCTAAAATCAAGAAGACCATTTTAATGTACATAAAATTCCGATCATGGATTGACCACTGGTCTTGGTGGTTTCACATGTTGGTATTAATTGAGATTTAATAATCTCTCTTTGAAATGGTGGAGATAGACCGACAAACATCCAGGAGTTGTTGGATAAAATTTAAATGGAGAAAGTCATGTAAATAGGAAAAACTAGAAAACATAGAAGGCTGGAAAACACTGAGAAGGTTTTGACATTGGAGAACAGGCCACACCTTTTGTTAATTCAATGCTCTCCCGACTCTTGGGTGATTTAAAACATCTTTTGCGGTCATTAAATCAGTTTGAAAGGGGTATTAAAGCAGTTTTACTTCAAATAAGGTGTTTCTGGAGGAAAAACAATCCATAGAGAAGCTATAAATGAATAACCGATTGGTGAGTCTTTGACACCCTAGCTCCATTTCTAGGTCACAAATTTCGATCGGTGCCACTGATGCCCATCGGTGCCACCATTCGTTTAAACTAAATTTTTGAAAACTACTCAATGAGCGACTGATGGTCCCTAGTTAGCCTCAAACATCATGATTTCACAATGTAATAGATCAGGAGGGACTAGGTCATCACATCAGATACCTATCATACTCTTCATAACCTAGATAATTCAGGAATAAACTTGAATAAAAGAGAGGGGACCAAAAAACCACCTCGTAAGATACCTGTCAGGGAAAAACCACCCTAGGGTTGTTCAAATGTTGGAATAAGACCTCTACAGCTTGGGAAATCTATCTCAAATCAATCTCTTGAACAACTGAAAAAACACTAAGTAATCACACAAACACAATGTTCACACTGTCCAAACACAAGTATTTGAGATATCCTTCCCACTTGTCAAGATACTATCCACTTTGGGCGACACTAAATTTCCCGCTCATGTTTAATCACATCGACATTAATGAGTCTTGATTAGGTATCATGTCTTCCCATCACCATATTTATAACTTCTCACACAAAACATAGAATACATAATCAACTTTTCATACATCAAGTAATGATAACCATTATATCATAAACAAGGCACAATGAAAATACAAGAATAAAACTTAGAATAGCTCTGGGTACTGGGTACACATCTGTGCCTCCCTTTACTAGGTAATCTCATTGAGTTATCCATGCATCTACAACACACGAACCAATGGAATGGTCCATCCACAAAGCACCTTCTATTTACAATCAACTATTCTCACAGGTCTCACCACAAACATCACATCATCCTTGATATCCAACTCTCCCCAATCAATGATGTGTGAGTATTCATGTAGATATCGATTAAGGTGAGATACATAGAAGAAGTAGTGGATACTCTATAGTAGTGGTGGTTACACCAGCTGATATGCCACCTCACAAAAAGCATCCCAACACCTTGAAGGGTCTGATTAACCTGGAAGAAACTTACATCCCCTGCAAAACCTCCAATGTCCATGCCAAGGGGAGACCATTAAGAACATTTGGTCCCCAAAATCAAAATCCAAAGGTCTACTCCTATGATAGACATACAATTTATGTTGGTCTTGAGCTATCTTCATCCTATCACACACGAGATGAACCTTCTCCGTCGTGCTATACACCACCTTTGGGCCGAGAACACCTGTCTCCGCAAGCTCTTCCTAACACACGGGTGAATGAAACAGTATTCCATACAAGGCATCAAATGGTTCCATGTTAATGGTAGAGTGATAGCTATTATTGTTGGAAAACTCTACTAGAGGACTGTGTCATACCCACAATCCTCTTATGTCTATAACACATGTTTTCCGCATATCCTCCATTGTCGAGAGGGTTCTCTATGTTTTCCCATCCATATGAGGGTGAAAAGAAGTTGTAAGGAATATCTGGGAGGAAAAATCATGCTATAATAACTTCCAAACTAATGGAGTGAATTGTGTATCCAGATCCTAAACAATGGTTCTAGGAACTCAGTGCAGCTGCACAACTACACCCACATACTTCTGTGCTATGGCATCTTTTGTGCTGGTCTCTTTAACTGCTAATATGTGTGTATATTTCATAAATAGATCTACCAATAACCATATATAGCAACATGTTCCCCCATCCGTGGGTAGTCTAATGACATAATTCATTGATATATCCTCCAAATTCCACTCGAGAATGTCTAAGGGATACAACAGACCATAGGAAACACAGTGTTCAGCCTCCACCTACTGATACATGAGGAACATTACCACAAACTCTACCACTACCCGCTTCACTATGGGCCACCATAATTGATCTTTCAAGCCCTGTTACATCTCGGAAACTATTGGTTATACCTCTTGGGTAGAGCTATAGAACTCAGGGAGAACTCCCTCACACAACATCAATACGAAAAAAAACATAGCCTGAAAAAAAAATAAATTCTGGCCATCCTTTGAACATCCTTCTAGATAATCATTCTGGTTTACATGATCACAGATCACTTCCATCTTCGATTCTCTGCACTGATATTCAATCACTTATAGTACCAAGGAAGACTGCACTATCATCTAAAACAGATAGCCTCTACCATCCTCTACTCTCATGCCTAGAAGTATAGCATCCAACTCCTCTATTGCATTCCAATAATATGCTGACTCAGAAACCACTTCCTTATACGACTTTTTTCTCAAGGTATTGGCCACAACCTTTCCCTTTCCTAAGGTGTAAGAGATCTCCAAGGCATAGTCCTATAAAACACCTTCCACCTCCACTTTCACAAGTTTAGCTCTCACTGGGTGATGACTTATCTCATGATATTGTGATATGTGAAGACCATTAAGTGTTCTCTGATGAGGTAATCCTTCCACAACATTAGCACAAAAATAGTCACTACATGTTCTAGGTCGTGGGTGGACTAGTTATGTTTGTGAGGGCATAATTATCTGAACCCATATAAGATCACTCATTGTGGCTGCCTCAACACACACCACAAGACTAGACTGAAAGCTTCACAAAACACTTCAAATGTTACCCCATTCAATGAAAACCTCATCAATGGTTTAATGAATAGTTCCCTTAACTAAAATCGTCCTATCACTTTTCACTCGATATGAAAGACATGGATTTTCTAGTAATGGCCGCCAATGGCACTATAACTCAAGAGAAGTCAAGTACAAACCCTTAGTAGTAACATTCCAGTCCCAAGAAACTATGAACCTCTATAATGTTATAGGGTGATAACCAAGAAACAACTTCTTCAACATTCGATGGGTCCATTTATATTCACTAGTGTTATACCACGTGTCCAAGGAAGTCCACCTCTATTGTCTAGAACTTGAACTTGGAAAACATCATGTAGAGATGGTGGTGTCGGAGGACCACCAAAACTGTCGTTATATGCTCGGTGTGATCCTCTTATTATCTTTAGTAGATAAATATGTATTCGAGGAACCTTACTATAAGCTAGTTCATATAGTTGCAGAAAATAGATTTCAAGAGTCCCATGAAAATAGCTAGTGCGTTCGTAATGCTGAATGCCATGACTGCAAACTCAATGTGTCCTTATATTCATTTGAAAATAGTCTTTGGGATGTAACCATCCTTCACCCTCAACAGATGATATCCATACCACAAGTCAATCTTATAGAACCAACCTTCAACCTTCATCTGGTGAAAAAGGTCATTGATCATTTGGAGGGGGTAGCGGGTTTTTACCATCACCTGATTCATTCATCAATTTTCTATATAGAGCCTGAGTCCATCGTCTACCTTCATTGTAAACAAGACTATAACACCCCATGGTAACAAAATTGGTCTGATAAAAACATTATCAATGAGGACATCAACATGAATCAACAACTCCTGCAACTCAGAAGGCATCATCTGATTGGAATCCATAGAAATTGGACATGCACTGGGTTGTATATCTATCCAGAACACATAATCATTTATTTTGTTTATAGTAACAAATATTTTGGGTAATATTTATTTTAAATCAGTTAATATCCTCAAAACATCCACCATCTTTGATTCTACTGATTCTAATGAAGGCCCAGCTAACAATGAAAGAAGTTGTTCGAGACACTGGTCGCCCTCCTGGAAGCCTCAATTTCTAATGAAAGCTATATCCTGACCACCTATATTGTAGAACATGACATTTATATTAAACAATTCAATAATAGTGATCATGAAAAAAAAACATTTGATTCCCAGAATTATATAATATGGCATCATTTTCTGCAGAAATAGATCCCCACTGGACTGGTTTGATCCCAACATGAGTCTTCATCCTTGACAAACATCATACAGATTGGTCTGACCACCAAATGGCATAATAAACCCTAGGGGAATGGAATTTATATCTATTTTTATACCCAAGCAATAGGCCAAACTGAGTGTAAAAAAGGGGTTTGATGCTATAGAATAATACATGATGCATGCAAGAGTACTAAACAAACTAATTGTACCTCAAAAGACCTTTTTACCTACTAGAAATACTACCTATATGGTGTGAAATTGACCAGACCCAACTATTATTCCCCTCACCTATAGGCCGCTTACCTAACCACACCATGGTCGATTTCCCTAATAAGAACCAGGAGGTCGGACTCCTCCTACAAAATCTTCTCCAGGAGTGGTATGGGCCTACTGCTACTGCTCGAAAGGTCTGGCTGGAAACTGCTACTGCTGAGGGGTGAACTGAACCTTTCCACCCCCACTGTACTACACTCAAACATGGAATTGTTTCTAATGGTTCCCACATATTCAAAAGGTAATGTACCTTTATCCTAGGCCCGTCGAGAAAGGTTGAGGACTTAGAGATCATAACTGGAACTACTGAGACCTACTCCCAATTGGCTGAAAACATGAAGGCCCTGATGTTGGAGGCCTGCTGCTAACAACCTTCACCTTTTTTGAGCTCAATTAGATCCCCTCTCATGACACACCTCCCAATGTGTGCATCCTCTTCACCATTTCAGCCATATTTTGATCCTCCAAGTATGTCAGTTGAGTGAAGGGAGTAATAGAATACTGCATTTAAGGTCATTGGGCCTCCTCTAATCATTTAACCCATGACTCCTCATCTGAAAATAGGTCAAGAGAAAAAAAAAAGAATAAGATACTTGAACATTATCCCATGTTCCCTCACCGAAATACTCCCTTGCTGGAGGGATAGAAACTCTTGCCTCTTTTTTCCCTTTATCATGGAAGAAAATAATTCCTCCTGGATTAGTTAACAATGACTTCCCACAGAAACTCAGATTCCATCTTCTCCTCAAGATAAAGCATCCACCACAGACACACTGCTCCATACATTTGGATCATGGCCAGAAGAACCCAATATTTTTTCATAGCATTGACCAAGATAAAATTGATCACCAGCTCCTTGGGCAAGTTCTCTATCTCCTTGTCTGAGGAACTGCCTTCGTACTTCCCATGAGTCTGCCACTGGAAGGAACATAGCATTTTCCTCCACGGGTTATCCTCGTCCTCTCAATCAACCCTCTGCTGATAAATTAGATCAACCTATTGGGCCTTGACAACCCACACTATCCATGGACATCTCCCGACTACCATAGATAAAATGATAAACAAGAAATTCCTATGCGTGAGTAGTAATGAATTTACTTACGGTATTCATTATTATTTATTCCAATTTTACCACAAGAAATCCCAAATCATGTAAGAACACTATTCATTATGATGCATGTACCATTCCTAGGGACCCTAACCTACAATCAGTGTTGCCTCAATTGGCCATTTAGTAGGTCCAGATTTCTTGCATTGGATCATAGGGGGCCCTAAAATCCCATGTCATAGCCAGTCTTCCCTGGCCTATTACACACATAAATATTGACTAACACTGCTTCTGTACCATCTGATGAAATCATCACTATGCCTAACCCCGAACTCCATATTATCACTCTAGCATACCTCAGATACCATTCTGTCCTGACCCTCCTTCTCCAATATGTGGGAAGGGACAACAAACTGGCATACCCTTCCATCCTCAAGTTTCAGGAGAGATATTGACCCCCAAAGTCTCACCTTTTATAGACCCCAGATTGGTGACTAGAACCAAGGGTATAAAGTCTCAAATGAAATTTAAGTCATTAAACGTTTTATAGAACAAAATTGAGATATGAGATGGTAAAAATAATAGTAAAAGCACCTCAATATTTGGGTACCTCGCACCACTTTCACACTGGTTATTTAGAACATCCTACGCATCAGGTGTCCCCCACAAGTTCCAATGTAGTCCTACTACTATACCCTTCCCACACACACCTGGGCCACAAAAACAACATATAACCAAACCCGCGGACACCTTACACACAAAAACAACCCACACACCCAAAGACAAATAGGATTCAACATCGACTAACATGCCCGAAGACACATGTGCTTCAACAACCACTTCCACACCCAAAGACACCAGGGCCTCATCCGGATGATACATTGGAAACAAACCTACCCACACACACCTAGTACATCCACCACAACATACCCTACGAGAGGAGTCTTGGGCCACAATGTACATCATGTCGTTAAAGCTCTAATGAAGAGTATTGGGCTATAAGGGAGAGGGAGAATAAATGAGCTAATAACCAGATACTCATATGAATTTTGGGAAAAACACCCTCCCCCATTAAATTGGATTGTTTGACACAAAGTTCATAACATGGATGAGAAGCATATAAGAAACACAATTAATAAATTTTAAACAAATATGTAATCAGGCACTCATACCAACATAAGGGTCCAGAAACCAACAACCACCTTGCACAAAACCAATCTTGATGATACCCCTACATGCACAAGTACACAATAACCACAACCATAGAACAAACCACTACACGAAAACAATTTACCATTGTAACCATTCTATATATCATGTAAAAGTGATTTTATTTAAATATCACTTCACTTTTAGGCAACTAACATGCATAACCAAAATCCAAAACAACAATTGAAAGGAAACATATCCAATAAGGTTTTTATGTATTTTATCCCAGTTATCGTGTAAGTAAAAACATCAAATTGGGATCTGTGAGATCCCTCAAAGTATTGGAACCTATCCCATCCCCACCATTCTAGGTCCGTAACATTCACAACTATCTACACAAATCCTCATATTCAAAAACCAACAACCTATTAACTATATATTTGAGTCCCCTCTACATCACCCCACAAATCATCAAAGAGAGAAACCATACATATCAATTTAATAGAGAGAGGATGTTTTCAAATTTACCATGCACCATTCATTACGATCCTTCATTATATTAGGTTAACTATTTTGATAACATAATGAATATTATTCATTAGAAATAAATTTAATCAACCATTTCTACATGATTAATCAGTTTCCATTTTACATTAATTCAATCACAAGATTATCTAGAAAACATATCATCATTATTGCACATGAAAGGACCAACAATGACTATGATTTTTAGTGTACATGAGTATGAAAAAATTAAAATATAAAAACGAATGTAAAAATACAGAAACATAATCATTCCCCACACTTCATTATTTAAAAGTCTACTTATTATCTTCATTAATTCGGTTTCATCTACACCCCATGGTAAAATCATCTTACCCACCCTTCATGATGCACAATAAAGAGAGAAGAAGGAAAACCCCTAATTGGACGATAAAGGATCGAAATTTTCACCTTGTGCCAAGAGATTGGGATAACACAACTGGTAGGAAAAGTAAACTCCATGGTTGATTGAGAAGGGCTTCAGTATGGGTTCATGATTCATCTTCGAAGGATGTCTTAAAGAGCACTAAGAGAAACTAAAATGAATAAGGAAGAGAGGATCTCAGCTTATGAAGAGGCCGCATCCTAAATTCAAGGAGACTAATTTGATGTACATAAAACTCGAACCATGTGTTAAAACTATGGATGGGCCGTTTTATACATCGGTAATAATTTCTATTTAATAATACCTCTCATAAATGGTGGAGATAGACCGGAGGAAGATAACTAGTTGATGGATTAACTTTACACGAAGAAAACCACATAATAGGGGAAAACTGGAAAACTCAAGAGGTTGGAAAATGTGGAAAAGGGTGTGACATCGATGAAAATGTCACATGGTTTGGTAAAACAAGGGTTTCTAGACTCTTGGGGGATTAAAAAAAACTTTTATAGGGATTTAATCACCTTGAATAGGGTATTAGAGCACTTTTACGTCAAAAGAGGGGTTGCTAGAGAAAAACTAAAAAGTCATGGAGAAGTTGGAAATGACTCACCAATGTGTGAGTCACCGATGGGTGAGTCACCAACACCATAACAAGATTGCCCTGTCATCGATGCCATGGATTGATGCCAATCAATGCCATCGATGCTGATCGGTGCCACTTTTTTTCAACCTGAAATATGTAATACTCATCAATGATTCACTGATGGTCCTCATTAAGACTAGTACATTAGTATTTAAAAATTTAATAGACCAGGAGGGTCCGAGTCATTAAAAAAATCATCAAAATTATATTTAAAAATATATTTTTCCTTTATCACAGTGAATTGAAATTTTAAAATCAATGGAATAATATATTTTGATACGTAATAAATTATCCAAAAGAGAATCTTCATATGATGGAAAATTATCAATAAATGAATAAAATATATTTTCATTAGATACATCAATTTTAAATTTGAGAATATGAGAAACAATATAAATATAATGATTTTTTTCTTTATACAAAAAAAAACCTGACATGGTCTGTTACATAAGGAAAACTCATGTAAAGGTTAATCATTATAATAATAAATAGACACTTCGTACTCATTAACAATAGAGGCTACATCAATTTTTTTATAATTTTTCATTTCTTTATCATAATGTTCTAGTGAATAATTAATTTGGTAAAGGATAATATAAAAAAAAATTAAATAATTTAATACATTATAAAAATCATTAATATAATTTTTTTTGTGAAATAGAGTTCAGTTTTTTTGTATTTTCTATCAGTATTAAACATTTTTTATAATTCTATAATATGTAAATAATAAGATATAATATTGAATCACATTTCTAGAGATGAATTGTGTAAAATCCCTAAACCTTTAATCTTGTATCGGGTGCAAAAAAATTAATAATTACATTTTTGGATTTAAAAATAATTATTTTTACAAAATTCATTCCACCAAAAAAAATCAATAATAAAAGGATATATTTTATCACTTACATACCCAAATTTTTTTAGGATTATAGTTTTATACTAATTGATAAAATAATTAATAAACCAAATTTATAAAAAAAACTGATTCAAAAATATCTACATCATCTCCCATAAAATTATCCACACATAGAATCTTTCTAAACGTCAATCAGTTTTCATCATTCTTCATAACATTAATAAACTAAATCATAATAATGGTGATCTAAAATTCTCAGTAAGGGTAAACATAAAAATTAAAAATTTAATGTCATGATTTAGACTAAGATGGGAACAAGGGTATATAATAATTATCATTTTTATGGACATAAAATATGGGAAATAATATCCATCAATACTTGGATCATAAATCAAGAATTGTGGAATAAATATTTAATAAAGGAAATAGTCATTGGAATCAATAATCAAGAAATATTTTACACAATTATTGATCATGTAATCATTAACACCCAATAGAGTGTCACCCATATGATGTATAAATTACTTTCTTTTAAACCTAAAATCATAATATTACCTTATAAAATAATAAAATTTTCATAAAAACCCAAAGAAATCATATATTAAACATGTAGGTAACATGATACATAATATCATCATAAATCTTAAATTCACTGTTACTAATTGAATAAAAAATTATTCAACTTCCATACCAAACGAATTAGATGGCTATCATGGACTCACATATCTTTGGTTATAACATTACCACCCATAGTTTGTTTATAAAAGAACTAAAATCCATGTTTTATAATTGATATACACATCATAATAAAAACTGACCAAGTAAAATGAAATAAATAAATAATATAGGAAATTTATTTCATCATAAAACCCATATAATAAATAATTATTCCATTTAATACTTGATTAACCCATTCAATAGAAATGGTTTGTATAACAATATCCTTAAAAGAATGATAACCCATCTTGAGAAATAATTAGGGTAGTATCATTACAACATATCTATGTTGGACCATAAGTGACATCAAGAGTTGTTATAACTGATGAATGTAAATACCATTAAAATATAATAAAAAATATTCATGAACTAAATGCCAATAAAAATTTAAAATCACATTTAAAAATATATATCAAAAAAATATTAGGGAATTTCATTTCTTTCAAAAACAAATTTGAAACATATAATGTATCATTCAATAAAAATATTCATCATGATAGAAGGAAAATACATTCATGTTGTAAATGTTAAAAATAAACATTCTTTTGGACCATTTTGTAAAATAAGTATAATGTAACTGATATGAAAATTGATATGAATTGTACTTTTTAAAAAACTTTATACTATGTTCAAAGATAAAAAAATCACTTTTTGAGTTAATTTATTTTTATAAGCCATCATTTTTAAATTTGTTTTATATAACATGTATATAGAGGATACTGGGTTTCAATCTTAATGAATATTCCAACTCTATATCACTTACAAATGAATAAGATGATATTTATTTAATCAATGATTGAGGAAATAGAAATTAATGAAGTAAAAAAATTAATAAAATGAAAATAATAAAATATATTGGGTTCATCAAAATAAGATCATTTGATATCCTCTAAAGGAAGATTGATCACAATCAATCCCAAATGAAAAGAAGATTAAATGATATGGCCTTTTTATGTTTGGAAAATTTTTAATTATAATACCCATGAAATAATAACATCAAATGAAAATTTAAATATCAATAAAATATTGATCTTCAGGAAATAAAATTTCTGACTGGAAGTATATAAACCTCATAAAATAAGATATGTGTATATCGTAAAATCATGTCCAAAAGAATGAGCATTTGAGACAAATTACTATTACATATATCATATCACTGAATAGAGAATTAATATATTGAGATATAATGTAAAACAAATATAAATCCACACAAAAGACGTGGAAATAAATAACTAAAAAAAGAGAGATATTGAGTCACAATAATCATGGAATAACGATGTCTATGAAGAAAAGTTATATCCTAATGAAAGGAAATTTAGTTATGTAATTATTTACCACATAAAAACATTGTAGGAAGATCCACTTTTGTAAAATATTTTTAATAAGAACCTGAAATATCAATAATTATGTTGGATTAATTATATAATATATAATTTTCTTTGTTTATACACCATATAAAATAAATTAGATTCATAATAATAAAATATGCCCTATTAAAAAGAAATTGAGATGAAATTCAATATCTCTAGCCCAAACATTTAATTTTTATACATCATATCTTATATAAAAAATTATATCAATTATATAGTTATTAAATATCATTTTTATACGTTTATTTAGTTATAATTTCTCCACATTTTTATTTACTATAACGACGTATTTAATTAATGTATCTATCAAGTCCACGTATGATATTTTTATAATGTTCCATCCATAATTCGAAAACAGCTTCGGAGTAATGAGCATGGTAAAAAGGGTAGAATTTTCTAATAATAAAAAATTGTAATCATGAAATAATTTTTTTATTCATCTTTTATACTTCTATTACTAATAATTAATGATTATTATATAAAATAAACTACGTTACAATGATGGAAACAGTATGACATATGCACCCATAAAGAAAATTTCCATTTTCAATTATCATTATGGAAATAAAGAATGTATTATTTTATATTTTTTAACAATAATAATATCATAAATAAAAAATAATTTGTTCAAAAATTATTAAAGAAATCATCTGTGTGATGTGGTAATAAAAAATGCCTCACATAGATTCATGGATGTGTTGGTCCACACTTATTCCTAAATAATGTCATCATTCCTTAGTGAATCGAATGGTATAAATTTAAACGATATATTATATTTCAATAATTATAAATATTATATTAATATATTATACCAACATTAATCCATTCATCATAAAAACTCATGAGATATTGTGATGGAAAGAAAATTACATCAGTTAGCGAGGGGGTTCCCTAACCTACACACGATTGATGGATACATTTCCTATTTGATATTGGTTGAATATATATTTATGTTATTTTATTAACATAAATATATCTAATTTATGTATATATAATTAATTTATTATATCATCATAGTTATTGATAATCCGAAGGAGTTATAAGATAAAATAAAACAAAAACTCTTGGTTAGGAACTATACAACTTCTTCTAATAACCACATTTTCATTACACATCAATACCTATATGTTTGATCTTCATTCACATATAAATCCTATCTAGATGGAGGAGGGATGTTTTAAGGTTTTATGAATGGTTTTTTTTTCTGAAAATACTTGTCATGGGGTTTGATGAATTGATATGGGGATCATCCCTTTTATAACAGACGGGAGAAACATTCTTGGAATTTATTAAAATATTAATTTAATATAAATTAGTGTTTAGTTTTAAATGGTTATAATTTATAATCTTATAATATATGATTAATATGGGTTGATATAATAACATAAAGTTCAAAATTTTCATGTTTTTATTTTTTTATAACCATCTATATTTTTTTGACCCCCCACTAATCCTTTTCAAACTTACCGCGAAAACATTGTTTTTACTCATGGGGAGTTACTGTAATTAATATATAATAAAATGTCTCCATAAATGGAATATATTTGATATTTTAAAACATATCACAATAGAGTGTAAGAATATTTTATTTTTAAGAAACTAATATACATTAATAAAAAATTATTTTCACAAATTATCAATAATCTCAATTTTAGAACTATTCATTGAAATTGAATTTTATAACACAAATAAAAAAATTAAAATAAACTATTTTAATACTTCTATAATATGATTTTTAACTATAACTCTTTTTTGACAATAATTCATTCAAATGATTCTATTTTTCAAAATTGAAATATAATTTATTTTATTTTTTCATAAATATAATAATTACTTTTTTAGTATTTTCAAATAATATAAATTATTTATTTCATCACTAAAATAAAAAAATAAATTCCCATGATGAATATAAATTAATAATATTTCCACATAATATTTATTACTGAACATATATTCTGTTTATCTCAATATTAAAAATATTTTATTTATTAATGATGAGTATAAAATTATTTAGTTTTCATTTTATAAAATATTACAGTTGGATTAATAACATCCAAAAGGAAAAATTAAAAAATATTTTACCTTTGGATGATTATAGATTATATATTGTTATGAAATAAAATTTTGGTAATGATTAGGGTCATTTTTTACTCTTCTTATTTTGATTTATTAACTTTAATTACATGATTTATATTTTATTACTAAAACAAAAATTTCTATGGTTACAATTAATAATGAATAAAAACAATAGGTACTATTTAATAATTTTGTTCATCCTTGTTCAAAATAATGAATCTATTTTTATAAATTAAAAACACTGAAGTGTTATAATTTAATTTAAAATTAAACATGAAAAATCATGATATAAATGAATTTTTCAAAAAATTAGCATTTTAAATATAAAATGATTTTCAACTAAATAAATGTAGCAACCCCTACCCCATTATCCCAGAGAAGATGCAAGATTTATAAAATATTCATTACATATAAGTAATCAAATCATAAAGGAACGAATAATTTTCGATTTTTCGGAAACTAGATACATACATTAATCTAATTTATATTTGAAATCATATAATAGAACAAATTATTTTCCTTATAATTATATTATCCCCTTTTCGTATCAGAAAATATAAATCCTAAAATAATTCCTAGTATCCTAGGGAAAATAAAACAAAATAAAGGGATGTTATCATATTCTCAGTAAGGATAAGAATACAACATAATCTATGAATAAATAATACATAATAAATATGATAATAAAAATAACTAAAATAGATTTAATTTAATAAATAACTTGAGAAAAATATTGCAGGATTAAATTATTTTCGAATAATTCCATATAAAAAATCACCTGAGCATGAAACTAATCCATGGATATTCCTACATATAAAATGATTCCATGAAATATCAATAGTTGAATTCACAATGATGTAATGCATAATAAAGGACATCTAAAAAACATTGATCAGGAACTCATTCCATGAAATCTAATACCATCATTGTTTCATTCTATAACATCTAATACTGTCAATTCCACGTTCTATGACATAAATATAAATATTTATTTCCTTGTCCGAAACAATATATAATTTGACTTATAATCCATATCAATGCATCATGGGGCTTTATTGGTCCCCTCCCATCACAAAAAGTCGCATACATTCATTATATATAATGGGTGGAATCTTATTATCAAAAACATTTGTATTAAATAAAATATCATATGAAATTTTAAAAATTACCGTAATCAATAAACATAATGATAAACTATACAATGTAATATAAATGGTATCAAAATTATACATACCTAGTAAAAATATTCATAAACCTTACAAAAGATGTATAAGGATCATATAAATATAACATATCCCTAGTGGCTCATAATTATAATGAAGCGTTTATGTCATTAGTAAATATAAATACATTAAAATATCATTAAAAATACTCTGGAAGAATGTATCATTTTCATTTTGAAGAGAATATTTTAAAAAATAAATATTTAAAAATTATTTGAAGAAAAACATTCCTTTAAAATAACATATTTAAAATTTTAATGATACATATAAAAACATGAGTGGTCATTCAAGAATGAAATTTTATTCATAATTATTATGTTAAAATTAATATTTATTTGACATTTTTAGTAAAATATAAATTAAAGTTGTTTTGATGATGACATGAATATTCCATTAAATTTTTTTAAAAATAAATTTTGTTAAAAATTCATCCAATATATCAATTTTATAATTTTAAAAACATTTTTGAATACATTTTTATAACACATGGTTTTATGAGGACAATAGATTTCCCACCGTAGAATGAAATAAAGTC
Source organism: Viscum album (assembly GCA_963277665.1). Taxonomy (NCBI): domain Eukaryota; kingdom Viridiplantae; phylum Streptophyta; class Magnoliopsida; order Santalales; family Viscaceae; genus Viscum; species Viscum album. The sequence goes on from OY728148.1 coordinate 1,097,804,102, forward strand.
AAAATTTCATTAAAACATTTGGTCGACTATTTTAGGTACCAATGACTATAAAAATGTTAATATTGAATTGAAAATATCATGAATAAATATATGTGAACACAATATGTTAATTTTATGATATTAATAATAAATAATTCTCTCAATATATATTTAAACAAAAACTATCTAGAATAATGATGAGATTTTGATATAAAACTTTACCAGATTGTTAACTTTTGTATCATAATACCAATGGAATAAATAACCTCAAATGAAATGTTAAATAAAAATATTACAAAATAATTAATTCTATGACAAAAGAAATAGAAGTATATATACCTCAGAAAATTAATTAGTGGTGGCTATGGAATATGTATCGTGGAAGAATAATCTAGAGGAGAAACCATTACCAAAAGTTTCATTTTAGAAGAACATAACATAATATTTTAAATATTGGTTTTAAACATGTTATTAATTTATAAAAGAACCATATTAATGTTTATAATTTCATATATGATCCTTTATTAATATATTCTTACCCATTCATTAAAAATATTTCATTATTTTCATTATTTCTTCTGTTAATTGCGTTATTTTCTCATGCATGGATTTTCAGGAATGTTTCACATCATTTTCATATTATATAGTTCCATAAAATCAATAATTATTATCATGAAAGTATGATAATATTTTTTAAAATTATTTAAATTTTATGACAATGATTATTTTTTAGATAAATAAAGTATGTTACAATCATGGAGATGATTGATCCATATGTACAAATAAGGAAGGATTCATTTTTTTAATGATTATTATGGAAAAGATATAAGTAATACATTATGTTTCATGAAATATCATAATATAAAATAAAACATATTATTTAATAAAATATATTTATATTTATTATCCATTTGGTGGGGTAGTTATAATAGTGTCACATCACTTCAAGAAGGTGGTGGTCTACATATATATAATTGATATTATCATCATTAATTGACAAGAAAGTTAAAAAATAAAATGATATATATAATCATTTTTTAATAATAAATATGTAATTAATTTTTAAATTTTTTACATTAAATCTAATATAATAATTAAATTTATCCTCACCACCTTCCATGTAATGTTTTAGAGAAAGATGAATCACCTTTCTTTGCGAGGTGGCAGTCCATTGTACAGATGAGCGATATTATTGTATCTATGAAAAAATGTAATGTAAAAAAATTTATATATTATATAATTGATAAGTAGGATTAAATATGTTTAAAATAAAATATATAAATTTTATGTCCATCATCTTACCTAACTGTTATAGGTGGCAATGGAAAAACAGATAACCTCGATATGCGAGGTAGTAGTTTATCACACACGTGAATGATAATTTTTTAATGAATTTTAAGGAAGTGGGGCTACATTTACGTAATTAAATTAGAATTACTATATATAATTATTTTTAATATAGATATGTTCTTATAACATCATATATTTAAATTAATTGAAGGATATTGAGAAAGAAATAAAATAAAATAGATTTTTAAAAAACATTTTCCCTTCTTTAGGTATCGTCCATTGTTTTTTAGTAAATCCTTCCATACAATGATTTCATCCCAAAATAAGGAAATAAAGATGAGTAATGTAAGATTTATAAGTTATTTGGGTATTTTTTTTGATCAATGTGTATTTAAAAGAGTGAAAAAGTTATGGGAATGAATTCCATTTTATATTCGAGGAGGGGTGACATTTTTTAAATACCACAAAGTATTCACAATTGGGTGGTCACTATTACTTTATCATCCAAAAAAACAGATGAATAATGTATTTCATGGATTTTTTTTTTGATAAAAACCTCCACCCCATTGAGAAAAAACATTTTTGTATCATTTTATCCCTTAGTCAACATGTTTACAAAATTTTACCCTTTTAGTATTTTTATCATGATAACATGTATATTTTTATTTCCCTCTATATTTTTTCCTTTAAAAATAATTTTAAGGTAATATTATTTATATAATATATACCTATTTATTCTAAATATAAAATAATTTTTTTAAATTAAAATGCTATGTTTTGGGAAAATTAATTTTAACCCAATTGAATTTAACTCACAAAACACCATTTTATCCTTAATTACAGTAAATATATTTTTGACTATTTCACTAATAATTATGTTAAAATTTTAATATTACCATAATATAAAATTTAAATCAATATTATTAAATATCTTTAATACCATTGAAATATTTATGTCAGAAACATGGGGAAATTTAATTTAAAATTAACCCCATAGATGTGAATATAAAGTAGGATTTGATGGAAAAAATTATCAAAAGTTTAAGAAGTTTTTATATTGAAATTTTATATTTAAATGAATATAATGAAATAAATAAATATTAATAGTCATATAATTTTACTAATTATCTTAAAAAAAATAAAAAAAATAAAATTTAACATTTTAAATTATTTAATATATATGATAGTTTTTAATTAAAATTTAACATTTTTCACTATTCATCAAAAAATCAAACATTTCAGAAAAATCTCAATAATTCACCCGAATAAAAATTTGATGTGAATATTTTAAAACTAATGTTATTTTCAGAAAATAAATTTTCTAAAATTGATAACCATTAATTTTAAATTATGTTCATGAATCATAACTAATTGTCATTATAAAAATACAGTATTCAAAAAAAATTCTTTTTCATCTAAATGATTCATATTTTTATTACTTATGAATAGAAAATTAATAAACAAATAAATATATTCATAATTTAGATTGTTTAGTTCAAAATATCAATTCTAATGTCTGGGGGATAATAATTATATAACGAGCATATATTTTTGTTTGGTAAAAATTTGATTTTTCATATAACCCGAGATATCGTAGAAAATAATTATTTCAAATATCATTTGATATCAAAATATTTAATTTAATATAAAAGAAATATATTTTAAAGTATTTAGGTTTTATATTCTATTATAATACTTTTATTTTCTGTCATACACATTATTAAAAAATATTATTCTTTTATAATTTTAGGGTGTCACATTATCCCCACATTAATTAAAATTAACCATAACAATTTAAAACAGGATCTTGGGAAACATGAGATTATTATCTGATTTTTTGTAAAACCCAAATCATAAAAACTTTTTAGAAAATAACATCTTTATACGAATAAAACTGAAGTAAAAAATTCATATATAAGAATATATACAATGGTTTTTATATAGGAGAGAATTTGTTTTATATGGAGAAAAGGACATGGAATGAAAGAGTAAATATTTATAGAGACTGATAGTGTTCATTTATTATAATAATTTTATTGATAAATGGAATGCTAAGGGATTCAATTCCAATAATATGTCTTAATTTAAAATACAACTGGTCTAACATAAACTAGGTATTAGGATCTTTTTTTGTTCATATCCTTTAGCAAGAGTTGAGGAATTATTTTATAGTATTTGAATACTAAAAAATTTACCTACATGATATGATTCTAATTCATATGTATAATTTTATAATTTTGGTTTTTCATCATTAAATTTGCAATTTATCTGTTACTCCATGAATTGAAAAGTAGTTCCTTCAGTATATAGTTATTATTATAAAAAATTATTATCATAGCTTATACATTAGGCATAAATCTTCATATAGTGAAGTAATACATTATTCTATAAAACCAAATCCAAATTTCAACATAAAAAATTTCATAAATTGGTTAACTTATGAAACTTCCAATGATTAAAATCCAAATCTTTAGAATGAATGTTACTAAATTTTTAAAATGAACTTATAATTAATATGTTGTAAGGTATTAAATACAATAAAATTTATTATATCCATAATAATCCGGTATTTATTCCAAAATCATTATCTCAACATCCGATAGATAATAAGGTTTATCTTTCCTTAAATCATGAGTTTTCCATGAACATTAACTTGACAAAAAATAATTTTTTCTTTTCATCGGTACTTTTCAACATATTATTTCAAATACATAAAATATATATCTATTATAAATATATATAAATGTCATAATTCTTATAAACATTATATCATTGATAAAATAATCCAATGAGACAATTATTTAATAAAAAACACATTAATCATCACACTTGATCTATAGTAATCAAAAAAGAATGAATTTGATCTATTAGATTCTTCAAATGTATATTACCTTGATGAATGGGGGATTCATTTTCATACATACCCATATCTGTAAAATTGAAGAATTAAAAATCAAAAAATTATTTCATTCCTTTTTAATCAGATCCATGGTGTCATTTTTTGGCACACATAAAGAAAAATACTTTTACTTTTACTCATGTACCAAGTTGATTCCTTGAACAAGTATCACATTTCAGGAAATAATACATTACCTTCTTACCATTATCATTCTTTTTCTCCATAATCTTCTTCTTCACTTTCTTCAAATAAAATTTATATTACATTTATAATTATTTATCTATATTTATGGAACATGAAAGTATGTCTTCATATTATTTACATATTCCACAGTATACCTTTCTATCCCTGAAAATATTTCTTCAAACATAGAATCATTTTTTACTTATTTTTTTCGTTTAATCAACCTTTTTTCCATATCCAATCATTTATCACAAGGATAATATTTTTTCCAGTAATATTACGTTAAATCATTCTACACTGTGATTTGTATCTCCTCATTATCCTTAGTGTTTTTAATTAATTACCACAATTTATCTACATATCTAATGAGATGAAAATATTCCATATAAACATATCAATCCTAAAATACTTCATAGCATCCTAGGGAAAATAAAACATAATAAATGGGTGATTTTTGATGTGAATTAATGGTAAGAGTACAACATAATCTCTGAATAAATAAGGCATAATCCTTATGTGAAGAAAAATAACTGAAACTCGTACCATTTAACCAATAATCTAGGAATTGTATGGATGGAATAAATATTGATGAAATAATTTCATATAAATAATCACATGAGTAAGAAACATATCCATGGATATTATAATTAATTTAATAATCATATGAATAAATGAATTCATAGTGATGGAATGTATAATTATGGATATCAAAAACTTATCTACGAGGCCTCATTCAAAGACATCTAATATCATTGATTCTTCTTTACCAAACTTCAAATATCATTAATCCATATTTCAAAGACATATATATAAATGGTTAAAGTCATGGGAAAACCCATATCTAGTTTTTATCATGAGACCTATTAACGTTTTGAGGGGCTATAGAGGACCCCTCCACTCACATAAAAATTTCTATACATTCATCACATGAATGATGAAAATCATTATTAATATAAATATTAATATTTAAATTCTAGAATACTAAATTTTAACAATTACCCCAATCAATAAACATAATCATAAACTATACAGTGTAATATTAATGATATTTAATTGGTACATACCTATTTAAACTAATCATATTCCATTCAAATAATGAATAATGATGATATAAACACCAAATATTCCTACTAGATCATAAGTACACTAAGGTGTTTATACCATTGATGAATTAAAATATCATAAAAATATTATGAAAAATGTTTTTGAGGAAAATATAATTTTCATTTTGAAAATAACATTTTAAAATTAAACTCCACAAAAAAAATCATTGAAATGAAACTTTTAAACATATAATGAAACTATTAAAACATTGTGTTGTCATGATCAATAAAAATTACCTTCAATATAGGTATGAAAAATAAAAGATTCCATTAACATTATTGTTAAAATCTAAATGAGTGTTGTCATAAAAATAAAATACAAATTTATTTATAATTTTTTTTAGGTGTAAAAAAATTGGTAAGTATTTATTTAAAAAAATATATTTAGATTATTAATAAAAATTTTGAAAACATATTTTTTAAAACATGATTTTGATTAAATGAAATTCAGGACCAAATATTGAAGTAAAGTCATATTATATTAGAAAACCATTCTTACTAATTTTAATCACATATGAGTGAATCAATGACACTACTAAATGAAAAATTTGATAAATAACAAGATAATAATAAAATAATTTTTTATAATAAAAATATAAAATAATTCCCTCATGGTAGACTTACACAAAAACAATCCTGAACAATAATGAGATTGTGAAATAATATATTACCACCTTGGTAAATTTTGTATCATAATCTCCATTAAATAAATAAATTTAAAAACATCATTAAATAATGTGAAGATTAATGAATTCATTATATAACAAAAAATGGCATAATATCTTCTATATAAATTAAATAATTAGTAGATATGTCATATGTGTCATTTAATAAAAGTGAGATGAGAAACCCTTACCTCAAACATAAATTTTGATAAATATTCATTGGCCACCTATATACAGTTTTTAAATATTTTATTAACTTTTAATAGAACCATATTAATATGTATAATATCATATATGGTCAATTTATTACATATTATTACCCATTCATTAAAAATCATTCATTATTTTCATTGTTTGGGGTGTTAATTTTCTTGTTTTCACATGTATATTTTGTCATCAATGTTTAGATTCATACGAATAATATATAGTTCCATAACATAAATAATTATGTCATGACCCATAAACCGATGCATGTTTTATGAAAAACGCAAGCCCGAATTCAATTGTCCAGGGGTTGGTGACTTGCCCCAAAAAGGCATAACCCAAAAAGAAAAGTCATTTTCATTAAACATGTATGCACACAGATAGATTACACACAAAAATTAGAACACAAGGCACCATGATTGATATTAAAAGTAATTCCTAAAAGCAATGTGGGTCAGTATACATGACCAACTAAAGAAACGTACAATAAAATGAATGAAAAACAAGATCCAAATATCTTACACAAAGGATCCTACCTAAAGAGTAGCTACATCTCACTGTATGATGTCAATGCAGCTCACCACGTCTATCAATAACCACTTAGAACCATCAAGCCCTAGATCCACAAGTCTCAGTCATGTTGTCTATCATATGCACAAGACATAATAGGTGTGGGAAAATCCCATGCATGGGTGAGTATAACAATACTCATTTTGGACCCCAAGACCCCCAAAGGTCTCTCTGAAATCAACAAAGGTAATCAGAAAAGAATGATCTCAATCACAAAGCACAAAAAAAGACATATCAGACAAGGCATATGATGTAAATATAGTAATAAAGATGATTAGTTGTAAGCTAGATTATCTTATTCTATTAAGAGGGCATGCTGCTAATTTGAGAAGGGTTGATCTATTACCAATTCACAAATGGTCAATCTTCCACTAATCCCTGATAGGTTACTCTCTGATTGGCCCTCAATGGTTTGCACTACTTTTGATCTACATAAGGTCACTCTCATGCCGATCCATGGAGGGTTGTGCTTTTGGTGATCCACAGCGGGTCATGCTATTGTCGATCCACGGAAGGTCATGCTACTTCTGATCCATTGAGGGTAACTCTCATTCTAATCCACTGAGGGTCCCTCCATTGATGATCCATGGAGGGTAACTCTCTTTCTGATCCTAGGAAGGTCTCTCTTCCCCTGACAGCTAGCCACTGGAATACTGCACAGTGTATGTAGAGACCCAAATCTTGATGTACAAAGAAATTAGATAACTTTTTCGGAATACGTAATGCATAACAAAAACAGACAACAAAGGACCGTAATAGTTTAGTGTGTTTGGAAACTCGAAATGTAATCTTCTAATCATGGTGAAATATCTTCAACATATCCCATAAAGATCTTCCCCATTTGGTTTTCTTACCTAAAACCATTCTTGAAATCCTGGGGAAAAGAGAACATATAAAGGGTGAGCTCAAATGCTCAGTATGGGTATGCATGGAGAAAATAAAACAAACCATATACATTTGAACATAAAAACATTAACATAATGTTTAAACATAAAAATCTTGAGCAATGACATAAATATTGGAATTACGTAGGGAATTTATCATAATGTAACATATATCTTGATAAAATAGAATGGGAATAAATCATATAATTGTGGAAACCATTCAGCACTTGTTGTGATTTCCATAGTAGCAAAGGCATTGCTGCCAAGACCATCTTAGTGGATGAATCCCTTTCTGAATCGAGTTTACTCCTCGTTCCAGTCCTGTAACACTGAACCGGATTAACTTACCATTCCTTCCATGAATATCTAATGATATATAAATCTTTACCCAATGCATTATAGGGAGATATATGTCCTAAACATTTCATATTGAAATCATTCTTTCTTGTTCCACAAAATAAACAGACATCATTCATAATAACCCAACGAATAAAATGTGTTTCATAAACATCATCCCATCATAACATAATACACATAAATGAAATGGATATCATTTAATCATAAAAAATTAAACCATGTAAATAATAGATACATTATACTTGAAACATAAACATACTTAATAATGTCATCTTAGATGGAAAATAATTTTGCTAAAACACTTGAAATAAATTCTTGAGGAAAATATCATTTCTTCTTCAAAATCATTTTCGTTTCTCAAAAATCCATGAAATTTTAAAATAAAGGGATTTTTATGAAAATAATAATGAAAAATTGTAGAATAAGCTTCATGAAAATTAGGTGTTATGAAACTGTAAAAATCTGTTCATGCCGTATAAGTTAAAAAAACATTATCCACATAATTTTGTCAGAAAAGTCAAAAAATACCACGTATGGTAAACAAAAGAAATATTCCTTCCATAATAAAACTAAAAGTCAAAGTGGGGTAAACATGACTTCAAATATACATGGAAAAATATTAAAAACTTTATGAAAAACCTTTTTATGGACATGGATGAAAAATATAACCCCAATAAATACTTATGAATGAACAATCTCGTTTAAGAATGATATTGGAATAATTAACCCTTACCTTATGTCAGATATGATTTTTATGTTTCCAGATCCCATGTATAATGATTTATATAATTTCATTGACTTATTACAGAATCATATTCACTATTATGATTTCATATATAGTTCACTTATGACTTTATATTAACCGTTCTTTTGTAAATTCCATATTAAAGCACCGTTTTGGGTGAAATCGTTTCATTTATCGTACAAGTTTAGACTTGTTGTTATTAATGATAATACTTATATCCTGATTTATATAATTACATAATGTAAAACAAGATTTATATATAATATATATTCATCAAATAAATATATATTATAGATCGATAAATGGAATGAAATACACCGTTCATGGAGACGGTAGGCCGTACGTATGCATGAACGCTGTTTTCATATCCTTATAGAATTGAATAGAATTAAGTAGATGACATACATATATATATATACATAAATACAGTATAATTATTATGTCATATATTTCATTATTAATCATTATATATACTTTATAGTCATTCATTAATGGTTAACATGGAGAATGAATCTCATCACGTCGTGGGGACGGTAGTCCGTACGTACGCACAAGTGATGATATCATTCCCATGATCGTGGAATTGTATTTATAATAATTAAGAATCAATATCACATTACAATAATCATATATAGTTATTTATTTACACCATTATATCCATCCAAGTATGGTCGTGGTCAAAAATAGATTACACCACGGCGTGGTGATGAAATTCGGTACGTACGCACGCGCGGGGATTTTGTTTTCCGTAGGATAGATAGAAGATGAAATTGGGTTGTTTCATATTTATAATAACATATCAGTATATAATTAATACTAATGTTATTACTTTATAATGAGACAACTAAAGACTAATAAGTAGAATAAGAATGAATCTTGAGAGAATCAGAAGAAGATATTACCTCTTCTTCTACGGACGTCCTTTAAGATTCATCTTAAGGAAGTATAGTTGGTCTTTTGAGAAGACCAGAACCTCCAGAATGTATCTAGAGAAGTGGATAAGAAAAATGGGAAGGGTTTGGCCTAGCATCAAGGCTCAAAAGGGTGTGATGAGAAGAGGGAAGTGGTGCCCTTTTTATAAGGGATGAGAGGGGCACGTTAGGAAAAACTTAAAATATTATTTTATAATAAATTCATAGTCGGTTTATAATATCTCCAAATTGATTTATATCAATGAAAAAGTGGGGATGTGCCGAAATAGTCTCAACCAAGAAAATTTATATAGGTTTGAGTCATTATATAAACCTTATCTTTTAGTCTTAACTCTTTGTTAATTATATTGACATTTACCATCTCACTTTTTATTTTTATATTATATAGTTTATAAACAAACCAAATACATCAAAGAGACCCCCATGTGTTCTGTTAATGATACACCTATCGTGATATATGAATCTTGTCTGATCTGTATATTTTTAGGAATATAATAACTATTAATAATATAATATTTTTTTTAAAAACTATTTTATGCCAATTTGGCACTATTTGGTAATCGATTTTTTTGAAAATCATAACTGCATGATTAGTTCGAAAAAAGTTAATTAAATATATAATAACATGTCATATTAACCTTGAAATTTTTTGGAATTAATAAAAAGTCTCAAATTACATTTATTTGGGTATTTTTTACATCAATTATGATAATATTTCAATAATAAGATAATTACTGCACCATCATTGTGCTATAAATATATTAAATTATTTAATGTATAAAAAGTATAACTAAATTTCCTTAATTTATGAAATCGTTTTATATTTCTAATTAATATTTGTAGTCAAATTTATCTTATGTATAACCCTCTATTAAAAATGTTTTAGTTATTAAACATTGATTTTAACCATTTTAACTCTTCTTTAAATAAAATAATAATAAATGTCCTAATCTAATCCAAGTGCACCTAAAAGGCAATATTTTATTCCAAAGGTTGTTTTGGGTCGAATTACACATACCCAATAGAATTCAGACATGTTTTAGGGTAACAATAATATCATTTTTACACTTAATTACCCTATTTACTTTTAACCGTGGTAAATAAAAGTAAAAAAGATACTATTCCGAAATAATTATTTTTATCTTATTGAACCAAATTTTACTCCTTAATATTAACCGTGTCTCTCAGGTTTTAGAAATTATACTCATAGAAGTGGTGAAATTGTGTTTTATGTATATTTGTAAAAAGCTCCTTGGATGTAGGTAAAAGACGGTGAAAAGTTCAATAAAATTTTAATATATCGATAATTAGTATAAACTGACTCCAATGAATGACATTAAACATATATAGGTATTATGTATCAATTTTTACCTAAAATAAATTTTAAAAAATAAATAATTATTTAAATAAAAAGTCTGTTTTTAAATAGTAACCCAATGCTTTCACAATTCATCAAAAATTGAATGTTGTCAGCAAAAATACCAAAACATCACCCTAGGATAATTTCCATATTTAGAATCCAAAAAATGAAGTCCATTTTGAAAGATAAAATTTATGAAATTTCAAAAGGTGGTTATTAATATTCATAACGGCTAGTTCATAATATTATTATAATAATAACTCGTTTAGCGAAACTCGGTATTGCGTACTACACACACTATCAAGGGAGGTCTTGATTGCATGTAATGCAAGACAAGTCAGGGTTTTGTGTAGTGAAAGCTTTTTTTGGTGTTGCATATATCATAATCAAAACATATTACATTTATACATTAAACAAAATCTATACAAAATGTTGCGTAGAATAATTTCCAAAAAACGAACATGAAATTGTGTGCAACACGAGCCAAGAATAGTGTTGCCTATACCGTAAGCTAATAATGTGTTGCTAATAGTACTTTCTAAACTTGGTGTAGTGTATAATAGAAGAAATCAATGAAATTAAAATAATATTTTTCATAAAATCTCGTGGTGTTACAGTGTACGTATGAGTATCTAAGGATCATATCTTCAACCCATTAGTGATATTTCAACCACCATGATGTCCTACATTGTGGTAACCCAATGGAATATCTTTTCATAATGGATCTAACACAACAGACGGTGCGTCGATCAGACGCCCAATCCATAAAGTTATAGCAATTTTTGTGAAAAGGGTCTTGTTGGATTCCAGCCTGATTCAACTCGGTTGTAATATGACTTCAACCAAAACCCATGTGTAGTAAATTATAAGGTCCACCTCATCGCAATGGTCCCAACACCCATGATGGTGCATCAGTCGGTCATGTGGTTTGTAAGATACTGGTATTTTATTAAACAAGGGGCAGTTCTGTCGGGGCCTAGTCTGACCCGGTTAGACCGACCCAACCAACCTGGCTTGGGGGTGCCAAATTCCTCGGTTCAATTATATAGACTCGACCTGACAAGGTTCTGGTTAGGGTCAGTCTGGTTAGGCATGGCCAGTTGGCCAGACCCAATGGGCCCCACCAGACCTAACCTGGTTTGGCCCAAGGTCCAGCCCGCCGGGTCGCCCGATGAACCGATCTTGTCATGCCCAACCTAAAAAAGAATAATTCATGATTTTAGGCATGGTTCCTACCCGTTGGTTTCATGCCCAGCCTGCTGGGTGAGGTTCCAACCCACTGGCGTGGTTCCGGCCTGCTGGTACTGGTCCAACCCGATGGCTGCGGGCATAGCCCACCAGTGCGAGGCCTGGTCGCAAGGGCAACCAGTGGTGAGACGTTTAGCCAGGACATGATTTCCACGCCACTTATATCACCCTCGGTTCCCATGGATGTGAGTTCCCTTATAGCCATTGATGACATACAGCTACTCTCCAGCGACTAGATGACCCAGACGTGGTTCGTCCCTCCACACGGCTCCCGATAGCGCGTCTCCTCATTTCAACGACCATCCATCCATGACTTCATGCTGCTACAGCATGCCGACGGGTGTGCCACCACCCTTCACCCATGTCCTCTACCAGGCACTACCGGTAGTGCCTTTTATGGTCCTCCAAAGTCTCTCTGGGGGTCCATTATGAAGTTTTTTACACCTATGATCTCTATGGGATGACACCATCACCACGAAGCCTTCAAATTCACATTGCTGACATGTTGATTGGTCAGCATCAAAGAACTCACTAAGAAAAACAATGGAGGAGGGACTATGTCTTGTTTGGGTTGGCCCGTGCCCTCAACGTTAGAGTTTAATCATATGGGAAATCATGATGATAAACACACATCTTTAAAATCCCCAAATCAAACGCCCACACAAAATCCACCTGCAAGAATGAGCGACTCATGGATCAACCCGTTAGTCAGTTGATCTATGTTTATTGAAAACTGTCACAAAAGAGGAATAAATAATAAAATAATTAGAATGCATAAACACCCACCAATATTTGTTGGATCCTCAGATGACGAAGGATTTGATTCATGTCATCGTTGACCCATGAGCCTTAGCATTCATTTCCATTTTCCAACATCCGGATTAGAACCTCCATCGATCGTCACATAGTTCTTCATTATTCCTTAGAGAGGGATTATGCTGGTGGGTTTTCAGAGATTTACCCTTATATTTCAATTCCCAAACTTTATCAAATTAGATTATTAAAAGAAAAAAAGGGTCGTGGCGTTGTGCACTTTAATGATGCTCATTAGATGATCCACATTTAATTAGCTGATTTAATGATACATTATGATAACAATGTCGTGATTTCAAATGAACCATTATTGACCCTCCGTTAATGTGCCTCATCGCTACCTTGTCACTACACCAGAACGTCACCGTCTGAAAAACAATGGTGAAAAATGAAAGAAAATAATTATTTTAAATTCATTTATTATTTTTATAGAAAATTACCGAAAATATCTTTCCTTCTAAGACCATGCTGGCTGAATTTAAGTCAATTTAGGAACATCATGGTGCTTTGAGTTCAACGGTGCCCTCATATTTTTAATCTGAGCACCAGTTCAAATGTTAAAAAAACTCACTCGCACCTTTACTGAATATTATATAAATAAAGTTCAAAATTCTGTTCTGGGATCTTTAGGCCATAGAATCACAAGCCTCAATAGTGCGTGGTCTCAGAATAATTCCATATAATTAAAAATATTACATAGAATCTTGGATACATTACAATCTCCCCGCATTAGGGATTTACATCCCCGAAAGCTAAAACAAAACATATAAAGACATGCGGGGTTACTAAGCACCAATATAAACCACACACTCCCATGTTCTCTATGGGAGATTCTTGTGCTACCATCAAACATATACTAGAGGAATGGACTACCCATATGGGACCCACTCCCATAGATCCTCTATCTCTTCTAGGAACTCTCTAAATATCACCCCATCATCAAGGTCCAGCTCGACCTATTAGATGTTGCGTGATGGATCATGCATGTACCTCCTCAGCTATGACAAGTAGAAGATATCATGAACCTGATGCATCTATTAGGGAAATGCTAGGTGGTATTCCACCTCACCGACTCTGATCATGATATGAAAAGGTCTTATGAACCTCGGTGATATCTTTCCACCCTGGCCCAATCTTTACAATCCTCATTGAGGTGAGACCTAAAGTAACATGTGATTTCACTCCTCAAACTCCATGGGTATCTGCCTCATGTCGGCATAAGATTTATTCCTGCACTATGTAGTCCTCATCCACTCATATATGATCTGTACATTCTTGATGGTAGTCCATAACAACTCTAGACCCATGATTTCGGGCTCCCCTGGGTCTGTCAAACATAAGGGTGATCTGCAAGGTCACTAGTAGAAGGCCTCAAACGTTTCCATGCTAATGGTGGAGTGATATATGTTTTTTTATGAAAACAACACCAGTGGAAGGTGGTCTCTGAACTGTGACCACAATCATGGATAGATGCACATAGAATGACCTCCAGTATTTGTATGGTCTGCTTCATCTGACCATCTTTTTTGTGTTGAAAAGATGTAATCAAGCACAACTAAGTCCTGAACGCCTCCTGTAATCCTTTCCATAATCGGGATGATAAGAATGCATCATGGTCTAATACAATCATTTTAGTCACACAGTGAAGACTCACTAGTTCCAGATGTACAGGAGTCCCAATCAAGTAGTGTCTTCACATATTCATGGAAAATACCATTGTTTATATCTCTAAGTCATGGGTTGCGTAGTAATTCTCATGATGTCTCAATTTTCATGAGTTATAGGCGATCACTGCTCGCTCTTACATTAGGGCACAACCCATTATGTTCCATGATGCATTATTGTAGACTGCATACAATGCCCTCTTCTGGTACTATCATGATGGGGGAACTTTTCAGTCTATTCCTCAGCCCCTAAAAACACTAATTTCATATATACTTCCATACAGAGGGTTTTACCAACTTTTTCAAAGATGAAAAAGGTTATGATATTATGGAAATAGTGGGAATAAATCACCAGTAGTACCCAGCCAACCAAAAAAAAACTCTACACCTCGGTCACACTCTGGGGTATCTCTCAAGAAATCATTTCCCTTATCTTCACTGGATCCACTACAACTCCATCCTATGATTTGATGTGTCCCATAAAGTGGACTTATTGACTCCAAAAATAACACTTCAATTGCTTTTTATTATGTTTTTTCTCTCAGAGTGTATCCAAGACTATCTGCAATTGTGTAGCATGATCCTCCTATGACGCTGATTACATCATGATGTCATCAATTAATACCACAACAAACCAATCATGGTAAGGATGCATGATCATGTTCTGTGTCCCATGAACACTAATAGGGTGTTGCTCATGTCGAAGGGCTCTACCAAGAACTCATAGTGCCCAAATCGGCACCTGAAGGCTATCTTCGGCACATCCTCATCTCTTACACAAAGCAGGTGATAACCCGATCTGAGGTGTATCTTCGATAAAAATCTTGCTCCCTTATATTAATCGAAGAGGTCATCGATCCTTGGAAGTAGATACATATTCATCATAGTCACCTAATTTAGGAACCAGAAGTTTATGTACATCCTTAAACATCTATATTTATTCCTAGAAAATAACATTGAGGATGCCTATGGTGAAACACTATTCCTTACAATCATATTGTCTTACAAGTCCTGTAGTTGTACTCTCACATCCCAAAGCTCGACAAGAGACATCTGATATGACGGTGTGGATATTTGTTTTTTCCCAAGGTACATGTCAATTAAGAATTCTACCTCCCTGCATGAAGGTAGTCCCATAACATCCTCTGAAAAAAAAGTTTCATGCTGATGTACCACTACAGGAAAGCTTGGACTCCTCTCATCCACTACATTGAGGGTGAGGCTAGACAAATGGTGAGTGATCGACCTCATCCTCCTTTGAAAAAGTACATCCTGTGTTGCAAGGGTTTCCTTTTCAATAGGGAATGAAAACCATGTCCCATCTCCATGTAAACATCGTAATGTACCCATAAAACAGTCGATCTGATCATAAACTGTGGGTAACCTGTCCATACCCAATATTACATCGTAAGGCCTAGATGCTACTATTAAGATATCCAAAGCTGAATATCTATACTCTTAGAGTAATCTCATACTATCAAAACTAGTGTGTTATCATCGAATCCTCTCTGGTAGGAGTCTCTAGAAATAAGGATCGATCAAAATGCTCCACCTGAATCTCAGAGCTCTGAATGAGAGTTGTGGCAAGGAAGGTGTGACTAGGACATGTGTCTATAAAAACAGAATATAGGGTGTAGTAGACACAAATTATACCTCAGATAATCACTGGAGCACCATGGTCAGAGGACTCCACTTTCTGATGTTGTGCTCTCCCCGTCTGCCTGCTCCCTGAGGTTGGGGTGAACCACATAGGGGTCGAGCGGGTGACTCCTTTAATCATCACTCATCGCCTGCTAATCAGACTAATACCCTGCCACGTCAGCCACCCTGTGGACATCCACTCTCAATCTTCTACCTCTGCCTTGATGGTCCCTCGAACGTCTGCTAAT
The DNA here is from genome assembly GCA_963277665.1 of Viscum album. NCBI lineage: Eukaryota > Viridiplantae > Streptophyta > Magnoliopsida > Santalales > Viscaceae > Viscum > Viscum album. The sequence continues at coordinate 1,097,820,887 of OY728148.1, forward strand.
AATTAGTACGGTGGGTCTTATAGTCGTGAGACATGTAACCATTCGACCGCATGAATAACATAGTCTGCTCTTCTACTAACCTACTTTGCCTCGCGAGCTCTGCACCTCCCACCTATGATCTGGTTTTTTCCGCCAAGTGGTATGGCCCATTTGGGCCTCTGCTTCATCTGACTAATACCTTCTACAGATGTCATTGCTAGTTATCATTCGTTGGTGGATCTCATTGTCGGTGATTTCTTGGTTAGGAAAATCCTTAGTAGTAGTGCTTTATCTAGCACTCCAGTGTGCATCGGGATGTTGATAAAAATCATCAATTCCATAATCTTTCACCGTAGTCCCAAATCAAAGGTCTGGGCACTGAAGAAAGGGTCCCACTCTATGTCGATGGAGTATCAAGAGAGGTCAGTAAACATCACCTAGAAATGGCCCACGATAAAACTAACTTACTTTAGATTAAATAACTCTTGAATATGCAAAGGGAATAGTGTCACTGGTTTGAACTCTCCATGATAAGGATCTCAAATTACAACTAGGAATGGGCCACATCTTTATGTGTATAGTGCTTCAAGCTCCACAATCTCCTTGTCATTCCCTGAAAAAAGAATAGTGGCTAGGATCACCATCGGATATGCTAGTGTCTCTACCACATGAAAAATTCTTTCCACAACCCCCATATAGTCCTCATCTAAATAAGGATCATTCTTTCCTCAAAACCTCGGAGTCCTCTATGTCTGGAACTCGTGCATCATGATTATTCAACATGCACTGTCCGCTAGTGAGGCTGGTAGCATCTACTACTCTATGGGTGGTTGTGCTGTTGGCACACCACATGTATGTGCTAACGCTGTAAGTGGACCCTATAATAACACCCCATCGCTTAGTGGGCCATCCTCATGATCTATCACTTGAATATTGTCTATCTTTATTCGTGGGGTCATCCTATAAATAAATATATATATCATGGCCAAAAATTTATACTTGGTGAGCCGACTAAAAAAAGATAAAGATGAAAAACATTTCTGAAACACATTAAACTAGTGTTTTTGTGTTCCAAGTTCGAAAAAATAACTCAGGGTCTTATTTTATGGATATGTCAATATCTGCACCAACACTGGAATCTCTAAACTAAAACCCAAACACATGACTCTAAACACTATTGCTCCATTGAAAAAATTACAGACTCTTTGTATTTCTACTAGAACAGATCATCCATTGATATCAATGTTTCAGGACTCGTCCCGCATGGCCCATGCCATGGCCACCCCAAGACTTCTATCCATAGGCTAGGGGTTGGTGACTACCACCGGAATGGCATAACCCCCAAAGGGAAGGAATTTACATTAAACTTCTATGCACATAAATAGAGTACACACACAAAGCAGAATATGAGGCACCAATACTGAGAGTTAATGTATGTGTTGAAAGTAAATGGGGACCGTATAGAAACCCAAATGAATGAAATGTTTAACAAAAGTAATGAAAAAAAACCCAAGATATTTTTCTCTGATGATCATTCTTAATGAGTAGGTATGACTCACTGTATAATATCACTATAGGTCACCCCATCTATCAATCACCTCTGAGCACTATCTGGCTTAGGCTCCCCAAGTCTCAGTCAAGATATCTGTCATCTATACAAGAAAAAATAGGCGTGGTCGAAACCCGTGTAGGGGTGAGTATGACAATACTTAGTAGGGACCCCAAGACCCCCTAATGTCTCTCAGAAATTCATAAAGGTGAACCACAAAGCAAGATCTCAATTACAAAGTAGAAAGTAAAAGATAGTTCACACCAGATATACAACTTAATGAACATGAATAAAAATGATTAGTCACAAGATATATCATATTATTATGTTAAGAGGATCAGATTATAATCAGATAAGTGTTCCTTCTCTACCGATCCATGAAGGTTCGCTCATCCACTGATCCACGATGGGTTGCACTATGACTTGTCCATGACAGGTCACACTATTGTTGAACCACAAAGGGTTGCTATCATGTCGATCTATAGAGGGACATGATATTTCTAATCTTGGGGGTTAATTATACTATAGATCTATAGAGGGTATCTCTAACTCCAATCCATATAGGGTTACTCCTTTGCAGATCTATAGAGGGTCACTCTCTTGCAGATCCATGGACGGTCGATCTTCATATGACAGCAAACCACTGGATTTCCGAACCTTGTACGTATAAGTTTTTAAGGTTATTCTATTAAAGACATTAGTGGTATTTCAATATACAAGGACTCTCACTTAAAGTTAACTCAATGGACCTTCATCTCATAAGGGTTCCAAAATGATTGAATCCATGTCGATTAGAAACATGTTCTATAAGTTTTATGCTTTTTAGTAAAAAGGGCTTGGTTGGATTGAAGCCTAATCCAACCACATAGTACTATAACATTATCCAAAAATCAGGTGGATTATATAAAAAGGAATTACCCATCACAAGGGTCCAAACTCTACTCACGTCATGTTAATAAGTCACATGGTATGGAAGATATGAGTGTTTTAATAAACAAGGGGATGATTCTGTCAAGGCCTGGTCTGACCCAGTCAGAACAAACCATCAAACCCAGCTCGAGGGTCCCCAAATATCCCGGTTCAATTAGACATACTCCACCTAGCATGGTATGGGTTGAGGTTGTCCTGGTCTATCATAGCTGGTAGGCCAGACCCAATGGGTCTCGCTGGACCCGACCCAATTTTGCCGAGGGTCAAGCTCATCGGGTTGCCCGACGACCTAGTCTCGTATTTCCCAACCCCAAGGGCACGGTTATGGACTGATGGCATGTGTGTAGGCTGCAGGGTACGGGTTGGCCCGCTAGGCACGAGATAGGCCAGACAGGTCGTGGGACCATGCCGCTGGGCTGTGGGTCCGACCTGTCGGTAGGGGGTGTGTCCCACCAGCCCAAGGCCCCGCCGCAAGAGTGGTTGGTGTTAAGCCATCCAGTAAGGATGTGGTAGATACACCATGTACAAACCTTCCAATCCCTATGAACACATGGCCTACTCTAGCCATGGTTGAAGGACCACAGCTGACCAGCCATCAGAGGGCACAGATGCGAGCCGTCCCTCCACTCGGCTTTCGGTGCCACATCTCCTCAATGACGTAACCATCTGTGCCGCCACTATTAGTGAATTTATGGGCCACTAGAGTCTCTTCGTTGGTCTATTTTTAGAGGCATCAACAATTATGGTCTCCGTAGGGTGCCACCATTACCGCAAAGCCATCGAATTCACCTTGGTGTTAAGATGACTAGTTGACTTCGAATAATGCACCAAGAACAACTTTGGTGGAGGGTGTTGGCCTCATTTATTTTGGATTGTGCCATCCACATTAGAGTTTAATCATGGGGATAAAAATTATTATAACCACATATCTTGAAAATCCCCAAATCAACCCCCAACAGAATATCCACCCGCAAGAACGAGCGATTCACGGATCAACCCATTAGTCGGTTGATCAATGTTCTTCTTAAATTCTCCAGAATGAGAAAGAAATCATCAAATAAATAGAAAACATAAACCCTTTCCTGGATTCATTTGATCCCATTATGAATGAAGGATGTGATTCACATTGTTATTGATCTGCGGTCGTTGGCATTCGTCCCCGCCTTTCAACCTATGGATCTAATCCTCCATTGTTTGTCACATTATTCTTCGTTCTTAATTGGAGAGGTATTCCACCACTAGTTATTAAGAGATTTCCTTGCATTTTCTAATTCCAAAACTCCAACACATTAAATTATTATATGAAACAAAATGTTTAGTTATGTTTCTCCTATTATTGATGATCATTAAATGAGCCACATTTACCGATCCATTAAGATAACAGAATCATAGGTTCAAACAATCCATTATAGATCTTCCATTAACGTGCCTTGTCACATGTATGTCGCTACAAAATTGTGTCATCGTCCTCCACTAAATGTTGATAAACCAAATAAAATAATTTTTCTTAATTCATTTATTATTTTTCTCAAAAAGTTACAAAAATAAATTTTCCGCTCAACACTTACCCGCTGAAGTTAAGTCATTTCTAGTTGAATCCCTTCTTTTTGAGTTCAATGGTTCCCTTATATTTTCGAACCATTCACCAATTAAAAAGTTAGAAAAACTCCCACGCACATTTATTTAACATACCTAACAGAAGTCTGAAATTCTATTATGGGCTCTCCTGGCCTCGAAATCACCCACTACCAGAGTGTGTGGTTTTATAATAATTCCATATAATTAATAAAATTACACAGAATTTCTCAGACCTAAAAAATTAATGTAATGAAATAATTATCATATTTACACTTGAATGATAATTTTCATAACAATAAAAAATGTTTTTTTGTGAAATAAAGTATGTTTTGATCATTGAGACAGTAGGTCCTACGTACACATGAGTAACATTTTGATTTTTCAATGATATTATTAGAAAGAAGGTAAATAATATATTATCATTAAATAATGATAATAATTTCATATATAATATATTATTTCATTATTTAAACTTATATATATATTTTATATAGAGTAGTAATGAAATGAGAGACACAAATTTTCATGATGGTTGTTGTCTACACATACATAAATGACATTATCATCTTTCATGGGGTTAAAAGGTAAAAAATATAATGATATGTATTATCTTTTGATAATTATAAATATGACATTACTATAATAATTATTTTATTTATATGACATATAATCATTAACATTATATTCATCACTTTCCATGTAAAGAGTTAGTAAAAGGCGAATAACATCGCTTCACAAGGTGGTCGTACTTCATATAGAAGAGTGATGTTATTGAATCCCCTATGGAATTTAATGTAAACAATTATGTAGTATATAATGAATATATATGTATAAATATGTATAAATATCACATATAATATTTATATAAATAATAATACCGTATAATGAGAGATGGAAATGGAAAAATGAATGACATCAGTCCGCGAGGACTTTGTCTGCCGTACACATAATTGATGATTTCATAACCCATTTGATGGATGTTTGGATGAATGTTTGGAACTATATTAAAGAAATATCATTATATAATATTAAATATGGTTATTATTTAATCATGTTTGAAAAATAATTTATGGAAATGAAGAATAAAAAAATAATGATTCTCATTTAAAAACGTTACATATTTTTTGGGTATCCTCTTCATGATTACATAAAGCCTTAATAGTATAGATTTATTCCCAAAACAATTTATATCTCTTGATTTTATAAAATATTTGAATTTAATTTTGAAGGTTATGGTCCGAAAAAATGGCTTTATAGGAGTGAGTTATTAAGGGCAGTGAGTGACCATTTTTAATTGTAGAGGATGGGATTTTTTAAATACCCAAAAGTATACACTATTTGGTGGTCACCCTAACCTCATGTGAATATAAAATTGATAAATACTGGATTTTAAAGATTTTTTATGTGGATAATGCCCTAAAACATAAAAAATAAACACATTTTTTATCATTTCATTCCTCAGACTTTATGTTTTGTCAATTTAAAACATTTAAATTTTTTACCTGTATAATTTGTATTTTATAATTTACATAGGTAATATTTCCATAATTACTAAAATAAATTTATTATATAATTTATAAAAAATATTCTAAATATTATATAATTTTTTTAAATAATAATCTTATATCTGTGAAAAATTAATTGTTACACAAGTGAATTTAAAGCACAAAACTTTATTTTAACCTTAATCATGATAATTAATTATTAACCATTTTTCCTAATCATTATATTGAAAAATTAATCCAAAATTACTACTAAATATAAATTTTTATAATTCATAATATTCATTCTACTTTTCCAAATTCAATTCAAAAAAGAGATGGAATTTTATTTTAAATTAATCCTGTAGATGTGATGAGAAAATGTAGTTTTAAAAATATACTATTTAATAATTTATGAAGTTTTTATATCATAATTTAATATCAAAATGACAATAATGAACTAAATTTTATTAATAGATATATAATTGAACTTCATTAATGTAAAACACATTTATAGATATAAATTATCATTATAAATTATTTAAATGAAAATGCAGTTTTCAATTAAAAGTATGTATTTTTCAATATTCATAAAAAATGAATGTTTCTATAAAATCTTAAAAATTAACACTCATAAAATTTTGATATTCCTAGTAAAAAAATTAAGTTAAAATTTATATGATAAATTTAATAAATTTTATTCAATTTGATTTTAAATTATGTGTTACAAGTGTGAGTAAACCATCTTTTAGAAAAAAAATCAATTTTATAGAAAACATTTCTTTTTTATCTAAATAATTATTATTTTTATAACTAATCAATATATAAAAATTAAGACTGTGAAAAAATATGTCTTCAAAATTTAGTTACCTCTACCAATACTCATAATTATTATGAGTATGATATAACTTTTAAATAATAATTTTATATTACTGTTTTCTAATACTATATTTTTCCTGTAATACAAGATTTCGAAGAAACTCTGTGTTTCTTGTATCATAACTAATCAAAGAAATAAAAATAATTCTAAAATAAATATATTTTTATTAATATGGGTTTTATAATAACTTTAATTCTTGGTTTTTCATATCACATATATAATTGAATAAAATGTTATTAATTTTTTATTTCATTATGTTAAAATTAAATTACAAAATTAATTTGAAAAACCATTATAATATTATTTAAAAAAAAGCAACTGTGTAAATTTAATGAATTATAATAAATTTTACTTTTACTTATTATATACTACAATTGAACATGTATTTTTAAATAAAAATTTGAATTTTCATTATTTAATGAAAATTCAGACTTCTTTTAAAAATTCAACATTCCACCATATGAAAGTTTTCATATGTCGATATTATAAATTGATTTCATCTAATAAAATATAATAAATTAATTATCCAAAAATAAATTATATTATTATCTAAAAAACTAAAATAACGATTTTTGAAAAAACATATATCTTTGAAGAATAAAATGACTTTATTATAAATTGAGTTCTTCTTTCCAATGAATTAATCAATGCAAGTGTATTGTATAAAAACAGTCTATATAAGTTTTAATTTTTTTTAAAATTATTCTGAAAGTCCATTTTAATTTGTATGTTTTAACTTTCATATATAAATAATAATATTTTTTGGTTCGTTTAATCTTATTTTTTGAATATCTAGTACCCTATCAAACATAATATTTCTCCTAAAAATAACATGATATTATATTCTCCACCCCCCTAAATAATTTTCATCATAGAAATTTGAACTTTATCTTGATAATTAAGGTTTTGAAATTTTAGAATACCATTTATAACCTAAATCTGAAACATGGTTATCAAAACCTCCTCTTAAAAAGAAGGTAATGGAAATATAAAGGTCATATGAAATAACACAATAATAGGTTTTTGAATTGGAGAACATTAGTATGATGTAAAAATATTAACATAAATGGAAAAAGAACTCCCATTAACTGAAGAATATTTGTATAAAATATAGGTAGTAAAATGTTAATGATTCTATAATTATAAATCAATGATTGGCGATGAGACCATTGATTCATCATAAATAAAGGTTATACAAAATCATTTTTGTTTTAAGAATCTTTTCCCAATAGTTGAGGAAATATATTAATGTATTCAATAAAAACATAATTATATATTCATTCCTTCCATGTTTAATTTCATTGATTAATTTGTTTCCACCACAATCCCATCTTATACTCAAAACTATTAGTATTGAAGATTAATTTTTCATCCATAAAGCACTAAAAGTGACTTTTAATAGATTATATAGTAAAAAAATGATAAATATTAATTCTTATTATATATATACATTTAATACCCAAAATTAGATAGATTAAGTTATGATAATGACAATTATTAATAATCCACAATAGGAATAAATTTTACATTAATCTTTAAAATTAAACAGCATTTCCTAATGTTCAAAATAAATCAATCGATAAATAAAAATCCTTAAAATTCATCAAAATATATTTGACCAACTTTTAAAGACAATATTTTTATGGAAATGATCACAATTTTATTTGAAATTAATTTAAAATTTATATGAAGTTAACATTAGTTACTCATAAATTCATATATAAAAAACATATATCTCTAATCCTAAAATATCTAAAATATGATAATCATTCATATAAAAAAACTGAAACTCCACAAAGAAATGTTAATATCCATTGTTATTCTAAAATAAAATTCCACATTTAATTCTAAAATAACATTTCATGTTAATAGTAATAATTACATAATACTCAAAAATTTAAATTTCTCCAAAAAATATCAATTATCACAATAAAAATCAATCACTTCAACCCTCAAATGGGGTTTCCAAAAAGTTGAATATATTATCAACCATAAAAATAAAAACAAATAATGGTACCCATAACTTATAAGATAACCTCTCATGAAAACACCTCAATCTCCAATGATTTTTAAACCCTTCTATGATACCAAATATAAAATCACTAAAACTACACTCCTGGATCTGATGATTAAAAACATAATCATTAAATTTTTGGATTCAATTCTCATAAATTTGACACAATTATTTCATCATGTTCTTATATAATAAAATATAATCATTGTTTCACTTAAATTTTTAACGACCATTTAGGATTAGAGATTTAGAAAAATTTGACAAACTTATCAACAATTGAATTAATAATCATCTAGTTCACAATGATCTATTTCATATCCCATAAAATTATCAACATATTAAAAAAAATATGGGAAAAATTATTATTCTTAAATCCTCACAAACTTGAAAAATTAAACCATACGAAGGGTGAGATCAATTTCTCAATAAGGACAAACATAATCATTTATAATTAACTTCATCAGTGAGTGTTAGATGAACATAAATGAATGATTACATAATTATAGTGTATGATCATAAAATAATTGAACTAATACTAATAAATTCTTAAATAATTAATCACTAAACATTGAATAAGGTATAGATTCTAGAAAGAGTCATTAGAATCAATAATCACGAGCCTTGTGATTTCAATATTGATCATGTAATCATTAATAACACATATATTTTCACCCATATGTAGTAAAAAATTAATTTTTAAAACATAAACTCCTTTACATACCATGATAAATAAAATTGGTCTTATAAAAAAATATAGGAAGAGAAGATAAAACATGTAGCTAACATGGCACATAATTTTCATATCACTCTTATAAACACTCTTACAAATGGAATTATTATATCGTCGACTTCAATGCTTAATGAATTGGAATGATGTCGTATACCCACAAATAATTTTTTTAACAAAACCAACTATATATGGTTTATAACAAAACCACCGTTTTTAAAAAACAATTCCCCAGAACCATAAAAAAATAAACTACAAAGTGATTTAATTTAATTAAAAACTCATAGAAATATCCAATATTACATCATTACATGACTAACCTAAAAATGGGATTTATAATAATATATTTGTAACTATCATAATCAATCTAGATAAATAATGAGTATGGAATCATTAATATAATTTCCCTAGTAAATCACATGTAACATCAACTATTTTTTTGCGTTTCTTAATGGAAATATTGTTAAAATATCATAAAAAAATTATCCAGTAAAAAACCCACTCCAAAATGATAATAAATTTAAAAAAATCATAAAATATTGTGCAAAATTATAAATTTTAAAGTAAACCTAGAAACATATGAATGTTAATTCAAATACAATTATGGCAGTGATGGTTGTATAATAAATTCATGTTGTAGTTAATAAACATAGACATTATTTTGAACCCTTTTTTAAAGGTAGTCAATGTTTACCCATTGGGAAAACACTAGTAAATTTCCATTTTAAAAAATTTTAAATTCGAACATATATCATGTAAAAATTATTTTGGAAATAATTTATTTTTCAAGAAGAAAAATTCTAATGACATTTTAGAAAACACGAATATGGAAGAAAATGATTCATGATCTAAAATAATTTACATGATCAATATCAGTTACAAAATGCCGTTATTTATGTTTCTTTAATAAAAAAGGGATGAAATTAATTTTACAAATGTAACTTTAAATCATAATTATATAAAAATAAATGGGTTTACATTCTAAAAAAATATCCTATGATTTTCCCCAAAGAAACCTTGAACATAAACAACCTCAAAAAGAATATATATTGTAGCATTAAGCCACTTCCAGTTTGATAGATTTTCAATAATAATTCTCATGAAATAATATAATCAAACAAAAAATTAAATATCATGAACAAAAACATATTCATGAAAAAACATGTCGAAGGGGTATTTTATTCACCTCATATAAAAAGATATTTGTGTATCATAATCTGATGTCCCAACGAAATAAAACATCTTCCAAATTACCCTTATCAATATAATTTCATTTATTTGAGAGTTAAATAATTGATAGATCATGTGTAAAAAATTTAAATTCCCCAAAACAAAATGTGGAATAAATTATAAGGAAATTTATATTTCTATTCATTGACAATAATTGCATAGAAATTTCAATAAATCTGAGTTATAACAGAATGAAAGGAAATGGTGATAAGAAACCATTTATCAATTGGTACCTTTAAAATCATATAAATTCACATAAAATAATAAAAATATAAACCTAAATTAACCTTTTGTATGTAGTACTAATGATATAAAATTTATATTGTTATGTATATACACCATATAAAATAAATTAGGTGAAAAAAATAAAATATGACTCAATTAAAAGAAATTAAGAAGAAATCACTTACCTCGAGTCCAGACATTCCCTATATGTACTTTAACTATGGTTTAATGAATTTAAATAAATTATTTATTTATTAAAAAACTATTTTATGGTTTTATTACATTATAATTATACAACGTATATATATTATTATAATGGAATATCTAATTACAAAATCAGTTAAATACAGTTCGTTTATTTTGATATCGATAGGTCTCTAATTTCAAAACAGCTTTAATGGATTGACTGTGGTCAAAGGGGTCATATGTGCGCATGATTAACGTTTCAATTTTTCAATTATCATTATATAAATAAGAAATATATTATTTTATATTTAAATAATTTATTTATGTTATAAATTAAATAAAACTTCTATAAACATGCTTATTATTATCTTCCATGTTGTGGGGTGATGAAAAATAAATTTCATCCCTTCGTGGATGTGGTAGTCCTCATGTATACAAGAACGATAATATAATTATTTAGTGAATAGAAAGGTGAGATTTTAAATGATATATTATATTTTAATAATGATTAATATTCAATTTATATAATATATAAACATTAAATAAAACATTATAAAAATATGTGAGAGACGGTGATAAGAAACGAATTACATTTGTTTGAGAGGAAGTGGTCTGATGTACAGATAAATGATGGATATCATTCCCATATAATAATGGATAATTGAGTTATATATTAGTTGTTAAATTAATAAAATAAGATATCATATTATTATAAATATTTTTGTTCTTATCCGATTATTGTTGGATAATAATTTAAACACGTGGAATAAGTAATAAGAAATTCTACGTTATGAACTGATATTCTTCATATAAACTTCTTTTATTTAAAAATTAATACATCTAAGAATGGTATTATGCCCAAAATAATACCCTTAGAACATTGATAGGGTATTTAGGAAGGTTGTTTGGATTGAATTTTCAAAAATATATAGTTATTTATTTGTGATAAAATGAGAATACAAGGTTCACTTTTAAATGAGTTTGGAGGGACACTCTTGAAATATATTAAAATATGAATTTATAATAAATTAATTTTTTTCCAAATGTCCCAAATATGATTATATTTTAAGATATTATTTAAATATGTCAAATTAATATAATAAAAGAAAAAAATTTCTAGATTTTATTATGTTTATTACCATATAGTTTGGTTTTAACCACTATTAAACCCTTTGCCCACTTACTGGGACAACAATGTTTTTTACTAATTTAGTGAAATGATTATTACTATAAACGGGTAAATCATCCCTAAAATATATATATTATAATTTCCAATTTATCCTAACAACTTTTATGAATATATTATTTTTATTTATATTATATAATTTAATAAAAAAAATTAGAAAATATTAATAAATAAAAATTTAAAACAATTCATTAACAATAAATATTTGGACATAAATAAAACTGATTCAATTTAAATAAAATATTTTAAGAAATAAATTAAAATTTATTTGTATATATAAAATTTTTGGGAAAAAATAAATATTTACAATTATAATCTTATTATTATTTTAAGTACCATTTATTTTAATTTTTCATTAATTGAATAATTAGTGCTTAAAAGTTGTGTAAGAATTCAAGGTAACAATTTATTTTTTTTAATTAATTTTTTTATAATAATAAATGTAAATAATTTAGTTTTAAAAAGTCTATTTATAATTTAACATATCATTTCTTTCCCCATGTAAAAAATTTATATTTATAAAAAACAAGAGTCTGATATTTTTTACTTTTCATTACACAAGGTTTTATAAATTTTGAAATTGAGAAAATAGTTGGAAAAAACTATATATTAAATTCATGTTTTATTTTGAATAATATATACAATTAAAATAAAATTTAGGAATGATTTATAGTCATTTTCTAGTCATTATCATTTTATTATTATAATTGTTTACCAGATTTTCTCTTTGTAGTTTTAACAAAAATTATAATGGTTACACATAATAGTGAATAAAAATAAAAGGTACATACAAGAATATTCAGAACCTCCTCATTCTATGTATTAAATCCATTTATCAAAAATCATAACAATTCCAGGGAAAAATTTAATTTAAGGTCTTGCAAGAAAAAAACTAATTAAAATATATTTTAAAAAATATTCATTTTTTTATATAAAAATTATTTTTTACAAAATTTAAGTATCAAATTAAGATAACAACCAAAATTAAAATATTTTAAATCAAAATGATATAATTAAATTTTAAATATAATTGAAAATAAAATTTTTCATTGTGAATACCTTAAAATAATATATAATTTTCAGTCAAAATCATAATTTTCATTATTCAATGAAAAAGTAAAAATATTTAGAAAATTTAAAATTTTCAAAATTGGATAATTTTGATATGATTATTATGAAAAATATATTTATTTTATCAAATTTAATTTCTAAATATTCTGAAAAATATTTATATTACTCGATAACAGAAAGACGTAAAACCCTATTTTTGAAGAAAACATATATATGAATAATTAAATGATTTTAATAAAAATTGAGATCATATTTCTTAATTAATTAAAATTTATTGGTATTGATTATAAATTATATATATATATATTTCCAGAAATGGTAGTACTTGTCACACCCTCTAATTTAATTACAATATTCTAATAGTAATATTTGAATAATAACAATTCATGATTCTTTTATGCTCAGTGTTGCGTATCTCATACACTATCAGATAACACATTTATTTTTAAAATATAAAACTTTTAAAAATAGAAATAGATAGTGAAGATGAATTTTTTTTAAAGATTAATTTGGATATAAGGTGATAATTGATGTACTAAGGGAAGGATTAATTTTTAATATACTAATTATAGATTTTTCATGACAAATAGATATGAAGGATTGGTATTGTGACGAGTTAAATGATATTAGTGACGTAAAACATTATCATTTAATGCACCATAATGTGGATCTTATCATTGTTAATATAGTTATAGAAAATTATATAAGTAATCCATTTTAATATATCCATCATTGTTACTTTGGATAGAATTTATAATGAAAAGTTCACATGTGGGAAGAATTTAGGGTAACGAAGTTGTTGTCGTAAAAATTTCAGATTGGAGAACCCATAAAATATACGGTGATTCAGAACATCGGTGTTTGAATATTTTGTAGTAAAATTGATAATGCATAATTGATACTTAAATGAATAAGGATCATGCTCAAAGAGAAACCCAAGGAACACCACATCATTGAACTTAGCGTACTACCTTGGGAGAACCCATCTACGAATCGAATGACCTATATGGGTTTATTGATGGTAATTTTTACTAAAATATATTATATATAAGTCTAAGTGTAGAAAAAATTATTTTATAGGGGATACCATGTTTTGGTGGTGTTATTTTTTTCATTTTCAATTTAATTGTGAAAAATATGAATTCCTACTATGTGCGTCTTGAAATACGTGGTTGACATTCCTGGTGATTAGGATCGGAAAAATAAATTTTCTTATTTCATTAAAGAAAAAAAAGTAAAATTAAATACACTCTGCTATGGAGTAAATAATTATCGGAATTATGTTTCATGAAGCTAAATACCAAAAAGATAAATGTGCATTTTTCAGAACCTTATTTGGGCATTTTAGCTGAAGCTGTTTATTGTCATGGGGAATGAATTTCCGGGTTATATTCAGATATTTAATGAATCTGATTGAGATTGTTGCGAAAATTAATTATTATATATCGATCGTATTTAGTGTATTTTTTTATGATAAGGATCACTTTTAGGGATAACTAATATCATCCATTGATCATAAATTTATTTCAGAATAAAGAATTCCATATCGATGTATTATTTTAATGAAGTGGAGAATTTAATAGTTAACCCATTCTTTTTTATGAATTTTAAATGGAGAATTATAATATGTATCTTTGAATTTCCATTTTAACGATTTCTAATGATCATGTAGGTTTTGTTTATCATAAAATACCATAATGATTGACATGGATGGTTTATTTTAATTATATATTCTTATTTACCCCATAAAAGAAAAATTATAAATGATAATTTAAATATAATAGATTTAGTTCATAAGGGTGTTGGTGATGATAACAGGAAAAAATTCTAGAGAAGTTACTTAATATTTATGGGAATGTTTTAAGTAGAAGATACATTTTGAACAAATAACATCGTCTATGGAGTGTAAAGGATGAATAATTTATTCTAACCCTTCAATCAAAATGGTTTATATATGGAATTTTATAAAATGAATTGTAGTAGTCATAGAGAGTGTATTATATGTTGAGGGTAGTGAATATTCAAATTTCAATGAAGAGAAAGATGAGAGAGAAATAATATAAATCCACATGTGTTTTTTCAAAATAATAAATAAAAATATTGAGATTAAAACCAGATATAGTGAAAGAGGTAAAATTAATTAGGATAAATATATAATTGAATTATCCACCTCTATTTAATAATAGTGTTACAAAACATATATTTGGGAAGCCATTTATTATCAACTAATATTGAGTTTTTTACATAGCTATATTGGAAAAAAATAAAAATGAAGAGAAGAAACAAAATAATATAATAATTTATAATGTTCCAATATCGGTACGATTATGAATGGATAAAAACACATATGTCTATAATTTGATGAAAAAACCCTCAAATCTATAAACAAATTATGTTCAACTATCTAGAGGATTGAAATACTAGATAATTGAAACCAAACATTTTATTTATCGTGTCCCCTAAATTAATCCATAATTATATCCCTTATAAAGAGTATAATAACCCCTATAAATCAAATACATTATTGGTATCTAGACCTTAGAATAGTCTATTTTGGTTTAATTAATAAATAATATATGTTTTCCTCCTTTAATTTTAATATCTATTTTTTATTTTGGGAATGAGATTGTAATTGAATGTTTATAAATGTTTTCATACTAACATTAAGAAAATATACACACATAAAATATACCATTAAAATAATAGGTCAGATTCATGTTTCCACAATTTACCCCCATCTCATGTTTATAGGTCTAACATGGTAGAATGACTTGGTATCACAGAAAAAGCCTTTGAATTGGTTGTGAAATATCTATGTATATTTTAATTCAACACACACATCTAATTACTGTTAATACCTCAACATTTTAAGAGTAATTAACTATGAAGGTTGGAAAATAGAAAAATTCATATTCATACATCCTAGTGGAAAGGATGTGATATATTCAATTTTCTAATCTATAGATTTGATAAATATCGGTGAGAGAGTTCATGATTATTTGAAAGATAAAATACTTACTAGATCATTATCAAATGAATAATGGAAGAAGACAACTCACTATGATTTTATATTCATTATATAAAAAAATCATAAAATCATTTGTGAAAAATTTGTTAGATAAGACAGTGTTGTATAACCCATTTATGAAGATTATACTGAAACTTGTTTATAAGAGGAACAAGTGAATTACGGTCTAAATGTGTCTTATGAAAAAAGTAATGAATAAGGATAAAACCAAGTAATGATATCCTATAATAAATAAATCATGATCTAAGGGGAAAATTATTTTACAATTGTTACATATGATTCTAACTCTGTTATAAGGGAAACATGTAATATTTGATTCATGAATCCCTCATATATTTTAGAGTGGATGATTTTTCTATATAATAATTGTTACCAACATTATCCCATTTTTAATTTTTTTTCCTGCACCAATTAGGACAATATCTAATTTTTCAGTAAGAAGGTGAATCAAATAGAAATAATTCATCATGTAAACATTGATATAATTGAATATTTTAGAATATAAATAAAATTAACAAGAATATTAGAAGTGTTAAAAAATTTTGACTTCAGGAAGATGGTTCCAAGTATAGAGGAATAAATTTTTATACATTAAGAAGATTCTAAAGATAATGGATTTAAAAAGGACATGGTAAAAGTAATAAAAGATAAAATTAACCCTCCAAAAATAAAACGTGTTAAAAGAAGAGTATTTGGAAATTAATTAAACTCTTATTTGATGATAATGTCTTCCCAGCTAAAGGAAATTAATTAAAAATTTATACAACCCACGAATAGGATGAAATATTGTTTTAATGAAAATAATAATATATTTCCTATAATAACAATAATAATTAATGTAGAGAATGGAAATATTATAGATATAGTAAATTACTGGATTTTTAATGAGAACCCTCGATGAGTATGATATCCTAAAAAAGTTTATTTAATGTAATAATACCCATGAATTTTAGGGAACACCATGAGAAATTCTTCAAAATATAAATAGATCAGTACTGCAAGGATAATTGTTGCACCAACATATCAACTTAGAAATGAAAATAAGAGGATTGTATTTATTGGTAGTGATTAATTTTTCCTAACCATAGACACATGAAATGAAATTGTATCATCAGAATGACTAATAATTACCATTGAATACCTCAATTATTATTATATATTAGGATAATATTAAAATTTTAATAAAACATGTCGAGTTGGAAAATAGTTTCACTATCATGGATAACAAACCTGTAGAATAATTTAAAGTGAATTATGATGTAATGGAAAAACACTCACAAAATCCCTCGTGAAAAAATAAATATGTTTTCAATAAAATGAATTTTAATGATACTCTTTATTTTTAGATTAATTTATGTGAAAATATATAATGATTTACCATGTAGAAGTACGTATGGTGTTTCTCTTATGGTTATTAAAGAGGTAACCAATGATGCATGCCATAGTGAATTTACAAATCATCCCACAAGTAATGATGTGAATGTTTGGAGGAAGTACATCTAATTTTAGATGAAACAAGAAGATAATTTTGACAATGTTTTATGTGTAGAGGAAATGATCACAGGTGTGACATTTTCTAGGGGTCATATGAATCTCAAGCCAAAGATGATAATGAAACATAATGATAAATTCCTAGGTAATGGTAGTATAAGAGGTTATTTAAACAATAAAATTAACATGTATTTATAGAGATGGAATGATTTGTGTTGGTTCACCTTGACTAACCACAATAATCAAACTAAGGATACTTATAGGTACACATATCTTGATTTATATTGTTGATTATAATAATTTTTTCTTTTGAAAGTGGTATATAATTAAGGAGTAGATATGATATATAGGTTTCTATTCTTTTCATGCGAATGGATTCATCGAGAGATGATGATGAAATGAAGGTTGTGTTAGAGGTAACTATTATTAAAGATGTTATAAGTCCATCAAGGCACTGGACTAATTAAAAAGGAAAATAACTGGAACCAATATTTGGTTTAAGGTTGAATTTTAAATTTTTATAATATCATGAAGTGAACATGTGATGTAAATCCCAATTTGGATAAGATAGTTCATGTGTTATCAATATACCAATGAATATTATAAAAAATAGAATATTTTTTTAATTTGTGTCAAAATACATAAAATCAGGGAATATATTAGAGGTCATTTTACAAAATTCATGTATTTCATGTTAATTTATATTTTTCTAACAAGTTGTATCGTTATATAATTCATAGGAAAACTAAAATAAACTAGAAGAATAAATATTTATTGAAAAACACTTCTTCCATACTGAATATCATTTAACAATATAGTTCCTAGAGTGGAAGGAATTTAAAGGGAGTTTGTAGTGGGATCTCATGGCCTTTTTACACTCATTACGAAAAGAATAATATAAATTAGAAAATTCACAACACATATAATTTTTGGTCTACTTATCACACTTGATATATCACTGTTTTACCAAATATGGTTTTGGAGAGCATTAATATATGAATCTAGCCTTAATGATTACATATTTTTTAGTATTATTCAAGAAGTTAAAATCTTCCACTTTTTAGATCATTTTAGCTTTAGTTTTTTCAAAAAATAGGTCATGAATAATAATTTATAAAACCATATAATACCAGGAGGTCACTTATGATTAGTATCCATTTTTACCATAATAAAAAATATTAACATAAAGATTTATTTTGTTTAATGGGAACTATTCATGACATTTATCAAGGATCATTCCTTTCCCTTACCAATCCTTTGGTCTTATGATTTTTTTTGAAAATTTGGGATGATCACTAAATTCTTAGTAAGTAATACAAAAAGAAGAAAACATTTTAGTTTGATTGAAACATGATAACTCATATAATGATTACCTTTATCTTTAATGTTATTTATGCATTTGAAAAAGAACATTTTCACATGAAAAATACACACGTCTTTTTTCATAAAGAAAATTATTAAAACCCATATGATGAAATTGAAACCCCATTTCAAGGACTTAGAACATCATATTAATAATACCATTTAAAACTACTTTTAATTTGAACAAATAAATGGGCAAATTCAAATATATTCATTACCCAATGCATTGTATCACCATCTGTGAACACTTTTACTTTAATTTATAGTGGTCTCACTTAGTGCTATCTAGTTTTCCTCATTATATTAGCTATAACAGTATCACGTAGCGCTATCTGGGCCACCCCATCAGATAAGGTGTAATAGTCACACCCAACTATATCTAGTAACAAATATTTCACATGTATAATGATCATATAACATAACATGAATATTTTTTTTAAACATTCACTATTTAAACTCTCTTTCAAACTTCTAAAAAAAGTCACTTTTGGATATCAAAATACCATTTTTCTTTCAAAACACCATTTTCATTACCAAAACCCCATTTCATTGAAAGAACATTTTGAATGCCAAAATAACCCCCAAAATGGGGAAATGGATTAATTTGAAAATAAACATGAAATATTTCAAATAATATGTTAATTAAAATAATGGTTATGGATAAAAAAACTCATTGTCACTCTATATGTTAATAATAAAAAATTCAATTTTGTAGTTTGTCAAAATGTTCCATATACCAAGCATGTCCATAAAGAATAAATTCTTCTAAAAATATATTAATAATTATAAAAATAACACAATGAATCCAGAGGGGTCAAAAAATGATACTTTCCCACATCTACCAGAAAATAGAATTAAAGATCAAAACAAGAATGGTTATTTTCATATTTGAAATCATCATCATTTTCTAACACAAATTGAGAATCACCTTGATTGAAGATACCAATGATCTATGGATTGATATTCTTTTACAACATTAAGAATATATCATATACAAATTTTTTCATGTTAAAATAATCTATTCAGGGCCTTCTCTTTGATGTAGTGGGAGTGAAACTGTTAATGTCGACCACTTTTTTCATTCAATTTTTTATTTCATCATTAAAAGAGGCCTGACCACCACTGCAAGACACTTTTAAGGGGATACTATCCTTCAACCATTCATCATAAGATATTTTAACCAATTTATTAGAGATCATAAAATAATTAATGATGTTTTTGGATCTCCAGATGAAAATAAACTTGTGGTTTGGAATCATTTTGGTTGAGAACATCATCTTATAGGGAATGTCCTAAAATATTAGAAGTAAATAACGGTAATAATCCTTTCCCCTTAATCCAAGGTTTTACAATGTTGTCATCTAAGACACCCAGATGACTTTCCTACTAATCTGGTCGAGCCCCATTCAAATCCATGTAGATAGAAACCTGATATTTAATTTCTCTATGATAAATACCCTCAATATGGGAAGATGAAATCAGAGTACAAACAATAAATGAAACTTCTATCTTCTGATTCAAACCCTCACCACTAAGATTAGCAGTAGAATGATTCCTATACACATTCGAATCCAAGACATGACTAGTAACTGCCTACTTCACCACCCTTCCTTGATGCAGGTATACCTCAGGATTATCATTCATGAATGTATTTGGATTGATAATTCAAATATTAATCTCATGACCAATCCTCATCACTATGTAAGAGGCATGTAACTTTAAATAATGAGACACTATATAAGAATTAGGTTTCTTCCCAGATGACTTATAATTCCTATCTGCGTAAAGAGAATAAATTACATTTTTAATTATTAATAGGCTCACCGTTATCAATTCCTTGGTCTTTCTTTGGAATTTCTCTCTTACATTTAAGGGCATCATTTCTACTGATGAGGTAGATCAATAAATTGAAATATTTCATCTATGATGGCTTTGAATTTCTAATTTCATTACATATAGAGCAGAAGGTAGGTGGATTTTTATATTCAACACGAATAATTAGTTCAGTAGTCTGAGTGGAAAGAATCACATTTTTATTTAATAAAAAACTAAGTTGAATATCAACTAATTATCAGGAAAAGTAACCAAAACAATCCTATTTATTTGTTTATCCATTTTTATTGGAACTCCAGTTGATGTAGCAACATCAAAAAATAATTTTTGGGTGATAATATATCCAATTCAAACCAAATAGATTAACCAAAACATTCATAATTTTTATGTAAAATAGATGGGGTTGAGACTATGACACAAATATTAAATTCAAAGGGATCTTAGTTTTATTGAAACTGAACTAAATCCATATGAAATCGTTTTTTAATATGAGTTTCGAAAAATTATGTGATAAATGAAACATCCAATTGGAATATATTTCTAGTTAGAATATCCCCAAATCAATGAAAATATGGTTACATCGTCTTCATTTTTCCATTGAATTACCCCCATAATAATCACTACACATCCGATGATCGAATGGTGACATAAATCAAGCCTCTCATATACCGCATCTTTTCATACAATCACATGAGTGGGGTACCTTTTTTACAAATTCAATTGAAATTACCATGATAGAACGATAAAAATGTTCTTTGGGAATAAAAAGAATTAACATCATTCACGTTCATCCAAATTATCTCTCAAAAAAATTACAACAAGAATAATCTACGTTGTACTATGATTCCCTAAGGAGGAGTGTTTCATAGCATCAACTTCCAAAAAGATATACATAACCATAGATATTACTGAAGTATCCTTAGATTGATCTTCTAATGAAAAACTCCTATCAAGAATCAAGTCAAACACTAAGACGTTTGTAAAAGGAAAGGAGAAAGGGAATCCATGTTACCATCATCATCTACATAGAGAATATCCTTGGACCACACTCCATAATCCATCTTCTTTCATATTATAGCATGATAACATAAATCATTCCATATAGAAAATGTAATAAAGATTGTTTTTTAAAAGAAATGAAATAAAATAAAATATAAACAAAATCACATTTATAAATTTATGATGTCCATATAAAAAATTCAATAAAATCCTTTGAAATATATGGTTATAGAAATGTATAATTTGGAGGGAAAACATTAAAAGAGAGTTTCTTTTAAGAAAACTATTTTATCACTTTAGATATATTTAACTAAGAATACTATGAAATAACATCATTAAAAAATGACAAATACCATTTGAATAGATAAATTAATGATATCACATGTCCATGTGTCTTTATATGCACATCATAAAATAATATATGTGCATAACCTCAAAATATTCCTTAAGGAAAGGATATTGAGATGAAGTCCTTTACATTGAATCCAATATGTGAAATTTTCTTTTTCTTCTCAAATAGGAAATGTATGTTAATTATATTCAGTCATGAGAATGTTTTTCAAGTTTATTTATACTGTTATTTCACTTGTTAACATTTTATTTGAAACTACTTAATCAATTATGTCTATGTATGATGTTTTAATCATATTATGATTCTATGTCAAAAGTGCATTTGTTAGGTAAACAATGGTTTATGTGGTCATTATTTAGAGATCTCAAAAAAATTATAATTAGATACTTATATTATATATACACTAATTATACTTGTAAAACCAGTCATGAATTATGGTTATAGAAAATGATCTAATGTTATGATCTTGGAGACTCTAGGCCATACATACACATAAGCAACATTTCTATTTTTCCAATTATCATTATAGAAATAAGGCAAAAACATTTATCTTTATATAATTATATTAATATAATAAATATAATATTATTTAATTATATATAATTATATATATATATATATATATCATTTTTTAGGTGATGATGAAAAAATAATCACAACGCTTTAAGGAGGCGATTGTCCACACGTCCAGAAACAACATCATCATTTTTTTAGTGAATGAAATGGTAATAAATAAAAAGATATATTGCATTTTCATATTGATAAATATGTCATTAATATAAATAATATTTAATTTATATCACACGTATTTATTTTCTAAACCCATATTACCTTCCATGTGACAAATCACTGAAAAACAATCATATTTCTTTGCGAAGAAGTTGTCCGCCGTACACAATAGAAACATTGTAGTATCACCTATGGTATGGAATATAAATGTTATATATTATATAATGACTATAGAGGTATAATTATATTTTTAATACCATGTATATTTTTCATACCTATCATCATTCCACATCTTGATTTGTGGTAAGGGAAAAATGAATGACATTGTTTCATGACATGGTAGTCCTCCAAACACAAGACTAGGGATTTTGTAACCCATTTTATGGAATTGGGAAATGATTTTGTCAATTAAATTAACATAAAATAATGTAATTATATTTTATATACATATTATATTATATAATTTTGTTTTATGAATAATTTCAGGGGGTGGATAAAAAATTAATAAAAAACTCTTATTGATGAACATTAACACTTATTCGATCATATCCGCTCGGTTTATGCTAATGAATATACATGGTTGGATTGGTTTAAAAATTTAAGTAATAGAGGATTAGTGGAGGTATCTATAGATTTAATTTTGGCATATCATGGAAACACTATTTTGTTTTTGAAGGTGTGAAGCGAGGTGGATAGGGGGTATCCTTTTATAAGTTGTGTAGATAACACATTTGGTATTTTTGAACTTTATTCTGTTATCCAACATTTTTAATATTATAAAATGGCCTAAAATGTATATTTATAGAACCTTATATGTTAAGGGTTCTATATATGGAAAACAAATAGTTTTCAGATAAGCGTATTTGTCATTTTTACCCTTATCATTTTAGTTTAACCCCCCAGAAAATCCATTTATACCGAAACAAAAATAATTAATTTTTATTATTTATCCTATCCATTTTTGTCAAAAATATAGTTAACCTTATTATAAACAATAATACTATTATTATTTTTTATATATAATTTTGTATTAAAAATTCAATTCACCTAAGAGGGAAAATGTAATTTAATATTAATACCACAAACATTATGAGAGTGCGTGTTTTTTAATAAAAGTATTTTTTAGTAAAATATAACCCTATATTATCTCTATTATTATTAATAATAAACATATTAAAATAAATTAAAATTTAATGTTATAAATTTTATACATTTCATTTAATATATTTTGCATTATATATTACTATTTTCAAATTAAATAGTGAAATGCATTTAAGATAGTTTTTAGAAAAATACATTTTTATTCTAAAAAACTTATACTAAGAACCAATATAATGTTGATTAAAACAGGATTAATTGTATTAAATGTATCTAAATAATTCTTAGGATAGAATAAAAAATCTTCAAAACATATTGAGAGATTTAAATTATATAATTCATTAAAAATAAAAGGCTGTTTACAAAAATTGGTATTTTTAACTTTTGATTGGAAAATCATTATCATAAGAAAAATAAAATAAATTCACCCAATCTAAAAATTTATATTATTATTTAAAAAATGTTATTATTTTTTTTATATTATTATAAAATTTATAAATAAATATTTTGAATAAAACTATTTAAGGGAATATTTTATCTAAAACTATTTTGTTTTTGATTGAAATATATCTTAAAACTCTTATAAAAAAAATAAATATAAAATTTATATTATTAAATATAAAATTTATATTAATAAATATTAATATGATTATTTCCATCATTAAATATGTTGTTACATTCATCCACTATTATAGAAATTGAATTCTAACAATTTTATTCACATATTAATCAAGTGGGGATATCTTTCCCTCAGTGAATTTGTAGACTCTCATGCTGCATCTCTAATAATATTGTTTTCCCACTAAACCACAACCTATTGCATCACATTATTCAAAAAAAAATTGTCTACTATGGTAAATAATCTGAATTGTCTATCCCTTATTAGAATGGTTATCTTTTAGGTAATCCAATTATGTGATTAAAATATGAAATGAATCTGAAACATATTTTCTCTCCATTACACCATGAAATACACTGTGGACCTCAGATAAACTATAAGGTAAGGCCACTCGGTAGTCATCAAAACCACTTTACTCTGGGGTTTCATGTTTTAAATTGATCCTTTTAATTAGATTCTCTATATAACTATAATTTAAAACACGTTTTGAAGGATAATATTAAGGAAGACATTGTCACCTACCTTAAAAGAAAATATCTTTCCCTTGATTTTATGTATAAAATTTATGCCTACTCTAAGATTTCCATCTATGCTACTAAATAAACTTAACCTCCTTATTCATTACATCTACCGACTATACTCCAATCAACCTATACATTCATACTTACTCCAATAAATCCATTTTCAAAAAAAAATTCTATATATTGGAACAAATGGTGAAATTAGAATACTAAAATGAAAAATTACTTTCATAAGAAAAATAAACCAAACAAATAAACCTATCCCAAAATCCCAGGTAATATATAAAAAATAAAAAACCATATCTTACATGGTTGAAATTTACCATTGAGACTGTTCATCTAATTTAGAATGTGATGTTTTACTAAAATTTAATTCAGTACCCAATGAACTCTAAATTCATTTCCAAAAAATAGATGCGAACTTGGGATAACATTCAAATATAATAGAGAGAGGAAAATATTATAACCTATATATCTCCTTTATATATAGGTGTGTAATATGATATAATATAATTTTGACATGAAATTAAAGGAAGTGTGCATATTTTTTAATCAATCACCAATATCATGAATATCATTTTATCCTCCAGAATTCCTTAGCAGTCCCACCACTAAATACGTGGATATATTTTATTATTTCCACACTAGAACTGTAAAAAGATAAATCAACCCATTTAGTAATTATCATTCTACATTAACCTACTATCAAGTCAAAAACTTCATGGGAATGTCATTGATATAAATTTTCATTCCATCCCTCTATAAATACCCATGAATATTTCTTTACTTATTAGTGCTTCACGGATGGAAGAAAAATTGATAACTATGAACTTCAATCCATAAACATTTCCTCAATTGGGAATCATAAAACCCACATAATATTTATCCAAATGATAAAACACATTCTTCATCAATATAGATTTATGGAAACCTACACTTATTATTAGATTCTACATTTTACTAAAAATAGTGATCCTCCTTCCAAGCGTTCATAATTCATTATAAAATTGTTGAATTTGTAGAACCCTTAAACAAATAGATGATTTACTTGCCTCAAAAAATTATAGGAACAAAATTATCAAATAACTAACCAATGGGTCACATTATAAATGTAACATGTATATGTAAGAATAATTTTTCGACTCAAATAATTATCCACTTTATTTCATTCTCTAGGATGGTAATGAATCGTGTAATCAAAATATTTTATCATCTCTATCAATATTATCTATCTCATGTTCAATTCCATCTGAGTGAATACATTCATCGAACGTTTTTTATTAGTATATATTTCCCAATTTACTCTATAAAAATGTTGCCTATATATTATTAATGTAAAGAACCAAAGAAGTGAATTACAAATCATATGTAGTGTAATTTAACTCAATGGTTTCAATTAACCTGAAGAATATGCATTTACCAAATCATTTTGCATTTGGAACAACCACATCCTTTCAATTAGGTATATCTTTAGATGAAAAATTCACCATTTCTAGATGGAAAGTCTACAACTAGAGAATTCTCATATCAATTATTCTGTTCTAAAAAACCTCAAATTCTTTTATCAGGAAGAATTTAGCTCTATTTCATGTTAACATAGTTATTGGCCTATACAACTAAGTAATTTTAACCATTAACCACTAGTAGTAACCTTCTAATCAAAGAAAAATATGAATTTGTATTATTTTTTTGGGTCATGGATTTCTTTAAAAACATTTATTTTAGTATGTTCAACAATTACGACATATTTAGAGAAAATATTTTCAAGGAAAAAAACATCATCCAAAATTGACACATTCTAATTTTCCCATATAATTTAATTTCTTTTAAGTATTTAAAAACAACCATTTTTTGACATTCATGTCTCTCCTAACATTCATAATATTCCAAAATGTCATTAATAATCATAACCAAATTTTTTTACAAGAAATCAATATTTTTTTCACTATATCGATAAATATAAAAAAGTTAATTATACAAACAAAAAAGAATAACAAAAAAATAAATGTTCCCATATATAGTCCAAAAATCATTATTCAGAATATCTGCATTCCTCAAATTCAATTTATGGTACACCGACCTTAAGTAAACCATTGGAATGTAATGGTCTACAAAGAGTTGATTAAATAATCATCAATATGATTAAAGAATATTTGTTCTCTATTTTAATTTAATTAAATTCTATATAATCAATGTGAAGCAATATTAATCAATCGTTATTTTTAACAATGAAAATAGGATCACCCTTTTTAAAGTTCTGGATCAGATGAACCCTTTATATGATAACTCATATTATTAATTTATCAATTCTAAAAGTTACAATTAAGATATCTGATATGGGGGTTCAAAATAGTTTCAGAATAAGGAACTAATTCAATAATAAACTCAACCACCGGATAAAGAATATAACTAGTAAATACATTTAGAAATACTTTTATGGATTAATTTACTACTAGGACATCAATAATTTGAATAGTTTCATTATTTTCTATAATATGAGCTTGGTAACATTCACTTCTTCATAAAACCAATTTATAATCATCATGGTATATTATCAATGGCATGAAATCATTTAAAAATATTATTATCACTAAAATATATCATAGAATGATAAAATAAAAGACAATCCATATAAGGAATGGTATAATAATCTAATATTTCATGTTCAATAATATTTTTTTGAAAGATCATACCACTAATTATAATAGGAAGATTCTTATAAATCATGGGTTTTTAATTATTTTACTATGAGTTTTCACCAAATGCTTTATCTTACTTCCATTAGTTCATATTCCCAATTTAATTTCAAATTTCTTCGGAATTAAAGAATGTGAAGACCAAAAGTCAAATATAATATTGACATAATTTTAATACACAATATCAAACCTATCACTGGTTTTTTTGACTGCCCAACATCAACTATAGTAGAAAAAAATAAATTCCATACACATTATGGTTTCCAATAATGATGGTGTACATCCTATGAGACTATATTTGGACATGTAATATCTTAAATACCCAACCCATTTAATAAAAAACAAATCAATATTAAATGGATATATGTAATGCATTATTTGTTTGTTAAAGACTCTTCTATTTATAGTCAAGAGCCATGTGACCAAACAGACCTCACAATAAACACTTCATAGATCCTGCCAAATATTCATTGAAATTTCATTCTACTCACATAGAACATTTTGGGTTCTTACCATTTATCTTTTTATATGGTGTTTTCCCTATTTTTACTAACCTTGACAATTTTTGACAGTTTTCATCTCAAGGAATATACATGTTAGAGAACAATATCTCAACATTCATATAAAAAAGAAAACAATTCTCATATGTTTTAAATTATCATATATCTAGTTATCATTATAAAAATATCTTCAACCCTAAGTAAATTATATTAATTTTACTATGAGTGTCCCAAAAAATATTAAACATTCCAGACCAATATTGGGAAATTTTATTCATATGAAACTACTGAATATTCACAATTCTACTGAATTTCAATGATTATTTTCCATCTAGAGTAAACAAAATAGGGAAATATTTATCCTTAAAATTATTCATGACATCTTACTATTTTATGTAATAATATTTGTTTTTCTCTCTAGTATTCTCAACCAAATTCCACCATCAATCATCTTCAACTTCAAAATGAAGAAAGTCAAGAGTAACCTTATTGATGTTCCAAACATCCCATGAAATCAAATATAATTTACAAAGAATTTATACATCCTTAAGATACTACTAGGTTATATTATCCACTATATGATGTTGGATGTCCCTCATAATGTTTTTAATAAAATACATTTTACTTCATGGTAAATCAGATTCCTATCTAGAATGGGTACCACCAATATTTATAACCCATTTCAACAGATCCGTCATTATAAAAGACTATTCCATTCTGCTTCCAACTATCTCAGGATGCCGATTTAGAATGAAATATTCCTCTCAATTACTTCACACTACAACTTCTTAGTTTCTTATATATAAAACCATTCTAAATAGAAGTTTTTTAGATTAATCAACATTGTAATCTTTAAATGTAACATCATTTCATCTTAAAAATAAGGTAGTATATTCAAAATAAATAATATTATCATTATCCTTATCCCTAATGATATCTAAATTTATTTACATTACGAACTAAACGAAATTCTAATTAACCATTACATAATTTTGAGTTTTAGTCAAGAATTTATATTTTATCACTTTGAGATTTCGTTTACTACTTAATTTGTAAATAATTATTTCAAAAATCAGACATTACAAAACTATATAATAAAAAGTGGAAACATACATATACTATTCATTTGTTCAATAATAAAAAACTTTTAAAAGAAAAAATGATTTCTATTAATGAGAAATCTTTATCTATTTAAAATTGGATTCTTCCTCTCCCATAACAATCCTTCGATCGAATAGAAATTTAATAAAAATGTTGCAGGAGAACAAAATGGCCAGTAAGGAATACAACAATAATGAAAACCATTAATAGTTTTAAAAAGGAAAACACATATAACATTGACTACTATCTTCAGTTTTCTTCAATATAATAAAAAAATGTCACATAATAAACAAACACACCATTTTTCTCAATAAAAACATTAAAAAAAATTAATCAATTAAAACCATCTTTTTTGGTGAATTAGAGCACCATATTTATAAAACCGTATAAAACCATTTTAATTAGGATTACCATATAGAAAAAAATGCATTATAATCATTACCCAATGAATTAGTGATATATTTGGATTGACTCATCAATGATGTAATAAGGGGATCACCAGATACAATCTAAGTTTCCCCATCATATACGATATAACGGGCTCTTCCCATGCTATCTGGTCCGACCCATTATGTAATCGGTAATGGTCACACTAAGCACTATCTGTTTTCCCTGATTTCTCAAGTATAACGATCATGTACTATAAAATGTATAAAATATTTTTATTCATTCACTATTTAAAAAAACATTTATTCTAAAAAATATATATTTATGTCAAAATAAAATATTCTTATAAAACCCCCTATTCAATTCCAGAAAAAAAAAATTCATTTTAAAAAACCATTTTTAATACCAAAATACCAAAAATAGGGGAATGTGATTTATTTGAAATGAAATTAATTATTTGAAATAAATATATAAAAGAAATAATGGTCACATTAGTAGAAAATTCAATGTATCTATGTAAGTTATGAATATAAAATTCCTTATAGCAGTTTTCAAAATCATTCATATAAAACATATAATAGGATTTTTTTAATAAAATTAAATAAATTAGAGTATAGAAAAAATTTATTTATAATTAATTTAAATTATTATTAAAATATTCATAAATATACATTAAATATATGAAAATGGAAAAAGAAGAGTTGGAATTGAAACATTAAAAGAGAGACTTTTTAAAGAAAAGTATCGTATCACATTGAAATTTTTTGAATCATATGACCCATGAAATAATAGAATCAAAATTAGTAAATTCAAATATAATAGAAAAATATGTAATATAAACTATTTATGGGGTTGTGTATACAACACATAAAATAATAAAGGTTTATAATATCAAATTATGCCACAATGAAAGGATATTGAGATGAAGTCACCTACCTTGAGTCTGACTTTCTAGGTGTGTGTTTATATTTTTGAATAATAATGTTATTTTAATTATTTAATAAATTTAGAACTTTTTTAATTTTTATTACTTAATTTATTTCAATTATTGAAATTTTTTTACAATTACATATTCAGTTATGTTTATGTCAAATTTCTTAATCATATTCATCTTATGTGATAAAAATGAAATTAGTAAGTTTACTATGGTAAAATTGGTCATTATTCTAAAATAAAAAGAATAATAATAAAGAAATAATTATCATATTTATACATAAATTATAATTTTTAAAACAATTATTAATAATTGTTATGAAAAATGATATAACATTATGATTATGGAGAAGGTAAGTCGAACATAAGAATCAATAACATTACTATTTTTAAATTATTATTATGGAATGAAGGTATATAAAATTTATAATTATAGAATTATCATAATATATTAAATATCATTTTATTTAATTATATATACTTATATATATATCATTTTATTTAAGTGGTGATGAAAAAAACAAAGACAATTGTTTTAGGAGAAAGTAGTCCACATGTCTACTAACGACATTATCAGATTTTCACTGAGTAGTAATGGTATGAAAAAAAATTATAATTGTTGAAAAAAATATATCATTAATATGATAAATATTACAACTATATCCAATTTATTTATTATCTTAACCCTTATTAGCATCCAGGCAAGGTGTTAGTGAAAGGTGAATCTCATCACTTCGTGAGGTGGTAGTACACTATATACATGAGCGACATTTACATATCAAAATAAGTGGGGAATATAAAAATGTATACATGATATATTTATGAAAAAGTGATAATAATTTTGTAAATATCACATATAAATGTTATATAAATTATAATACCCATCTATGAGATATCATAATGTAAAAATAAATTAAATTGTTTCATGAGGCGGTAGTGCACTATAAACCTGAATAATTATTTAGTAACCTATATGATTGAAGATAAAAATAATATAGGTTATTACATGTACATAATATCATATATCTATATGTAATATAATAATTGTATTATATAAGAGTGGTTTAATTGGTATTTGAGGGGGTGGAGAAACAAATAAAACAAAATCTCTCAATGAAGAGTGTTAACATTTCTTTAGGTATCTCCTAATGGCTTACACTAAAGGAAATAAATGGTCTTATTTATAACCAAATTAATTATTCATGGATAATATGAGAGAAGTTTAGAATTTACTTGGGATGGTATTTCCCAAACAAATTAGTTTTGATGGTGTGAATAGAGGAGGATTTCAGGTTGTATTTTTTAATTGGGGGACATGAAATACTTGGTGTTTTTGAAACGCATTGAGTGATCCCACGTTTCATTTATGTCCCATAGACCCAAACTAGAACATTCAAGAACTGTTATATGATAAATAGTCTAAATATGGTACGAAAATAGTTTTTATACAAGTTTATGGGTCATTTTATCATTATTTTTTAAGTTTAACCCCTTGGTAAAATAATTTTACCTAAACCGTTGTAATTATTTTTCTAGTTTTACTCTTAATTTGGTCAACAATTATGTTTATATTACATTAATTATAAATTAATCAGATTAGAAATGTTGAAACCATTTTTTTTATTCAATTACCATATGTGGAATTATTTAATTTAATATTAATCCCAAGAATGTTGTGAGATAATAGGTTTTTATGAACATTTTTTATAAAAATATGATATTATGTTAACTCTATGACTGATAATAATAATTTTTTGAAACTAATTTAATATTTAATGATATATAAACTAAATTTTTAATTTAAATCATTCCCGATTAGTTACATTTTTTTTAATAAAAATAAAGAATCATTATTCATTTAAAAATAGTTTTTATAAAAAATCAGTTTTATACTCACAAAAAACTTATATTAAAAACCAATATAATGTTGATTTATAGAACTAGTCCATATAGATGTAATAATGTAAGGAATCATTATTATTATAATTATATAATACTTTGAGAAATATTTTTTATGAAATTAATGATATTTTGTTTATGTTATGGATTTTGGTGAAGGAAAAAACCATCATTCTGTACACCATGTCTTAGGGAAAGTTATATTTAATCATTCAATGACAGGAAGAAAATGTATTAAACGAATAAAACATATAAATTTTGGATAGAATTTAAAATAAAAATGTAACATTTCAGGAAATGCTGAGGGTCCCCAAACTATTGTTATTGTATTTTCCCTTTGGGTAAGACATGTGTGAGATATAAAATCCCAACATTTGTTTCTAAAGTTATTATGGGAAAAATAATAGTGAATATTAGAGACTGAAATGAATAAAGGCCATTACATAAGATAAACACAAGGGACACCATATCAATGAATTGGGAATGGTCTACTAGAATAAAACATATTTTTAGAGGATAACTATATTTGTATTAGTGGTTCTCCTTATCAAATATTTATAGTACATGGATAACCTAGAGAAACTATGAAATATTTTTATAGGTAATACCACTATGAGGTGGTTCAACATTTTCTTTTCCTATTTTCCTATACAAAATGGTGAATCCCAATATATGGTTTTTAATAGACCTTGTAATTCCATGACCAAAGAATCAAGGAGCCAGTGCATTATTTAAATATATTAGAATGATTACAAGGAATCAAGTCCCGAACGATCAACCAGTTTACTAGTCTTGGAAACAAGATATATACATATGGTCAACCTTACAACTTGAAAAGAAAAACAACACTAATTTATTCAATTAGAATCATCCAATCATCCATGATTATTCCTACAAGTCACTTATAACTAACATCTTCATATCCAGGGAAAATGAAACATATGAAAGCGGTGTGCTAAAATTCCAAGTAATAGTAAGTAATACAGTGGAATATAATACAAATATTAGACATGGTTAATAATTGAAAACATATGCCTTTACAAATCCTTAACATGTGCACTTCATGGTAGGAATATGATCTAAGTAAATAATGCCATAATAAAACATAGTCATGGGTATTCTACTTGTAGAATAGACATATTAAATGACTATAGCTGATCTCATAATGGTCGAATTCATAATATCGGACATCATAAATACATAGCCAAGGCCTTTTTCCAGGACTGAAAATAATATTTTGTCAAGGCCTTGTGTCATGACACTAGTTTGTATAATAATAACTACAGATGTATCGAGGAGCTGTAGTAGCCTCCACCCATCACTTACTAATCCCAATGCTTTCCTCATATGAAAAGGTTGAAGAAAAATATCAAAATTCATATTAAAACTAGCATATAAAATGTCAATATTTTAACCACAAACCATTAATGGCATAAAAATAGCACATCAATAGTCAATCATAACTCATTCAATACAATATGGATGTTTTTTAAATAGGTTAACCTCAATCGAAAAAAATGATGGTTATTGAAATAGATGAAAATAATCATCAAAACAATTTGAGAGAAATATCCCCCTTTTTATGAAAACATTTAAATGTCACATTATTTATCCAGATGCCATTAAAATATATTTTTTGAATCAAATTGTCTTATACCAAATTGAATCTTTTAAAAAGCGTGTTAATTTTAAAACATTAATTTCTATATTAATGAATCCTTAAAACAATTTTTAAAATATGGTCATTAACGATAAATATTTAGACAATTAAATCATTAAAACATTTAAAATGATATTTTAGTTAGATTTCATAACCAAATGAGAGACACATGAATACAAATAATTGAGGTAATAAAAAAATTATAATATTATGAAAATAAGGGGATTCATGATATAACATGTGAAATTATAGTATATACATCAAATAAAAGTGAATTGGTGCATAAAAATGAAGAAGATTCAATGGAATGTAAGTTGAGATGAATTCCCTTATAAAGACTGCATACTTAGGTTAAGGATAAATCAATGAAAGAATTATGTGTAAAAAATATAAATACACTAAATATTATAGGATATTTATTATAAATAAATAAGAGGATATTTACATATATTCATGTAAAAACAACACCAATTACTTGGATGTTTACCTCATCGAATACAAATTATATTAAAATTACTCTTATCAAGTTCATATTGATGACCTGATAATTTATCAATGGTGTAATTATGTGAATCAAATATATATCCGCACAATGGGGAGTGAAAATTACTACATAAATAAATAAATAGTGATTTCAGACATAATCTTGGAGTAAAATAATCAATGACGTTTGGGTAAAATAAAATTAGTGGAAGTTGAAACTTGAAATTCGCTTACCGATTTCGTTACATATGAAACTACAGAACATGAAAGAAGGATCATACAATGATGATGTTAATACCCACAAATAAATATATATTACACAATTAATACAATCATGGGTTGTTCATACACCACAAAAAAGGTAAAAGTGGAAAATATATCATGAATATCATGGAAATAAAAGTGAGATGAAAACCCCATTACCACATTGTAATAAATCTAGTCATAAGACAAAAAGTAAATAACCACCAAAGGAATAATAGATTACCATTAATATAACATGGATCATGTTAATATACATAAATTGGTAGTACACAATACAACACATGTAATAAATAGGTTCTGAACAATGGAGATCTCATATAGTTAAAAGTGAGATAAAAAACCCCTTACCTCAAGTCCGACTTGTATTGTCTGTTCCTTGTTCTTCCTGAATAATAAACATAAGTTAATTTATACTTTATTGAGAAAATATTTCTATTTTATTATTCCTTGTATATCTCTTATTACCTTGTTATACCAATTAGTTAATAATTTGAGTTCATATTGTATATTTTATCGATGCTCGGAACTTGAGTAAAAAATGAACTTGTTATAATTACAATTTTTCCATGTGGTCAAAATTAAATTATCTCAAGAAGGATATAAATGATTTATATATCATGTATAAATTCTATATCATGTATATATATGTATTTATAAAAGTATATATCTTTTGAAGAAAGAAATTAAAGGCACCATTCATGGAGACGATAAGCCGTACGTATGCTTGAATGCCATTTTCTTTTATATTTTGTATTTTAATGTAATTAAAAAATAATGATACATATGTATATTAAAATTAGAGAATTATATCATATATAAAATCATTAAATATATCCATTATACACCCCACTTGATGAAATAACGAGTCATATCACTTTGAGTGGGTGGTAGTCCGCACTTCCTCAAATTAAATTATCGTGTTTCACCCATTATAGAAAACATAATGGAATGATATAATTAGAAAATAAAGAAGAATAAAAAATCATAAAAATAATATATATCATATCTAAATATACTTCCATCTTAATGGCCACCATGAGAGGTGGTAAGAGATAATTTAACAATCATCGTTTGGTGAGGCATTAGTTTGCCATCCATTGAAACAATATGTTATTTACCCATTAGATGGAGTTGTGTGTATGTGTAGTTCGAAAATGACTCATATTAACATCCTATTATATTTATTATAATATTTTTTTTATAAAATATATATTTGAAAAGAGTTTAGGTTTTGGAGATGTAAAATAAAATTAAAAAATTTAAGAGAAACCATTACCTTTAGTTTGGGTAACTCTGTTTAGTTTGAACCAAACAGACTTGTTGAAGTTACTTATGCCCATGGTAAGTCATTTAGGTCGAAGAGAGAGATATTTAGAGCTTATTTGGGCATTGTTTGTATGTGATAAAAGGATTTAGTGTTGTGAGGAATAGGTTAGAAGTGGTTTCCTTTTAAAAGAGAGAGGAGGGGCTCTTTAAGAACGTTAGAAAATATTATTTTATAATATTCTTATATTCAGTTTCAAAATTTCCAAAACTAATTAAATTTGAAGAAACGATGACTCATGTTTGAAATAAAATAATCCAATTATAATTAGATAGTGTTTTGATATTTTTTCATATTAATAATCTTATTTATTAAATCATTTATTAATTGGGTAAATACTATATCATTATTGTGTCATAAATAATTGAATTTATGTGATGTCTAAAACTTATACAAAAATACCATAATTTAGGAAATAATTTTAGCTTTACAATTATTATTTATCGCTTAAAATATGACATATATAACCCCATGTAAAAATTGACATACTAAAAGATATATGTTAAAGTCATTTTTGTCATTACATTATGTTTATTAAAATAATGTGTCATTATCTTTCTTAAGTGGATCCATGGGGACCCAAAATCAATCCAAGGATTCCCAGGTCATAAATGACACATTAATTATGTTTAGGACAACTGTTAAGGTAATTTTTTATTATTATTATATTCCTTTTTCCTTTAATTACCATATTTACCTTTAACCACGGTAAATAAAAGTCAAAAGTTATTATTCACCATAACATTTTTTCTGTTATTGAACCAAATTTTACATACTAATACCAACCATATATGTCTTAATTTTAAAATTCAATTCATAGAATTGGTAAAGTTTCATTTAAATGAAAAAGTCAATTTTCTAACTACTACCAAGTGGATTTTCTATTGATAAAAAATTGATGTTTTTCAAAAAAATACGATAAATTCATCCTAAGAGACATTTGATAATAAAAACTCATAAAATGATGTATATTTTACCAAATTAAAAACATAAAAGTTTCATTAATTAATTAAAAATTAATTCTTGTTGTCAAAATAGTTAGCGTGTTTTTAAAAAACAATAACTATCAACATATTGGCACATGTTTTTGAATAATTTAAATGTAAAATTAAATCCAATGAACAAAATTGGATTAAATGGTAAAAAAATAATCTAATTATACTTCCAAACTGTAAAAATTTATAATTGAACAATATAAATTATTTGGATTAAAAAAATTGTTTTCAATCAAAATTTAGTATTTTTCACTATTCACCCAAATAAGAATGTTATCAGAAAAACACCAAAAATTTATCAAAACTAATTTTTTTTTCCCAATTCTAAATAAGATGTTTGTTTTTCAAAATTTAATATATAAATGTTTAAAATATTGGATTTAAAAAAAGTTCACTGTTAAAAGGCAGTAAAATTTCATTTTTTGAAAATTAATTTCTCTATCTGAAAAAAATGATTTCGTTCATATATTATGTCTAAAAACAAATAATATTGATGTTAAAATTATATAATATATATATATAATTCAATATTCAGTTAATAGTTTTCATAACTTCATTTGAACAGCTCGTTTGGTAAGTCATCGTGCACCCGAAGTCGGTGTTGTGTGTGGTGCAGGCTATTGAATCACATTATAGAGATAACATATTATGAAACCATCAAGTGTTACATTCTCCCTTCCTTCAATAAATTCGTTCCTTGGAATTAAATCTCGAGATTGAACATTTGGGTTTTGAAATTTCAAAATATCTTAGTTGAATTCCGACAAAGAAAATAAATTAATAAAGCCTCTATTTTATAATAAATAATGGTAAGAATGAAGGATACCGAAAATAACACATACTAGGGTTCAATGTACGAAAAAATAGATATGGAATAGAACAATAATCATCATGTTATGATAGAGAGTGATCGAGAATATTATTAGAATAATGTTAATGATATGAAAGCAATAAACATGTGGTTGGTTGAAAGGTCTTTGATTACCCAGTAAGAAGAGTAAACGAACAACATTTTTGTTTTAATTTCCTTTTCATAATTCTAATGAATTGATTTATGAAATTGACTAAGAGTATAAGGAGATATAAATAATTTACAAGTAGAGTTTCATCCATTCATAAATTTCTACCACAAACTCGTCTTTTCTCCAAATGATGAGTATTTAAGATGAATAGTTTACACCTGAAGCACAAGAATAAACTTATTGAGAATCACATAATCCACAAAGGATTAACAATATATTTCCCATGTCATTAAACATTGTACATTACCAAAAGTTTTTGTACATGATCAGATGATCCCCAAAAAGGGGGAATCCATTGTTGAAATAAATATTACTCTTAATCTCCACAATTTTAACAAATAATACCTCAAGTTCAACAAATACCCTTCAATGAAAAATTGTCCGTAAAATCAATCAATATAATTGAAACTATTATTGAAACCCAAAACTAAGAAGAATTTGATTATGTATTCTTCAATGTTAAATTGTATCTCCAAATAACATCGACTAATCTTAATGTCACATACTTAAATGTAATTAACATAATCACATATTCTCTATGATATGTTAGTCATTTCCATAAATAATCAAAATTGCTATAAATCCAAAACAAAAACACTGGAAAAATATCCACCATTAATTATCATATAAAATCTATAGTATTCTATTAACCGTTTTCATATTGTTTTCCCAACAGGGAAAATTTATTCTAAAATAACAATTATCTCTTAATCACCATATCATTTTTCTATAATGAGGATATCCATTTTATAATACAAAAGGTCCCAAATCATCTTAATAAAATCATTTAACTATAAAGGATTAGTCACACTAACCAGGGACATCACATAGTCTAGTGGTAGGTGATAAATCCAATCACACTCTAGTTATCGGCTTGATTCCCACAACTTTGTCCGAAGATACTGGTTGTCACATGGTATGCATGTTTTCCTTTTCCAAAAACTATATTTTATAAAATTAACCAAATGAGATAAATTCCTCAAAATAATTATAACATAATTCTACCCCAAATGTTATAACAAAGGTCGCATTTTCATCCCAAAATTTAATAACTTGTAGTTGCCTCAAACTCAATGATCAAATAAACCTAAATGGATATTTATAACAATATCCACAAGATAAAAGGTAATTCCTCCTCAAATATCATTTTCACATGACAAACTACAGGGTTACACATACAGGAGAAAAGTCTTCCAATGAAATCCTATCAAGAAAGAGCTCTAACACATTAAAACATTTCACCATCTATTTATTTTTACATATCTTCTTCCTTCACCAAGAAGATATCCTATAGAATAGGGTATTCACTCAGAAATTGAATGGTCAACTACAATTAATAAATATAAATGTAAATGGATTATTGGTACCATTTTTATTTTCTTCCATAGTACACTTAATTTTCCCACCACAATTATTTACATTATGTCCTTCTTTCCCAAATGTAAATAATTTATTGGTTCCATTGAGACACTCACTTGGGTGTCTCCTTCCACATTTCTTACATTATGGAAATTGAGTTCTCTTTTCTCTATGGTCTCCACTTTTGGAGCTCTTATGATTCATCTCCATTATCTTATGTTTTGAGTCCAAGATTTGGTTAATGTATATTTTGTTGATCATATTTTTGGAAAACTGATTCGGCATTAACTCAATATCTTTTACGCCAATCAACATTCCATTTTTTTTCTCATTTACACAACCATTCCCACCTTGTACATCATGATCAATATTACAAGGACTTCCTTGAAATCAAGCTGTTGACTAAAACTAGAAAGCATTTTGTGAGTAAAAATATTCATAAAATCATATAGAGAATATCATGACACCTTATTATCAATTTAAAACACCTTAGGATTAATCAAGGTCACTTATTCTCATCATATATTAATATCCTTCGAATCATTTTGTAATGAAAATGTAAATTATCCTAATCATATCCATCGGGACTATCATAACCAAAAGTGTAGCAATGACCATTGTTGTGTACCAGGATACCCTGAGTCAAGTCCAAAACTCCTTGTCGGTGTGTTTACTCCTAGGTAAATATGTGCCAGATACTCTTCTACCTTCTCGTATCCAAACATGGATGTATTTCTTGGAAAATACACAAAATCTATACATTTACAAAATTATAGGAAGTCCTTCTATACCAATCATTATAGTTTATCTTAGGGTAATGTGATCTAATCAGTGTTTCTCTAAATCTAGTATCTATGGTTTGTAATAAAAATCCTCTCATACCAACTATAACACCATGACCACTGAATCAATGAGCTAGTGCATATTTTTAATACATTGGAATGATTTCAAAGAATCATGTCCTGAAGGACTGATCAGTTTAGTAGTCTTAGAAACAAGATACATACATAAGTTCAACATTACAAATTGAAAAGAAAAACAACACTAATATTTTCTATTAGAAACATCCAATCTTCCATGATTGTTCTTGCAAGTCACTCATATCTAATATTTTTATACCGTTGGAAAATAAAGCATTAGAAAGGGGAACTATAATAAAAATGAGTTATATTAACAGATAATCAGGGACAGATAAATATTCTATTGGTACATACAAGTAATTCAAATAGATATAATAATTTTTGTTGATATTAATTATAAATATTGACACTTGTTTTTACCAACAAATGCATCTATCTGTATTGAATATTTAACACTAACAAATCTTTTACCAACAGTTGTATTTGTTACTTTATCATACT
Organism: Viscum album; assembly: GCA_963277665.1. Classification (NCBI taxonomy): domain Eukaryota; kingdom Viridiplantae; phylum Streptophyta; class Magnoliopsida; order Santalales; family Viscaceae; genus Viscum; species Viscum album. The sequence continues at coordinate 1,097,861,939 of OY728148.1, forward strand.
TATACCAATATTTTTTTACCAATAAATAAATCTATTATAATATATTTTGATTTTTTTATTTTTCATAATATTATATTTTATATAATTATTAGAGAGGTGAATTTAATTAAATTTTTTTTACACAATCATGTACCTCCAAATTCGAACCAGCACCCCCAATTTTTTTATCAAAGAACCTGCGAACCAATTCTCGCCGGCTTTGAAAAACATTTAACCCTACACCCCCAAAATCATGTCTTTTGTTTTTGTATGTCATCAATCACCACCCCATGGTTTATCGCCCCTCATTTCATCACCACCAGCTTGATATCACTCCATTATTTTCCAAGTATGTTTCCCTTCATTGGCCACCCCTTCGGTTTGTCGATGTCATTCCTTCTCCGTCTTTTGTTCATGTCATCACATTTGGTAGGTAATATTTATTTCTAAGTTTATATTCTCCCACTAAACTAATAATATTGATGAATCAAAGGAAAATTTTAATTTTGAGTGAAATGTAAATGAATTAAGTTGTGAATAACTCATTTGAGGAAAAAAAGTGAAATTTCTATCATTGTTTCCCAATTTCTGGCTGTTAGTGCTGAGCGAACACCTTTATTGTAAATTTCATATCTCATTGATTAAAGAACCATCTCAATCATCATAAAAGTGATGAACCCCCTCTAAAAAGTAGTTATCAAGGTGTGAATTTAATATATTTATCTCTAATACACTGATTACATTGAATAAAACTTAACTCTTTAAACATGAAAGTTACTTGCTATACTTGGATTTGATTTTGAACAAGATGAGGGGGAACATAATGATAAATGGGCACTTTTTTTGAAATACAGATTTACCAAACTCCCTTGCATGTTTTATTCCATGTACAAGTTTAAATATTTAATTTATATTCAATATGCATTCAATCAATCATTTGATGAAATTTATATTCAATATGCATTAAATTACAACCTATGTACTGTATATTGTTTCATCATGGGTTTTTATGGATTAGTTGGATACCTAATCCCATACATTGGTATTTAACATCTTTATTTATTATATGCATACTAGATTATCTATTTTTCGACAATCTTTTAAAAAAATAATTCAGTATGGTAACATTATTATATTAGCTTCCTGTTATTTTGAATTTTCACTCCTCATTCATGTATTCTTTATTTAATTAAATTCATAAGACCCATTTTTCTATAATGGTGATATTGTATTTTAGGGGGCACTATGAATTGTACTGGCCTACTTGTGCCCAAATCATTTATGCTGATGTACAATACAAGTGTTAATTTCATCAAAAAATGAACACATGGAATGTACAGGCCTGTACATCAAGTAATATTGCATGTGACACATGGCTTGTCACATAGTAATGGCATGTAAATGAATGTGCATCATGGCCTTTCACATGGTTTTTACATGCCTATACATCATGGCACATCACTCATTGCAATGTCTTCAATTCTGTACAGGTCATGTGTTGAAGTACTCATGGATTAAACACATGGTCTTTAATATTCTTTTTAATTCTGTATAATTATGCACATTCCTATACATCATGGTCTATACAGGCCATGTGTTCAAACTGTGTGTACAATTCTTCACTCACCCATGTTTCATTGTACTCATCATCCAATTTTATTACAATTGAATCACTCACATGTAATATACCATGATTTAAATACATTTAACATATTTCTGGATAAGGAATTCAAACCAAACCTCTCTGATTTTATTCTTTCCAAGCATGGTTCAACTACAGATAAGACCTTTGTTTCTTCAACAGTGAATGATACATGTGGATGTTGTGATCTTAAGGATTCGTGGTCTAGAAAACTAACTACCAAATTAGATGTTTACATATTTGTTTTCATGTTCTGGGAGATTATTGTTAGAAGGTGGGTTATTGATACTGTTAGGACCACTGACTAGCAGAATCTGATATCGTGGGTACCATCATCAAGTTATTATTTCAAACCTAATGATGAAGATACTTTTTTAATAAATAAAATAATGTCTTTGAATTTTTATTTACATGTTGTCCAAGTACTGCCAATTTTGAAAGACAAAATAAAGTTCACTTATACCTTTGTCGAAAGAAAAAAGGAAGTTCATCATAAATTTTGATCCAATTCTTGAAAAGAAGTATCCAATGAATGGTCTCTACCAAGATCTCACAATTTCAATATTTTTCTCCATGAAGAAGACAAAACTATGACCTTTTAATAGTGGGATAACATGCCCTATCCATTGGTATATTCCTTCTTTATTGAGTCATTGCATACTGGATTATCTATTCATTGATAAATTTTTCAAATTATTTATTCAATATGGTACCATTATTATATTTTATTCTTATTATATTGATTTTTTTACATTGTATTCATGTATTCTTTATTTCATTAAACTTATAAGACACATGTTTCTACAAGGGTGATGTTGTATTGCGAGGAGCACTATGAATTGAAAGGTCTGCATGAACACATATTCAACACATGGCTTGTAGAGGCCCTGTACATCATGGTATATTACTTGTGGCACGTGGATTTTCACATAGACATGACCTATATAGGCTTGTACATCATAGATTTTCATATGGCATGTACAAGAATGTACATCATGATATATTACTTGTGGCCATGTTTTTAATTATGTATAGGCCACGTGTTCAAGTACTCATATCTTGAACACATGGCTTGTACAATTCTGTTCAATTCTGTACAATTCTGTACATGAATGAACATCCTGGCCTGTACAAGACATGCATTCTAGATCAGTGTACAATTCATCACTCAACCATGTTTCATAGAACTCATCTTCCAATTTTACTAGAACTTATTTACTCACAAGTAATATACCTTGATTTGAATTCATTGAACATAATTCTTGATATAGGAATTCAAACCAAAGCTCACTGATTTTAGTCATTTCAAGCTTGTTCCAATTGAGGAAAGACCCATGTTTCTACAATAGTAATGGAGACCTATGTATATTGTTATCCTAGTATGAATTGGTTATCTAATTGAATACCAAATCAGATGTGTAATGGTTTGGTGTCATGTTCTTCGAGATGATTCCTGAAAGGCATGTTATTTATAGTTTTAGGTCCACTGACTAGAAAAATCTGATATCATACGCACCATCCGCATGTTGTTATTTAAAACCTAATGTCATATATATATTTATTAAATATTAAATACGTCTTTGAATGTTTATTCCTCTGTTATGTATGTACTACCTTTGTTGGAAGCAAAAAATTTCACCTCTAACTTTGTTGAAATAAAAAAGGAAGTTCATCATAATGGCCAATATATTTCTTGAAAAGAAGCATCCAATGAATGGTCTCTACAAATCTCATATAGTTTCAATTTGTGTCACTATGACGGAGCCACAACTCTGAACTTTGATTAGTGGTGTCCTCACTACCATAGATTACTTAGCTCTGAATGGTAACCCAGGTAGTGACATTTGATTTTTAGTTATTCCCTATTGATTTTCATAAATTATTGGATTTATGGGTCTAAATTAATGAAGGTAACGAAAGGGAGATATTACTTAGTATATTTAATTTTCTTGAATTTGCATGTTGTGAAATTTGAAGCTATTATCTAGATTTAATTGGTTATGTTTTTTTTGGATCGTAAATCCCTGAATGACAGGTAAAAGCTAGAAAATGTTTCTAGGGTTTTACAAGAAGCTATCTAGAATGGAGGTGTAATTTGAGTAACTTATTACTGAGGCTTGATCAAGCACCCTTTATTTAGTTTTTATGAATGGTGATTTTTTTTCTGACATTTCAAACCTTTTGTTATATAATGCACTTTGTTAGGAGCTTCCTTGGTTGATTTTGAATTTTTCCAACACATTTTCATTTAGAGTTGGGTGTTTTTCTATGTGGTCAGATTTTGATGCTTCGTGTTTTTATTCCGGAAGAGGACATTAAAATGACCTTTGGAAAAACTTTTCAAAAGTTAAAATTTACTTTTTTGATTCAGTTAAAATAAATTGTGGAAAACTCTTTCTACGTAGTTAAAATGAATTAGCAGAGGTTGTTAAAATAAACCGTGTAAAACACATTTATATTTAGATTTGCATTGATATATTTGGTTTTGATTCTATCACATGTTAAAATTTTCCATATTAGAGAATGTTCTATAGAAAACACCTTCTCTAAATGTGAAGTATTTTTATCCTTTTTAATCTCAGTGGAATCCCCCTTAATATATCCACTTCAACTCAAAAGATCATCATATGAAGGAATATGTATCCAAACTACAAAGTGTAATTATTTAATTATTTTCCTTGTAAATATTAAAAATATCATTGCCAGTGATAGTCATGGACCTTATTATTCTCATAATAGTCAGTGCGCGGATTGAAAAGTTATTAGAGAATGTTTTGTAGAGAATGCACATCCTATGTTGTTAGAATTATTTAGAGAACTCTTAAAATTGTTAAAGGTTACTTGTCATGTTTGTTGCCTAGTAAGTGAAGCATTTAAAGTTTGGTAGTGTCCTTCATTTTGCAGTCCTACAATGTTTTGGATCTTGAGGTAATTTTGGTCATTAATTAACACATGTATATTTATAAAGGAATGTATTGTTCATATTTACATTATAATATACATATAAAAACACTACACTATTAGTGTTCTTGTGCAGGTTCTATGTTGGGTTTGTGAACAACATCCAATTGCCCCATGCGATGAAGACTACCAGCATTCATGTGCGCATGGATTACGTCGGATATACCGATGGGTGACTTTGTTGGTATTACAAAAACAAACGTATATGTAATAGTAACAATCAAACACATATTGTAGTGGACTTATCATACTTGTAGTGCATTATATATATTGGTAGAAAAGTCACATACAAGCTGTAGAACTCTTCCAATATATATGACTATTGACTACTACTATTACACACATACACATGTGTTATTACACATTGTAATATGTTTATACTACTATCATATGTGTATGACTCTACTGTTATTACACATACATTAATATGATTTTATACACATCTTATTCTGGGTGTTAGTATAAGGATTGTGGATTAACTGTTTCCATCTACAAGTGCAAGAAAGGGGACCTAATTACATGAGTGGGATGTGGGGATGATCGTATGCTTATATCCATATGTGTCTGAACATGGGGATGACCTACATAATGCTTCCAATGTGATCCAACAATAGGCGATCATATCAACTGTGACCATGTAATAACTGATTGGATGAACTGCATGTGTGGAACTCAATGCTAGTGTGAACCACGACAATGACAAGTGATGTGTGAGAGCCATATTGGGGATGTAGTTTTATAGAGTTTAATGCAATTTCTCATGGAGTTTGAATATTTTTTGAAATGTTTGTAACATTTTTCTCGAAGATTCATGTCTTTTCTTGGAGTTTGAATAAATTTTTAAATTTTGTTTAAATATGTTTTTTCTAATTAAATATTGGTTTTTTAGAGTTTCATATAAGCTTATTTTATAGTTATTATACAATAAATATGATAAATATATTAAATATAATAAAATTAATAAATATAATATATACTTTGATAAATAAAAAATGAAAAATAAATTCATATTATTTAATTTAAATTATAATTTTCAAAAAAATATTAATGGTCGTTATTGCTTATAAAATTATAATAATATTATCAACATATAAATCTATCGTATATATTTTTTGCTATACATTTTAACCAAAATATATATTATCTTCTGGTATTATTATAATTTCAAAAAAACTATTTTATCTCTTGCAATAACATTTAGCGACAGAGTTTTTACCAACAGTTTAGTGACAAGATAATTTTTGTTCGTAAAATGCTTTACCAATAGAAAATACACTTTTACCAACATATATACTCCTATTGGAAAATTATAATTATTTTGTAGTAGGGTGAGCACAAACACTCAGAAATAGTAAGCAATACAATGGAATATAACATAAACATTAGGCATGGTGAATAATTGAAAACACATGCCTTTACAAATAGTAAACATGAACACTTTATAGTAGGAATATGAGCTGAGTAAATAGTTATCGGATAAAACATAGTCATGGGTATTTTAATAATCGAATAACCACATGAAATATCAATAGCTAATCTCATAATGATGGAATGCATAATTCTAGACATCATAACCACATAGTCATGGCCTCATGCCAAGACTACAAATAAGATTTTCTTAGGGCCTTGTTCTAGGACACTAGTTTGTCTCATTAGATATACCGATGCATCGAAGAGCTATAGTGGGCTCCACCCATCCCTTACTATGTCCAATGAATTATTCATATGAAAAGGTTTAAACATAATATCAACATTCCAATTAAAACAAGCGTACAAAATGTCAATATTTTAACCACAAACCATGAATGGCATAAAAATAGCACATCCTTAGTCAATCATAACTCATTCAATACAATACGGAAGATTGTATTATAATAGATTAACCTAAATCGAGAATAATGAAGGATATTGACATAGATGAATATAACCATCAGAACTATTTGAGAGAAATATCCCCCTTTTTATTGAAACATTTAAATGTCACAATATTTATCAAGATGCCATTTGAAATAGATTTTTGAATCAAAGTGTGCCATACCACTTGAAACTTTTAAAAGTAATTTTAATTTTAAAACATTAATTTCCATATAAATAAATATTTAAAACGATTTTTAAAACAAGGAAATTAATGGGAATGATTTTGAAGAATAAAACTTTAGAAAATTTAAAATGATATTTTAGTTAGAGTTCATAACCAAATGAGAGAAACTTGAAATAAAATATTTGAGTTTATAAAAACATTATAATATTATGAGAATAAAGGGATTCAGGATATAATATGTTAAAGTACAATATATACACCAAATAAAAATGAATTGGTGCATAACAACAAAGAAGTTTCAATGGAATGTAATCTTAGATGAATTCCATCATAATGATCATATCTTAGGTTACAGACAAATAAATGACATAATTGTTCCTGAAAAATATAAATAAACTAAATATTATTTGATATTTAGTTTATATCAATCAGAGGAAATTCAAACATATTATTTTAAACACAACACCAAAGACATGGATGTTTAACTCAATGAAGAGAAATTCTGTTAAAATTACTCTTATCAAGTTCATATCAATGACTTGATTATTTATCAATGGAGTAAATATGTATATCAAATGTATATACACAAAAAGGGAAGTGGAAATAACTACATATGTAAATAAATATTTTTTTCACATATAATCTTGGAGTAAAATAATCAATGAAGTATGCGTAAAACCGAATTAGTGGAAATTGAAACTTGAAATTCCCTTACATATTTGGTAACTTAAGAAAACAGACACCCTATGAATGAACGATCATAAAATGATAATGTAAATACCAATAAGTTTAAGTAAATTACTTAAATAATACAATCATGGGAAGTATATAGACCCCAAAAAAGTTAATATTGGAAAATATTTCATTAATCTCACGAGAATAAATGTGAAATGAAAATCCCTTTACGATATTGTAATCAATCGAGTCGTATGACCAAAAGTTAATAATAACCAAATAAATAACATAATACCATGAATATAAATTTAATCATGATAATATACATCAAATTGTAGTAGAAAATACACCACATGCAATAAATAATGTCACGACCCGTCCTCGGGGCCCGTGTCGTGACTACCCCAATCCCGCCTTCCATAGGCCAGGGGCTGGCGACTAGCACCAATGCGTAAATCCGGATAAACAGGGAAGGCATTGCCATTGTAAAGTAAACAACCACCACAGAGTAAGCAAGCAAAAATAGTAATCACTAAGTAAAAACTGTAACAAGCTGTGCTAAAATTAAAAGGGGCTAGAAATACAAGCCCAACTTTAAAGTACAACTGAAAGGGGAAAACAGCAACTGAAAAGAAAAGCCGCAGCGTCGCGCCATCCACTAGAAGTCCCACAAGAAGGGTGAGCATAGATTGCCTCTACAGCTCCACGGTCCACCCATTCGCTCCGAGTACGTTCCGCCCAGTGGTCCACCTCCAGGTACCGTCCTGCTCCGCAAGCCTCTACCACGATCAGCACTGTCCGTCGTCTGAAACCAACACAACGTAGTGCGGGCATAGCCCATGCAGGGGTGAGTATAAGCTACTCATTAGGAACCCCGAGACCCACGAAGGTCTCCTGAAATCCACAAAGGATAAACCACAACGGAAAGATACAATCACGAAGTAACATCCGACACGGCTTAGGTATATGCCCATACATATACCTAAGTCATCAATTCTCGTTCGGCTCCAACATCCGAGCCCAAGCAAAACCCAGTCCACATAGGAAAGCAAAACGTATACCCACATAGTATAGCACAACACAATCCACAAAGGAGAGTAAATGTAAATCCACACTGGATAGCACAGCACAATCCACAAAGGAGAGTAAACAGTAAATCCACAGAGGATAGTTCAACACAATCCACAAAGGAGAGTAACACAAGATTAAGCTCACACAGGTACTTCTTCGGAAGATGTTAGAGATGATCAGATGTAGCCACTGATTCATCTAAGCCGTCAGACCCACAAAGGATTTGTAGGTACTAACTCTCACAATGACCCACACAGGATCGATCATGAAGTTGAACCCAAAGCTATTGGGCAACTCCTTCTCCGTCAAGTACAGTGGTTATGCCGCTATGACCAAGCGCTTCCCTCTTACCATGGACTACTGTAGTACTCTACCTATCAGGTACTGTGGGCCTGCTACTACAACCAAGCACTCCTCCGTCGTGGGTCTACCGCTACAACCAAGTACTCCCCTGTGCCTATACAACCAAGTGCACCTCTGTCATGGGTCTGCCGCTACAACCAAGTGCTCCCATGTGCCGCTACAACCAAGAGCACCTCTGTCATGGGTCTGCCGCTACAACCAAGCGATCCCTTATGTCGCTACAACCAAGTGCACCTCTATCATGGATCTGCCGCTATATCCAAGCGCTCCCCTATGCCGCTACAACCAAGTGCACCACTTTCATGGGTCTGCCGCTACACCCAAGCGCTCCCCTGTGCCGCTACAACCAAGAACACCTCTGTCGTGGGTCTGCCGCTATAACCAAGCGCTCCCATGTTCCGCTAAAACCTAGTGCACCTCTGTCATGTTATCTGTAACACACCGAGCCGTTCGATCAGCAGTCATTAAGTCCCAACTGGCTCTAGAGTTTCCCCACACAGCATGCTCATTCCGGGAGGGTCCACTCCACGAGCTAAGAGGTCGATGCATCAAATGACATGTAGTCCGGAGTTGACGTATCCCACGATGTACCATGGTGATCACTGACGAAAACACGAAGGATTCCCGTACCATTTTCATCATCATCGTAGTTGAACCCACTGAGGATCTCTGTACAGTCGTCATCGCAGTCTACTGAGGATCTCCGCACAGTCGTCGTCGCAGTCACAGTAGCAGTCACAGCCAGCTCTAGGGTCCCCGCACATAGCTAGCTTGTTCGGGAGGGTCCCCTCCATGAGCCGAGAGGCTGATACATAAACCGACACCCAGTCTGAAGTTGATGTATCCAAAAGTTCTGTATCGTCAACAGAAACTCAACGTCACAGACGGCACGTCAATCGGACGCCCGGTCTGAGAGTTATTGGCTATTTCTTCCTAGTGGCCCGGTTGGTTCATAAAGAAAAACCAACCCGACTGTACTCCACCTGCATACAAACCTCGGGCGGAGTGAGGTAAAAGATCTGTCTCACTTAGAGGAATCCACCAAAGCCGACGGCACGTCAATCAGACGTCCGTAGCTCAATATATGAGCGTTTTCTCTCCGAGGGCCCGGTTGGTTTCGTTTACGAACCAACCTGGGAGAACCCAAAGTATTACGAAACCTTGAGTGCGATATACTGAAATGACCTTCTCGATCCAAGGATCGCGTTGCCGCTGACGACACGTCGTTCGGAGGCCCATAGCTCATGTTATGGGCAAAAGACCGAAAACGGTCCGAAGACGGGGGGTCCTGGCCCAGGTCGACCCGGCCCGACCCCCCCTGGGTCGGCCGAACCGGGTCGACCCGACCCGGTCTGACCTGGATGAACCCGGTCCAGTCCGGCCAGGGCGTGGCCCGGCCAGTCGGACCGGCCTGACTCGGCTCGGCCGAGCGGCCGATCGCAGCAACCGCGGGGCACCGCCCCCGCAGGTTGAGGAAGCTGCGGCCCTCGAAGGGCCGTGCTGGACAAGCGAGCGCGACTTCTGGCATGTCCCGTGCTGCCGAGCCGGACCCGTGCGGCCGCGGGTCCACTGGCCGGTGCCGCCGCGGCTTCAGCCGCAGCGGCCCTGTCCGGGGGCGCACCGGGGTGCCGCCGCCTCCGGCCGCCGGCGTCGCCGGTAGCCTCCGCGGGCCCCCGGAGTTGCTCCGGGGGTCCGTTTTCCTTCCCATCTGCGCCGCTGCTCCTCCCGGGACCCATTCATCACTGCGGAATCAACAAATCACCCTTGCATCATGTTTTTCCGTTGCCCGCCAAATCCGAACCAGCACGAAGAACAGCGGAGGGTTTTCGGGCCGTGTTCGTTTGGCCCGCACCCTCCACGTTAGATAAAAACAACGGGAGAATTATTCAACACATGAAAACATAACCCAAACAATTTTAATGAATTAAAATTGTTCTTTTTGTCTGGGTTATTCACTTTTAAAAGAAACGATCATGGGAATATAAAAAAGGTATTTCCAAAATAAAATCCCTACCTTGTCAAGTCGCCGCACACGCGTTCATCGCAGAACTTGATCGCCGCGGAAGGAGGGGATCGTCGCGTCGTCGCGGTATCCGGCGTTGCGTCGACGAACTCCAAGGTCCAAGAAACAACAGAATTAATTATAAATAATTAAATCCGTGTTGAGTTAAAAACCACAATAGAATTTAATGAAACCCGAAATCTCTTACCTCAAACAGATTCGAAGATTTCGTTGCAAATGAAGGAACCTCGCAGAAGAACGCCGCGGAATAGGAACCGTCGGCGTCACGGCACACGGTGTTGCATCGTCGATTTCCGCAGTTTCGGCGTTCTTCATCGGGGGCCGGCGTTCTTCGCGTTCTTCACGTTCTTCGAGTTCTTCGCTTTCTTCACGAAGGAGGATGAAGAACTCTTTGTTTCTGTCAAATTCTCTCAACGAACCATTTTCCGGAAGTCGTGTGTTGGTCTTATTTTATTATTACACAAACAAAGAAAAAGCGGTAAGTAATGACCCATTAATTCGTAGAATTAAATCAAAAAAAGAAACTGCCCATTTAATTCATGAAGAAAACCACCCAATTAATTGGTGCATTAAGAAATTAAGAAAACGCGTCAGTTGACTTTCATAATGATGGGTTTTCGCGGGTGCGTTACTTAGCGGAAAAGAAACGGTGGGCTTGTGCGGGTCCCACCTCACAAATATCCTACCAAGAGGGTAGGATATTTTTGGATAGCATCCTATCCGGATCAACTCAGCTTAAGGTGCTTTAAGTGGCTTCAAGTGGCTTCCATGTGGCTTAAGTGAAATAAAATAATGTTTGTCGTACAATTATTTTATTTCTTAACTTTAAGCCCAAAAATTAAAAACCACACCCGAGAATACGCAACACCGGAAGAGGTGTTTCTAAAAAAATACCAGCATTGCGATTCCATCGGTGCACTCAGAATTCGATTACGAGCACCGGTTAAAAAGTAGAAAATCCCGCATGTCCGTTCACTGAACGTACCTGAGCCAAACTTTAGAAAATGATTCCGGGCACACCGGGCCTCAGAATCAGGTGCCGTCCGAAGCTGCGTTCTTGTAAAATTCCAAAGAAAATTAAGAAAAAAAATTTCCTTGAAATTTACAGGTCTTTAAATTACTCCCACCACAGGGTTTTCGTCCCCGTAATGATTCACCACAAACTTAGGGATACAAAGGCGGTACTGAGCACGCATCTGAGCTTCCCGCTCCCAACTGCTCTCCTAGAGGTTCCCGAGCTGCCATATGAAGTGCACTAGAGGAATCGATCATCTACGTAGGACCTGCTCCTATCGATCCTCGATCTCTATTGGGACCTCCGCAAAAGCCGCCCCATCATCAAAGACCAGCTCTCCATGGTCAAAGATTTGCGTCGGATCGTGCACGTATCTCCTCTGCTGAGATACGTGGAAAACGTCGTGCACCCGGTGCAACTGAGGTGGTAGATCCAGGTGATAAGTCACCTCGCCAAGTTTCCGTAAACCCCTTCGAGGTGAGACCCGCAAGAAGTCATGGTCTCCATCCTAGAACTCTAGTGGCCTTGGACTCCAAGGGTTGAGTCACACTGTCGGCATCAGTGTGTGGTAACTTGGTCTCCTGCAGTAGATGTCTCACAAGTGAGGGTCGAGTCAACAGTCTAAACCAGAACCTCTTAGTAACACCACAAAAGAGGACAAGAATAAAAACATCACCTAGTTATGCATCTTTTATTATTGCAACTCATAATACAAAGACACTACACCATAGCAATAAGGAACTAGAAGTACAAAAGATGTATCCACTAGTTCCATTCCTGTCCATCTGCTTCCGGAGCTCCATGATCGTAGACCTGAGTTGCCTGAAGATGAGCTCTACCATGTCCTCATGTCCCCTGCGGTCGGGGTGGACCTCCCGGTGGTGGTGGTGGAAACATCCCGAAGCGTCGTCCACCTCCAACTGCACGACCAGCTCCCCTGCCATGGCCGCATGCTCCTTGTGGCCCGCCCTGATCGAACCTCTGCCTCTGCCTGGGGGGTCCTTTGTTCATCTGCTGGTCATCCGTATGGTGGGTCGAACAGTCACGAGCCATGTGACCAATCCCACCGCAGGAGTAACACTGCCCTCTCATGGCAAGTCGTTGTCCACCCCGAGTGCCTAGAACAAACGAATCAGAGTCATGATGTCGACCACCTGTAGGTCTAGTCCTCTAGGACCCCTGCGTCATTTGTCTACTACCCGCTGGAGAAGAATCTGCCGCATGCCAGCAAGTGGTGGGTCCTGCTACTGGAGACTGCTCAGAAAGGAAACTCTCCACCAAGAGGGCACTCTCCAACACCCTTGCCTGTGTCAGAATGTTGAGGGAGATCATAGAAGCCCTGATCTCATGCCTCAGTCCCTGATCGAAGGTCCGGGCCTGGAAGAACGGGACTCGTACCATATCTGTGGAGTAACGTGAGAGATCCGTAAATCTCGCTGCGTACTGGGCGAACATCAAGCGGCCCTGCCGCAGTTGAAGAAGCTCCTGGATGCGCACCGCACGGAGGGTGGCTGGGATGAACTCGGAGTGGAAGATTCTCTCAGAGTCCGTCCAGAGGAGAGATGTCTCGTCGTGCACCTGGATCATCAAGCTCCACCATCTGCCTGTTGCCGCGTGTAGGAGGCTCACTGCAAGGATCACCATGAGGTCTACTGGTGTCCTCACTAATCTGAAAACCCGTACAACTGCCTCCAGCCAGTCCTCGGCGGCCTGAGGGTCCATCTCCCCGCGGAACCTGGGCGGTCGCTGGTGCTGGAACTCATGCAGTGCACTAAGGCAACGTGCATCGTCAGCGGTTGAGGCTGGTAGCATCGGTGGCCCGGCGGGTATAGGTAACGCCGGTGCCTCAGCTGTCAAAGGGCCCTGTCCCGAGTCCTCGTCGCTCGGTGGGCTCTCGCCACGCACAACGTTCGGAACCCTAGCTGGCTGCCATCGTGGGGCCATCCTGAAAAGGAAACAGGTGCTCCACGGTCAGGACTGTATACCTGGTGAGCTGACACAAGTAATGAAAAAGAAAACTTTGAGACACACATGCTATCAATGTTTTCGTGCATTAAGTCAGAAATCAGAAGTCAGGGTCCTGGTGTACGGATACTTCGGCCGCCGCACCAACACTGGACTCCCTGGACTGATAACCACACTCAATACGCTAAACACTATTGCTTCACATAGAAGAAAGATCAGAATCCATGGTAGAACCGACCACCTCTGATACCAATTTGTCACGACCCGTCCTCGGGGCCCGTGCCGTGACTACCCAAGCCCGCCTTCCATAGGCCAGGGGCTGGGGACTAGCACCAAGGCGTAAATCCCGATAAACAGGGAAGGCATTGCCTTTGTAAAGTAAACAACCACCACAGAGTAAGCAAGCGAAAAGAGTAATCACTAAGTAAAAACTGTAACAAGCAGTGCTGAAAGTAAAAGGGGCCGGAAATACATGCCCAACTATAAAGTACAACTGAAAGGGGAAAACAACAACTGAAAAGAAAAGCTGCAGCATCAAGCCGTCCTCTGGAAGTCCCACATGATGGGTGAGCACAGATAGCCTCCACAGCTCCACGGTCCACCCGTCTGCTCCGAGTACGTTCCGCCCAGTGGTCCACCTCCAGGTACCATCCTGCTCCGCAAGCCTCCACCAAGATCATCGATGACTGTCGTCTGCAACCAACACAATGTAGTGCGGGTATAGCCCGTGCAGGGGTGAGTATAAGCTACTCAGTAGGGACCCCGAGATCCCTGAAGGTCTCCCGAAATCCACAAAGGATAAACCACAATGGAATGATTCAATCACGAAGTAACATCCGACACGGCTAAGGTATATGCCCATACATATACCTAAGTCATCAATTCCCGTTCGACTCCAACATCCGATCCCAAGCACAACCCAGTCCACACAGGAAAGAAAAATGTATACCCAAACAGGATAGCACAACACAATCCACAAAAGAGAGTAAAAGTAAATCCACACTGGATAGCTCAGCATAATCCACAAAGGAGAGTAAATAGTAAATCCACACTGGATAGTTCAACACAATCCACAAAAGAGAGTAACACAAGATTCAGCTCACATAGGAACTTATTCGGAAGATGTTAGAGATGATCAGATGTAGCCACTAATTCATCTATGTCGTCGGACCCACAAAAGATCTGTAGGTACTAACCCTCGCATTGACCCACACAGGATTGATCATTAAGTTGAACCCAAAGCTATTGGGAAACTCCTTCTCCATCAAGTACAGTGGTTATGCCGCTATGACCGAGCGCTTCCCTCTTACCTTGGACTGCTGTAGTACTCCACCTATCGCGTACTGTGGGCCTGCTGCTACGACCAAGCGCTCCTCCGTCATGGTTCTGCCGCTACAACCAAGCGATCCCCAGTGCCACTACAACCAAGCACACCTCTGTCATGGGTCTGCCGCTACAACCAAGCGCTCCCATGTGCTGCTACAACCAAACGCACCTGTATCATGGGTCTGCTGCTACAACCAAGCGCTCCCTGTGCCGCTACAACCAAGCACACCTCTGTCGTGGGTCTGCAGCTACAACCAAGCGCTCCCCTAGGCCGCTACAACCAAGTGCACCTCTGTCGTGGGTATGCCGCTAGAACCAAGCGCTCCCCTGTGCTGCTACAACCAAGCGCACCTCTGTCGTGGGTCTGCCGCTACAACCAAGCACCCCTCTGTGCCGCTACAACCAAGCGCACCTCTGTCGTGTTATCCATAACACACTGATCCATTCGATCAGCAGTCGTTAAGTCCCAACCGGCTCTAGGGTTTCCGCACACAACATGCTCGTTCCGGGAGGGTCCACTCCACGAGCTAAGAGGTCGATGCATCAACTGACATGTAGTCCGGAGTTGACGTATCCCAAGATGTACCATGGTGATTACTGCCGAAAACATGGAGGATTCCCAAACCGTTTTCATCATCGTCGCTGTCAAACCCACTGGGGATCTCTGTACAGTCGTCGTCGCAGTCTACTGAGGATCTCTGCACAGTCGTCATCGCAGTCACAGTAGTAGTCGCAGCCATCTCTAGGGTTCCCGCACACAGCAAGCTTGTTCGGGAGGTTCCGCTCCACGAGCCGAGAGGCTGATACATCAACTGACACCATGTCCGAAGTTGATGTATCCAAAAGTTCTGTATCGTCAACAGGAACTCAACGTCGCAGACGGCGCGTCAATCGGACGCCCGGTCTGAGAGTTATTGGCTTTTTCATCCCAGGGGCCCGGTTGGTTCTTAAAGAAAAACCAACCCGACCATACTCCACCTGCGTCCAAACCTCGGGTGGAGTGAGCCAAAAGATCCGTCTCACTTAGAGTAATCCACCAAAGCTGGCGGCACGTCAATCGGACGTCCGTAGCTAAAGATATGAGCGTTTCCGCTCCGAGGGCCTAGTTGTTTTCGTGTACGAACCAACCCGGCCGAACCCAAAGTATTCTGAAACCTTGAGTGCGATATACCGAAACGACCGTCTCGATCTAGGGACCGTGTTTCCGCTGACAGTGCATCATTCGGAGGCATGTAGCTCATGTTATGGGAAAAATACCGAAAACGGTCCGAAGACGGAGGGTCCGGGCCCGGGCCGACCCGGCCCGACCCCCCTGGGTCGGCCGAACCGGGTACACCCAACCCAGTCCGACCTGGCTGGACCCGGTCCGGTTCGGCCCAGGCGTGGCCCGGCCGGTAGGACCGGCCTGACTCGGTTCGGCCGAGCGGCCTAGCGCGGTAGCCGCGGGGCGCCGCCACCGCGGTTTGAGGAAGTCGCGGCCCTCGAAGGGCCGCGCTGGACAAGCGGACGCGGCTTCTACCGCGTCCCATGCGGGCGACCCGGACCCGCGCGGCTGCGGGTCAGCTGGCCACCGCCTTCGTGGCTGAAGCCCCGGTGGCCCTGTCCGGGGGCGCGCCGGGGCACCGCCGGTAGCCTCCACGGGCCCCCGGAGTTGCTCCAGTGTTCCGTTTTCCTTCCCGTCTGCCCCGCTGCTCCTCTCGGGACCCGTTCTTCACTGCGAATTCAACAAATCACCCTTGCGTCACGTTTTTCCATTGCCCGCCATATCTGCACCACCACGAAGAACGATAGAGGGTTGTCGGGCCGTGTTCTTTTGGCCTGCACCCTCCGTGTTAGATAAAAACAACGGGAGAATTATTCAACACATGAAAACATAACCCAAACAATTTTAATGAATTAAAATTGTTCTTATTTTCCAGGTTCTTCAATTTTAAATGAAACGATCACTGGAATATAAAAAGGGTATTTCCAAAATAAAATCCCCACCTTATCAAGTCACCGCACGCGCGTTCTTCGCGGAACTTGATCGTCGCGGAAGGAGGGGATCATCGCGTCGTCGTCGTATCCGACGTTGCGTCGACGAACTCCGAGGTCCAAGAAACAACAGATTTAATTATAAATAACTAAATCCGTGTTGAGTTAAAAACCACAAAGGAAATTAAAGAAACCCGAAATCTCTTACCTCAAAAAGATTCGAAGATTTCGTTGCGAATGAAGGAACGTCGCAGAAGAACGCCACAGAAGAGGAAACGTCGGCATCGCGGCACACGGTGTGGCGTCGTCGATTTATACGGGTTCGGCGTTCTTCGTCGGGGGCCGGTGTTCTTCGCGTACTTCACGTTCTTCGCGTTCTCCACAAAGGAGGATGAAGAACTCTTGGTTTCTGTCAAATTCTCTCAACGAACCTTTTTCCAGAAGTCGTGCATTGGTCTTATTTTATTATTATTCCAACAACAAAAAAGAGGTAAGTAACGACCCATTAATTCATAGAATTAAATCATCTAAAGAAACTGCCCATTTAATTCACGAAGAAAACCTCCCAATTAATTGGTGCGTTAAGAAATTAAGAAAACGCGTCAGTTGACTTTCATAATAACGGGTTTTTGCGGGTGTGTTACATAGCAAAAAAGAAACGCTGGGCTCGTGCGGGTCCCACCTCACAAATATCCGACCAAGAGGGTAGGATATTTTTGGATAGCATCCTATCCGGATCAACTCAGCTTAATCCGCTTTAAGTGGCTTCAAGTGGCTTAAGTGAAATAAAATAAAGTTTGTCATACGATTATTTTATTTCTTAACATTAAGCCTGAAAATTAAAAACCACACCCGAGCATACGCAACTCCGGAAGAGACGTTTCTAGGAAAATAACGTCGTTGCAATTCAATCGGTGCCCTCAGAATTCGATTCCGAGAACCGGTTGAAATGTTAGAAAAACCCGCTCATCCGTTCACTGAACGTACAAGAGCCAAACTTCAGAAAATGATTCCGGGCACACCGGGGCTCGTAATCAGGTGCCGTCAGAAGCTGCGTTCTTGTAAAATTCCAATGAAAATTAAGAAAAAAAAAATTTCCTTCAAATTTACGGGTCTTTACAAATAAGTGGTGAACAATGGAAATCTCAAACAATTAAAAGTGAGATAAGAAAGCCCCTAACCTCAATTTCGACTTGTCTTGTTTGTTCATTGTTATTATTGAATAATAAACTGAATATAATTTCTACTTGATTAAAAACATTATTCAAGTTTATTGTACCTTTTATATCACTTATTACCTTGTTATGCCAATAATCTAATTATTTGAGTTCATATTGGATAATTTATCGATGTTCCAAACTGGAGTCATAAATGAACTTATTTTAATTAAAATTTTTCAATATGGTCAAAAGTTGATTATCTACATAATGATATACATGATTAGATACCATTTATATATGTTATATATCCAATATATATATGAATTTATAATATTACATATCATTTGGAGATTAGAAATGAAATGCACCGTTCATGTAGACGGTAAGACGTACGTACTCATAAACACTACTTTTATTTATATTTTGTATTTTAATGGAATTAAAACATAACTATATATAGTTATATTATAATTATTGTATAATATCACATATAATATCATTAAATCCATTCTTTATACATCCCACATAAGGCATTAATGAGTCATATCACCTTGAGAGGCGGTAGTCTACACATTCTCAAATGAAATTATCGCATTTTACGCATAATGGAAACTGTAAATGAATTATATAAATGGAATATAAATAATAATAAAAAACATAAAAATAATATATATCATATATAAATACAATTCCATCTAAATGGAAACCATGAGAGGTGGTAGGAGATAATTGAACAATTGTCGTTTTGGGAGCCGCTAGTTTTCCATCTACAGAAACAATACGTTCTTTACCCATTAGATGGTGGTTTGAGTATGTGTATTTATAATCCTTCTCATAAAAACATCCTTGTATATTGAAGTTACTGGAGTGTTATATTATAAAGGAATAAAATTATATTAGGTGTTGTAGAAGTAAATTAAAGGAAAAGATGTATAGAGAAACTATTACCTTTAATTTGGGTAAAACTATTTGGTTTGAAACAAAAAGAATACTTGAAGAGTATTCATTCTAAGGTAAGGCTTATTTGTTGAATAGAGGGATTTTAAGAGATTATTTGGGCAGGTTTTGGATAATCCAAGTGGCCTTATAGGTGTGATAAATTGATTAGAAGTGGTGTCCTTTTATAAAAGAGAGGAGGGTCTCTTTAGGAATGTTTGAAAAAGTTATTTTATTATAAACTTATCTTCAGTTTCGAAAGGTAAAATACTCCAAAAGTATAACATAAGTTGACTCATGTTCAAAATAAAATCAAAAAATAAAAATTTGGACAGGTTTTCAATATTGTTTTAATATTAATAATCTTATTTATTTAAATAATGTATTAATGCAGTAAATACTGCATCATTATTATGTCATAAATAATTAAATTCATTTAATGTCTAAAAATTAAAAAAAAAACACCAAAATGTCGGAAATCATTTTATAATTAAAGTGATTACTTAAAGTCTAAAATATGACTTATATAACCCCATGTAAAAAATTGATATAATATATGATATCAGTTAATGTCATTTTTTTATTTACTATAAGTTAATTAAAATAAACTATCATTATCATTAATAAGTGGCTCCATGGGGTCCCAAAATCGACCCAAGGATGGAAATGGTCATCCATGGATCATCCAAAAAGGTTTTGACCAATTTT
Organism: Viscum album; assembly: GCA_963277665.1. Lineage (NCBI taxonomy): Eukaryota > Viridiplantae > Streptophyta > Magnoliopsida > Santalales > Viscaceae > Viscum > Viscum album. The sequence continues at coordinate 1,097,881,778 of OY728148.1, forward strand.
AAGGTAATTATTTTTTACTATATTTTTTTCACCTTGAATTACCCTATTTACCTTTAACCGTTGTAACTAAAATTAAAAGGTTACTATTCAAAAAAATTTATATTCATATTATTAAAACAAATTTTACTTACTAATGAAAAACATGTATGTCAGATTCTCAATATTCATTTCACAGAAGCGGTAGAATTTCATTTAAATGAAAAAGTTAGTCTTTAAACTACTACAAAGTGGTTTTACTATTCATATACAGTTGATATTTTTCATAAAAATATTAAAATTTCAGCCTAAGATATATTTGTTATTATGAATTAAAAAATGCTATATATTTTACCAAATTCAAAACATAGATGTTGAATTAATTAATTTGAAATTAATTCTCGTTGTCAAACCAAATAGAGTGTTTTTAAGAAATAATAACTATCAAAAGAATGACACTTGTTTTTGTAAAATTTCAAAGTGAAATTAATTCCAATGACCAATATTGACCTAAATGGTAAAAATATAATCTATTTATTCGTAAAAACCATTCAAATGTATAATTGAATACTATAAATTATTCTGATTAAAAAATATGTTTTCAATTAAAATTTAGTATTTTCCATTCTTCACCCAAATATGAATGTTATCAGAAAAACACAAAAAATTTATTGAAACTTCATTTTTATGAACTGATTCATAATTAGAAGTTTATTTTGTTTAATTAAATATATAGATGTTTAAAATATTGGGTGTAAAAAAATCCACCATTAAAAGGTGATAAAATTGAATTTTTTTTAAAATACATCCTTTATCTAAAAGAAATCAACTTTTTCTTATATTATGTATAAGAAACACATAAAAAGAATGTTATAATAATATGGAATATATATAAAATTCAAAATTACGTTAATATTATTCATAACTGCTTTTGAACAACTTGTTTGGTAAGTATTCGTGCACTTGAACTTGTTGTTGTGTGAGGTGTAAGAAATTCAATTACATTAACAAGGTAACGTACTATGAAACCTTGCGGTGTTACAAACATTCTATAATCAATGGTTGAATATAATTTCCACTGTAATATGTCATGATTTGGGGGATAAACCCCATGACAGTGGAAAACTCCACACTATAGAGGAAGGAATGTTGAGATTTTTAATTGTTCTGAACCTATAAGAATAAATTTATATTGAAAATTTTCTACATTTTTGGGGAATTTAACCTAATATTGTTTTATCCCAGGAAAATCAAATGAAGGTGAAATATTATATTATTTCAGGATTCTGATTTAAATTTTTAATAAAATTATATATGAGCTATCAATCATATTTAGTGGATTATGATGGAAATATTGATCCATTTCATATATAATGATGATTAACCATTGATTTCAAATGAAATTTAAATCACACACACACACACAAATATATATATATATATATATCTGAGTAATATTTCAATAATAAATTTGAATCAATGAGTTTAAATAACTATGTTTTTATGTGTTTAAATGGATTATTTAAATTGGGACCTTCCACTTGGTTATTGTGGATGTTTAAATATAATAATGAATTTAGTAATGGCCAAAGATCATGGAGATAAATATACACAATTTATATGAAGGATATATTCTTATTTCATCATAATAAAATCATTATAAAAACCTATTTTAATATGATTAATTTATACCATGTGAGATTCATTGAAGATCCTGGGTATGATTTTCCGGGAAGTTGTTAAACATAATGGAAAACTATTTTACCACATAAAACTACGTGGAGACCGATCATGATATTTGGTATGTAATTGAATAATACTATATATTAACTCCCATATTAAATGTCTATACCATTATAATTCTATAAAATATCCCATATTATTTTGGGAGGCTATATAAAAAGTAGATTATATTTCATATCTAGTTATTTTTGTGAATATGGGGGCGAGAGATCCGGAACATAATACTATAATTGATTTAATATGTTAATAAGAAAGAAAATGAATATTACTAAGATATTTAATTATATAAAATATATAATATAGAAAAATCCATCTTCATTATGATTATCATTTATAAGATCAATGTTATGGAGTAGTTATATTAATGAATTCACTAATTCAACCCTCATATTGAGGTTTTTTATATATATGTATAGATTGATTAATGGGATGAAACCAAAAAGGATAAACAAAATCCATCAAATCAACTGCAATTATGCAAGAGGATCCCCACTATGAATGGAGATATACTCATACATCAATAAATTATTGAATATACACTTAATTGTATAAAATATCATCATACATCACTTGATTCATGTGTGAGAGTATATAAGAGGAATATTGTTTGTGATAGATAGAGATCCTTTCTTTATGCCAATGTAACATCCCTAACGTAGAGTATTACGGTCTGAGTACATAATGAAATTAATGGTGTTGACTCTTTTGATTAACCAATTTATATAGACTATGTAAAATCCTATGTGTGCACTTGATTTACATTACAAATCATTTGAATCATTTAGTTAATGTAGGAGTAAGAATGCGACCATAAAATTGTTCACTATAACAATTGAAGAAGTTCCCTAAAAAATTTATTGTTGAAAAGAATAGACAAAATCATTATCGCCCAAATTCACCCTCCCTCTCAGGGTGCATTGAGTCAATATGGATCCTATAATCATTATGAAATAAATGAGAATAAATATTTTCTGAATTTTGAATTCATTATGTTTTAACACTATAATTTTTAAGAAAAAATAGATTTTCCATTATTAATTTTGAATTTATTTAACATAAATATTTTAATTATAAAAATAATATTTTTTATTGAATCTACCATTAATATGTTTTTTAATTTAATTTTTAAAATTTTTACTTTTACTTTTTATTATTAAAATAATTTATGAATATAAATTAAATGGATAAATAAAATTAGTAAATATATTTTTATATACAAATACTGAATTTTTAAATTATAAAAGTGATTCCAATGTTTTGGTCCATGTCATTTGTAAAAATCTATATTTTTTTAATAAAATTAAATGATTTTTTATCTAAAATATATATTAGTAAAATTATTATTTGGTAAAATTATTTAAAAACTATTTAAAAATACTATCTTATGGATGATTCGTATGATATTATTAGAATGAAAATGTTTATAAATTTAAAATAATATTTCCAATATATAAATTTATTACGGAAATAAAAGTACAATAATTTACAAATCAATTGAGGTGAAAATGAAATATTTTAAAACATATATTGAAAAATAATATTTTTAAATAGTTTCTAAAATTATATATCACTTATGTATTATATTTTAATATTTAAAATTGTTTGTCATTATTTTTGGATTTTTTTTGTTTTGGATTTTAGTTTAATTATTGTTGTTAGGAAATTCAATGATTACACATTCCCTTTTAAAAATTCCAAAAATTACTATCATTCTATTTTAAAAACTTTATTTAAAAAATTATTACCATGTTCGTTATAATATTTTAATATCCCATATTATTTATAGTTGAACATCATGGGCCCATTTCTACATGGACAATAACTAGCTACTAGCACTGAGGTATTCATGATTTCATGGGATGTATTATTGAAGGATTTGGTTTTTTTGGAGTCATTTCATGGAATGTTTTTTATAGTATGAGGGTTCTAATAATAGATGAATCATTGAAAGTGTTTTTATGAATAATTTTTACAGTGCCTCGTTACAAATACCTTCAGATTATGGTGTGGTATTGTTTAGGGATGGCATATGGTATTGTAGTGGAAGGCATTATGCCATAGAGTCCTATGATGAGGGGTTTCACAGCCTTTCCTCTTGAGAGGTACATGTTATAAAGATTTTGGCTATATAAAAGGGCTTTGAGGATAGGTTTCCTTTTCTCAATCAATTTTCAAGAAAATTTTGAAAGGACATTATTTTTTCATGGAGCTTGTATTGATTAGGTTTTATTTTCTCTATCAAAAGCTTTGTAGTTGTGCCATGATTCAAAAGTTATTCAATATACATATCTAATTTTTATTGGATCTTAAAGAGATATATAGGACATGAACCAATAATTACAAAGGTAATTTTCATATTTTAATTCTTAAATCATAGTCTCCCTTACTACACATTAGTTTCATTAAAAATACCAAAGGGGATACATCTTAGTCAACTAAATTTTGGTATAGTGTTTTTAAATTTCAACACGGTGTAAATTCTTAAGTTACATTGAAATAATCATATCTTATTATATTTCTTTCAATATTATGGTGTCCCAAATTCCCCTTTCAGATATTCTAATCCCCATTCGTTTGGATTTATCCCTCAAATCCTATAGATTGATCTTCTGGTGATTTTAGTTGAATTTTCTCCATCCTCTATTGGTCTTCATTATATTATTATATATATCTATTATATGGATGTAAATTAATTAAATATAATTTAGTGTTATCTTAATATTGATTTTTTTTTTCATTTTGGATGGTATTATTTTAAATATCTGGTTTCTTATGGGAGAGGTGATTGATGATTGATACATGTTTTACATTCTTCCAAAGAGAACATTGAATTAATTGATGTAAGGTATTTATTAAATATCATATTTTTTTTATGGATTGATGTGAGAGTAATATGATTTATAATCTATATAATAATAGTGTAATAAAAATAAATGATGTTAATAACAAGATTAATGACTAAAATGGAACACAATTGTTGTGATTCCATTTTTTTATGCTTATTGATGATACATATTTTGATTTGTGAAATAGTTTGCTATTAACTTTTAGTTATTTTTGAAGGACCCCGGGATACCCTGAGAGGGGAGGGGTGAATCAGGGTGACCACTTTTTCTTTTAATGTGATGGATCTTGTTCCCACGTTTGTAGGAACTTGTTGAACCTATATGATGATTATGATTAGAAAGAAAACATTCACATGCACAGAGAAGACACATCCCTTTTTACTTGGTTCACCACTAAGGGCTACGTCCATGGAGCATACGCCGACAGGTTGTCGGTTGTAGCAAAATCCACTATGCTTCACTAGTTATAGATTACAAATTTTCGGGTACAGTCACTCTATCCCAGGCTCACTACCTTTACAAAGGTTCAGGGATAGCTCACTACTTCCCTTGGGTCACTCCTGTTGACTCCCCCTGGCTCACTGTCGTTGGTGAAGTCCCACTCAGTTTATAGACATGAAGGTTTCTTCATCATTTTCATAAGAATTCATCCTTTTTTGGTATGTAGATGCTCTATTAAAGTCAGATTCTCACCAGAAGCAGAATATCACTTTTCCTCGAATGTATCGGGTAGTCACCTGGCTTTCATGTAGCTCCAAATAGGTCGGCGGGCTTCAGAAAAACCTGGCGCGCTTCTCCACGCCAGACGCGCAAGTCCCAATATGGCGCGCAAGTCCAAACTGGCACACAAGTTTCACCAACACACCTGCGCGACTCTCCCTTCCCAGACAAAAAACTTGTGTGGTCCACTTCCTTTCTCTCCCAAACCGCCTTGGGCGCTCAGCAAACAACCGGTGTGCAAGCTCTACTTGCGCGACCAAACTACCACCTGCGCGGCTCAACCACCTGCACGACGAGAGCTCGAACAATCTCTAAGTCTTGAACTCTATCGAAAATGAGGTGGGGTGGTCTGGTATTTATAGGAAAATTGGACCCCCTGCGCAGAGGCGCGCAAGTCCCTCAAAGGCGCGCAAGTCTTGTCTCCAGTAACCTCTGTCGCACAACTCACTTGCGCGACCCAACCAATACTTGCGTGACCTTCTTTCCATAGACAAATTTTGACGTTATTATCCTCAAAAACATATGGCGCGCAAGTCTTCTATCCTCCAAGACCTCGGAGCGCAAGTACCTTTTCCAAAAACACTTTACTTTATTGGCCGATTTTCAGGCCCAAAAATTTGGCCAACACTGGGAAACGGCACCACCTTCACTACTGTTTTTTGCTTGAACTGTATGATCTCTTTGTTGGTACACATCCTAAACGTCCATTGAGGATTGACAACAAACACAAACCATACACCAAATCATGCTTTGAAGACCCTGGTTCCAACAATCTCCCCTTTGGGTTTGTTGGCAATTAGAATGAATTCAATAGATCTCCAACCATGAGAAAACCCAAAACGCAAGAATCAACTCAGCCAACACTCTAAGTCTACGTGAGCATTGCTCGGCGTAGAAAAAAAGAGAGGAAGCTGGAATTGGGTTCCAGTGTTTTGAAATTCTCCATGACGCCCAATGTTATCCTTCTTATACTTCTCATCACAATCTTATACTTCTCATCACATAATAATTTCTTGCCTTGAATTTATTCCTTTCTCCCCCATTGACAATAAAACCAAAGACTGATAAGTTCCTCAATGTTATGCTCAAGACATACTCCCCCTGAATAGTATCTCCCCCATAAACCTGCATCACACCCATAAGCAGATAAAAACATTTAAAACAAACGGGGATAGGGGGTTTCTGGAACCTCCTTATGCAGTAGGATGTGGTTGAACACTGAGGTTCAACCGATGCTTCTCAAACACAGCCGCAGACAATGGCTTGGTCAGGATATCAGCCACTTTCTCATCAGTTTCAATATGATCCATTCAAATCACGCCTTGTTCAACCTTTTCTTTGATAAAATGATAACGTATTTAAATATGTTTTGTACGAGAATGTTGAACCGGATTCTTCGTAAGATCAATTGCACTTTTGTTATAACTATAAATAACCATTGGTTACTGCACCATATCACCAATATCTATTAGTTGTTGCTTCATCCAAAGCAGTTGATTGAATTCCTTTGTGGCAAAGATATACTCAGCTTCATCAGTACTAAGAGAAGTACTTTCTTGTTTCTTGCTCAACCAGCCAACACATTTCTGCCCAATATAGAAAGCTCCACCACTAGTGGAATTTCTGTCTACCACATCACCAGCCCAGTCAGCATCAGAAAATGCGGATAATTCACTGTCCCTGCCTGCAGCAAAAAATAACCCAAAATTTTGTGTACCTTGAATGTACCTCATGATTCTTTTTACTGCTGCCATATGTTCCTCTTTTGGATTACTCTGAAAGCAGCCCGCAAGGCATGTGGCAAAGATAATATCTGGCCTTGTCACTGTCAGATACAGTAGGCTTCCAATGATCCTCTTGTATATGGTGGGATCAACAGAGTCCCCATCCTCATGCTTTCCAAGTTTAGTTCCAACTGCAATTGGAGTTGAAATTGGTTTGGAGTCTTTCATATTGAACTTCTTCAGTAGCTCTCTTGCATATTTTTCCTGAGAAATGAAAGTGTATTCCTTCTTTTGAATCACCTACATCCCCATGAAATAAGTGAGCTCCCCAATCATAGGCATTTCAAATTCTGATTTCTTGTGGTTGGAAAATTCATCCACTGATTTCAGCCTACTGCCACTAAATATGATATCATCAACGTAGACAAGAACCATGCATTGATATTTTGGAGAATTCATCACATAGAGATTGTGATCAACTCCTCCTCTTTTGAATTCCAACTTCTTAAGATAAGAATCCAGCCATGAGTACCACGCCCGTGGTGCCTGCTTCAAACCATATAGAGCTTTCTTCAGTTTGCAGACCATTGTTTCATCAGTACCCAAAACAAATCCCACTGGTTGTTCAATGTAGACTTCTTCTTCGAGTACACCATTCAAGAATGCTATCTTAACAACCATTTGATATAATTTATATCCTTTTTGGAGTTCCATGGCAAGGAAAATCGTGATTGACTCCAGTCTAGCCACTGGAGCAAAGGTTTCTTCAACATCAATGCCTTCAATCCGAGAGTATCCTTTACATACCAGTCGTACCTTGTTTTTGTTGACACTTCCATGCTCATCAAACTTATTTTTAATGATCCATTTGGTACCAATCAAATTTTGACCTTCGGGTCTCTGGACAAGATCCCATGTCTGATTCTTGTCAATCTGATCTAATTCATCATTCATGGCTTTCACCCAAGATTCATCATTTGCAGCTTCTTCGAATGTGGATGGCTCTACAACTGATAAAAATTCAGATTGTGTGTTATTCCTCATCCTCCTTGTTTGAGTGGGTGCACTCCTGTCCCCAATTATGTTGGATGGATCAATCTCAGCTCTTCGATTTCTCCTACGAGGTTCAGTAGCATTTTCTTCAGCCATAGTTTCTTCTTCAGATTATTCTTCTGAGTCAACATCATGATGTTACTGCTGAGTGTTTTGAACAACTTCATCTATTTCTGCACTTGTATTTTCTTCATGTTCACATTCGTCTTGACTTTATATCACATCAGCATATGACATCCTTGAAGCATTTGTGGTTTTCTCTTCAATTATCTTAACATCACTGCTTTCCACAATTCATCCTAAACGCTTGTTGAAAAATTTGTAGGCTTTACTGTTCATTGAGTAACCAAGGAAAATTCCTTCATCTGCATTGTCGCCATATTTCCCTTGATTTCCTTCTTTGTTCTTGATGAAGCATTTACTTCCAAAGACACGAAAGTATTTTAGAGAAGGCTTCCGTCCATGCCACAATTCATATGGTGTCTTTTTCTCACCAATATAAATTCCTGTTCGATTCTGAATGTACACTGCATCTTGAACAGCCTCTTTCCAGTAATGTCATGGAATACGACTCTCAATAAGCATGGTTCGTGCCATGTTGTTCACCTGTCAATTCCTACGTTCAACAACCCCATTTTGTTTTGGAGTTCTCACAGTAGCTACCTCATGCTGTATCCCTTGATTATCTCGATAATTCTCAAATTCAATGGACGTGTATTCTTCTCCATTGTCAGATCGCAAAACTTTGATTGTTCATCCAGTATCATTCTCGGTGATTCGCCGGTGTGTTTTCATGCAGTCAAGGACTTGTCATTTCCTGTGAATGACCATCACACATGCCATTCTACTGTAATCATCTATGAAAAGGACAAAGTACCTTTCTCCATGTGTTCTGGAAACATTTATTGGACAACAAACATCTGTATGAATCAGATCAAGAAGGTGAGATTCCCTTTTCTTCTTTGGCCGATATGAACTGCAGACCAGCTTCCCACGAATACAATCATCACAAGATTTTTCATGCTCACTTTTCAGGTTGTGAATGTCCATGAAAATTCTCAATTTTGTTATTTTCTCCATGTCTTGTTGATTGATGTGTCCCAATCTCCGATGCCACAAATTGTTTTCTTCTTCAACAATCATGTACCATATATTTTCTTCACTATCAACCGGATACAAGTTTCCTTCTGTTCTACATCCCTTCATAAGTGAATTTTCGGTTTTTTCCCTTGATAGTGCATCCTTTCTGATTAAAAGTAACTATAAGTCCTGAGTCACAGAGTTGACTTACGCTGAGGAGATTATGACGTAGGCCATCTACGTAAAGGACTTCAGTCTTCTATAGTTCTCTATTAGCTAATTTGGTACATCCACTCCATGTGATTTTCAAAGCCCCATCATTACCAAATCATACTATTCCATCAAAATTCTTTATGATATTCGTTAGTAGGCCGACATTACCTGTCATATGAGATGAACAACCGCTATCCAGAATCCAGCTACTGTTGTTATTTGTAGCTTTGAGGGCTACCTCTGCAAGGTTCGATTTCTCAATATTCATCCTTTACTTCCATGAGACATTAGATTGAGTATATAGAACTGATGTCCTTTCAACTATCTCTTCCGCATACCCAGGTTATTCATAGTCAAAGTCTTATTTGAGAGGTGAGAACCTGTTTGAAAGAGCAACACTGTCTTGTTGATGAGACTTGACTTGTCTGGAACTTTGGTATGAGGTGTCAATGTCCCATCTCTGCCTGCAATTAACAGCCTTATGACCAAAGTAAGAACAACGAAAACAATATCCATAGAAATTATTTCTTCTATAAGAATTAGGATATGAAATTGTTCTCTTTTTTTGTGCATCTATATCTTCTCCATTCAGATAGCTTCTTGCCTCTTCGCAATAAGACATGGTATGGCCCAGATAGCCACAGAACTGACACTTCATTAGAGATAATGTTTTCTCACTTGAATTTCTACTTATAACTTCTTCCTTGGGAGAATAGTAAGACTGTATGCCATTTTTGAAAGTTTGAGGATAATTTTCAGGTCTCCTTTTAGGTTGGATTGAGGGTTCCTTTTTCAGCATTCTAGGTAACATTTCAACATGTTCATCTTTCATCTTATCTTTATTTTGGATCTTTTAACTTCCACCAGTTGATGACTCAGCCTCACAGCCAATTCCACTCTTTCCCATGCAAGTGGGTCTTTGATCACTCAAGATTTTTCCAAACCCATCTGAACCACACTTGGCTCTTGCTAGTAATTCTGCATCTGAGAATCTTCCAAACTTTATTTTATTCCTTGATTCTTTTGAAACTGATTCAGTCTCCAGTCTACTCCTTAGAGTAACTACATCCTCCTCAAGACCCTCAGTAGTCTTGGATTTTTAATCTAGTCTGGATGTGAGGTCATTGATGACATTTGCCTGTACTTCAATTCTCAGCTTCAGATCTACTACATCATCATTGCATTCAATTATTTTATACTGTACCTTCAAAAATTCTTCCAGTCATTCAATTTCAGCTTCAAGTTGATCAACGTATTCAGTTGATTATTCTAAAATTGATTTGCACTTATTGCAGCTCTTACATTTAATCTTAAGCTTACTAACTGCATCCTTAAGTTACACATCAAGATCTACACAAGTTCTCAATTGTTTTTCACCATCAGTATCTTCTGACTTTCCAACAGTGGCCATCATAGAAGCATGGTTCCCAGTTTTGAATTCTGGTTCTTCTTCATCACAGAATTCATTATCATCTTCTTCCTCTTCACATACAAAACTCTTCCTTTGCATTTTCTTACCAGATTTGAAGTCTCCCCTTTTGAAGAACCTTCTCTGAGGCTTCTTGAAGTTTTCATCTTCACTTTCATCATCATTGATATTCTTCAAGCACTGAGAGGCAATGTGCCCCAATTTTCCACAATGGAAACATGCGAGAGGTAACTTCCCTTTGAATTTCCCTTTCCCCTTCGGGAACTTCTTTGAAATGAGAGAAATAATTTCTCTCTCTTCGTCATCATCACTACTACTATCCTTTGAGATTTTCAATTTATCCATGGCCTTGAATGGCATTTCCTTTCTCACCTGAGTCGTAGCATCTTCTGGTTTGACTCTAATTTCATATGCTACCAAGCTGCTCAGTAGATCATCTAGAGAAAGTTTGGAATGATCTCTTTCCTCAAGGGCTGACACCTTCGCATTATACAATGGTGGAAGTCTTCTTAATATTTTCTTTACAATATCAATATCTTTGATTTCTTCTCCTAGACCCCGAATTGCTCCAACCACTTCAGTTATTCGATTGAAGAAAGAGTCTTTATTCTCGTCTGGATGCATCTTCAGATCATCAAACCGATTGTGTAGCACTTGTAGTTTCGTCTCCTTCACTTTGCTATCTCCTTCATAAATATTCTCAAGTTTATCCCACATGGATTTTTCTGTGGTGAAATTCATCACCTTCAGGTAGATGTGATCAGAAAGGGCTGCAGTGAGAGCATTCTGTTCTTTAGCATCTGCATCAAGAAGTTTCCTGTCTGTTCCAATCATAGCCAGGCATGTTGGATCAGTGACTTGTATTACTTGCACAGTAGAAAAAAGAACTTCTATTCCAAGAGATAATAGATTAGATCTCATTCTGTTCTTCCAGATCTGAAAATTGCTTCCATCGAAGTGAGGGACTCCCCTAATATTGGCCGTGTTTTCCATGACGAAAATAGTTACATTCAACACCAGCAACCTCCCTCTGATACCACTTGAAGGACCCCGGGACACCTTGAGAGGGGAGGGGTGAATCAGGGTGACCACTTTTTCTTTTAATGTGATGGATCTTATTCCCACGTTGGTAGGAACTTGTTGAACCTGTATGATTATTATGATTAGGAAGAAAACATTCACATGCACAGATAAGACAGAACCCTTTTTACTTGGTACACCACTAAGGGATACGTCCATGGAGCATACGCCGACAGGTTGTCGGTTGCACCAAAATCCACTATGCTTCACTAGCTGTAGATTAAAAATGTTCGGGTACAGTCACTCTATCCCAGGCTCACTGCCTTTACAAAGGTTCAGGGATAGCTCACTGCTTCCCTTGGGTCACTCCTGTTGACTCCCCCTGGCTCACTGTCGTTGGTGAAGTCCCACTCCGTTTATAGACATGAATGTATCTTCATAATTTTAATAAGAATGCATACTTTTTTGTATGTAGATGCTATATTGAAGTACGATTCTCACCAGAAGCATAATATCACTTTTCCTCGAATGTATCGGGTAGTCACCTGGCTTTCGTGCAGCTCCAAACAGGCCAGCAGGCTTCAGCAAAACCTGGCGCCCTTCTCCAAGCTAGACGCGCAAGTCCCAATACGGCGTGCATGTCCAAACTGGCACGCATGTTTCACCAACACAACTGTACAACGCTTCATTCCCAGAAAACAAAATTGCGTGGTCCACTTCCTTTCTCTCCCAAACCGCCTTGGGCGCTCAGTAAACAAACGGCGTGCAAGCTCTACTTGCGCGACCAAACTACCACCTGTGTGGCTCAAACACCTGCGCGACGAGAGCTCGAACAATCTCTAAATCTTGAACTCCATCGAAAATGAGGAGGGGTGGTCAAGTATTTATTGGCAAATTGGACCCCCTGCGCGGAGGCGCGCAAGTCCCTCAACAGCTCGGAAGTCTTGTCTTCAGTAACCTCTGTCGCGCAACTCCCTTGCGCGACCCAACCAATACTTGTGCGACTTTCTTTCCATAGAAAAATTTTGAAGTTCTGATCCTCAAAAACATATGGCGCGCAAGTCTTCTATCCTCCAAGAACTCGGCGCGCAAGTACCTTTTCCAAAAACACTTTACTTTATTGGCCGATTTTCAGGCCCAAAAATTTGGCCAACACTAGGAAACAGCGCCACCCTCACTACTTTTTTCTGCTTGAACGGTATGATCTCTTTGTTGGTACACATCCTAAACTTCCACTGAGGATTGACAACAAACACAAACCATACGCCAAATCATGCTTTGAAGACCCTGGTTCCAACAATTTTTTCATGACTGATGTAATTGTTAATTAGGTAAAAAAGTGATATTCTATTACAGATAAACACCATTATCATTATGTCAATTTTATTCTAGGAAAAGAGTTACAAGGAATGGTGGGCCTTAAATGACTAAAGATGGATGAAGTAATATATTCCAATGGAATCCCATCAAATAAAATTTATAACATAATGTTTAAATAAAGAGATGTTGAAAAGATATGTGACATTTATTTTTGGATCTGATAGTGATGATAGGTGATCCAATACTTCAATCTCCAAGGATCATGGGTTAGAAAAATTCAAAATTATAAATTATGTTATAGAATATTGGATACTATAAATATGGTTAATGATTTATCTATAATTTTTAATGAATATTGATGAATGAATAAAACTATATAAGTACAAGGGGTAAATGTATATAGATGTTACCTTATGATAATTTTATTCTTATATGAGATCATGACTGATAGGCCTCAATAGTGGTTGCTAAGTGTCATGTGGGATAGCCGCTATAGCAGATTATCAAGATAACATGTTTCCATTTAAAGGGTTGTTTAATATTCTATAATAATGTATTCTATTATCATATAAATCACCACCTGAGTCGTGTAGGTATTCAATGCCCAATTATTTTTATATATGGTGGTTTTCCTCAAAATCTATGTTGGTGAGGGGATAAATTATAGAATTATACCATTACCCAACTCTCCCTTTGGTGTTTCTTGATGTGTCAGAATAACTAAGATGTAATATCTTTATTTATGGGCAACATATCAATATATTATGTGATGAATCAATTTTCTACAATACATATATGTCTGGGATATGTCCACTTAAGGTAATAACACATACATATATCTCTTCATCATTGAAAAGGATTTCAATTAGTATACCAGAATGAGTTTTAATGATATGATGTATAATGCATGTTAGATGTTATATTATGTATTATATACACACTAATATAGTATGGGTGTTATCTTAATGATGAGATTATGATAATCTTCATAGAATTTACGATGAGATATGATTATTGTGAATATGGTTAAGTAATACTAATAGATGGGATTGGAGAATGGGACATTTTACATTGAGATGTTATAAAAAAACCCATGGGGAAGTGGATGCGAGGATCCATTATTATATATATGTTTTTAAATGTATATTTATACTCTATATAATAGTTACTGATCATTACTTATGATAATATGATATAGTTTTACATGATTAAGATACAAATTATTTATATTTTATTTCTCCTATGGACTTAGAATAACTATTTCACCATTTCATTAGTGGTTTCAGGTTTGGTCCTATTGATTCTACCTGTATAATCATCCTATGAATATATAAACAATTTTCAAAAACCATAAGACTGTGTAGGTTATTGAGATGATTGTTACTATAGTGTGGATTTATTTAAGAGTCTTTATTGTTCGTGTCATCTGTTTATTAATTTTATTTGGTATTTTTTTTATTTTTTATGAAATTAAATCCATGTATAAGGATTTATTATTTGTATATTTTATGGAGATTATTTTATTTTTTGTTATTATGTGTTGTATTTATATTATATATTAAGCATCATATATTTTATTTATATAGATTATATATAATAGGTTACAGTCACCGACTCGTAGTCTATTGGAGGTGGTATTTGGTGGTAATCCTACTCTTAACTACCAGACATGAATGGGTATATATGGATAGGGGGTCATGATAGAGTATTATTATAGATGATGGTTAAGTGATATTATAGAGTTTGTAGATAGGTACTTTCAATTACATGGATTTTTTGGTTGGATAATAGTATCATTTGTATAATGTATGGGATGTAAACAAGTGATATTTTCTTGGACATGAGTATTCAAGGTCCCCTTGTGATATAAAGTAAATTCCTTTAAGTATAAAAAAATATTAAAGGGTATGATGTTTCTTATAGGGTAGATACCTAGTTATGTAACTTGAATCATGATTTTATATTCAATTGTTTTAATTGAGTATATAATGAAAATTCTATTGAAATTTAATTAATCCATTAACCTAAAGTAATCCATATTATTATTTTAGGCACCATTAATGAAATTTTATGTAGGAATGTCTCTTGGATTACACTACCATATGTATCTCTTTGACGATTTCCAGTACAATATTCTTATAGATTTCTATAGAATTTTGGTCGATGAAGATAACCCTTATATGAGGTAACTTTGAGGAATGTAGTCATAGGGTTTTAATATATATTGTGCATTTATTTTCAATTCAAACCTCGCTGATTGATTAGAGAATATGGAAGTTTAATTCATTTTGATTCATTATCATATAGATGACTAAATTTCATTTTATATGACAATGATGTGTGTCGAATCCTCAAAGTGGTGGTTCTTGTTACTGTAGGACAATAGTGAGTTTGATTATATATTAATGAGGTTTTTTATATATTCATTGAAAATATTATTTATATATTTTTGAATTAATATTTTTAAAAGGATATTATTAATCTATAATATATATATTCATACCTTTCATAGACAATATACTATATAATACCGAATTTTTTTCTATAATATATCTTTTGATGTTAAGGGGATATGGAAGGGAATTTATAGGATTATTTGAATCCAAATATACTGTGTTGTGATGCATCATTTAGGTTATAGTGATATATCATGGATTTGGTGAGGGGATGACTGTTTCAAAATTATTATAGCAATGTCAAGGTTTTCAATGAATAGGATTTTCTAAGACACATTATAGATAAAAACTCTGGTAATAATTTTACATTTACACTGTTAATAGATTATTCATATATATATGAGTATGTTATTTTATTCTAAATCTAATTTCACTAATATTATCCATTATATAGCCCATTATAGTGGATCATATATCATTTCCGTGAATGTCTAGGTCATGACCATCTGAATCTTGATATCCCAACCATCCATCAGATCCAATATTGAGCTTATGAACCACTTCTATAATAACAATTACATAAATTCCCTCTAAGGACATAAAACATATTTTATAAATATTGTCCAATATAGAGTGGATGGTGTAGGAAAATTACATCCCTATCGTACCCCTCATCCATAGGGAAAAAGTGTAGAGCACATCTATATAGGTTTTCACCATTATGGATTGAGATTTCATTGATAAAGTTATTATTAGATGAAAATTAAATAGTTTTCAGTGCAAGGAGAGGAAGATATCATTTGGGGTTTTTTCTTATTTTTTTAAGAAAGGGGGTATGCCTTTTCTAATTTGTATTTTAAACACTTCTTCATTTAACCGACCATTCACCTTGATTTTAAACATGAGGTGAAGAAACATCTAATATCCTTATCACAACAAATGCCATTTGGATGTCTATATTGATTGTGGTATTTGTGTGAATATTGTGAGATAATGCTAGGGGAACAGATTTCCTGGGTAGATTACTTATGATATTATATATTGATATGAATTCATTATTGACTAAGATTGTATGTATTCAATGTAACATATCCAATATTTATTTTTAAGGTTTGTTTTATTATGTGTTGGTAATTGTGAAATGGTTTTTATATTGGCGTGGAAACCCTACGATGGGATAGAGATATTTTGTGTCCAAATCCTTCTTTATGGACATGAAAATATAGGGTTCAATGGAGGTTATGTTAGTATTGTTTACCTAGGGTATAAAAGAATACTTTCTTGTATTTACTATGTAGGTAGTGATGTTACTACCACCATCAACATGACATCATTTCCTGGTAAAGCGTTACAAATTGGTGATTCTTTGATATCTATATCTCTATATAGGATGGATCCTTATTAGTTGAGGTAGGTTTAGACTTATGTTTAGGACCTTCTTATGTGAGGATTAATTCTTACTTGTTTTTCACATTGGGGTGATCCCATTTTATTTATGGATAATATGGATGGTTGTATGTGTTATTTTATCCTCATCATCACTTGAACATAGTCATAGTAAATAACTTCTATCCTCTCACTTGTACTGATTATTTTTTCAATAAAATAATTGAGAATAGCCAGTTATTGGTGATCTATTTTCAGTCTTGATATCATTAGATATAAGTGAATTATGAGGATATATTTAAGACTTCATTCAAATATCGTTATGGTAATTAGGAATTTTATATAATTCTATTCAATTTTATGATCGTTTTATCCATGTTTATAAGATAGATGATTCTTATGTTCCATGTGTTTCTGGATCGATTTATGGTAGTATTTATCAAATATATCATTATGTTTTTTGAATTTGAGGGATAACATGAAGAGTATATATGTGATTTTTTAGATGTTATTTGGTTTCATTAGATATATTATATTATGTCGAAATGTGAGTGATGGATCTATGAGGTGCATTTTATATTACATTATTTCTCTTATCATTGAGTTTTTATATATCATATAAAGGTTGATGTGGTTTTTTCATTTCTATCCACTAAGAATATTTTTGTGATGAAGATATTCAATAGACATAATGGTGATTAAAGAAGATTTGTACCTAAATTCTCTCTAATTTTGATTCCTATGATATCTTTTTTAGAAATTATGATTTTTTTTATTTAGGAACTCCAATGAATGATTTAATTTAATTATTTAATGGAGAATATTTTCGGGGCCCAATTTTATTATTTGATTAAGGAGGGTGTTGTTTTTTAGGTTATTATAATTATTTTCATTTGGGATGTAGTTTTGTTATGATGAATCAGAGGATACATATCTCTATTCAGTATCCTTATTTATTTTATATTAAATAAAAATGTTCCAACTGTGATAATGATCCTGATATAGTTGTGTTTGTTTTGGTGTTGAGGTAGAATTCCCTCATCAGTGATAAATTATTGGTCTTTACATATCAAAATATCATTTTGTATATCTTCTCTCATTGTGATTTGATCCTAAATCAGATGTAGTGGATATTATTTTTTTTGGATTATGTCATTGATATTAACTAAACACTCACATCCCAAAATGATGTGGATGAGCTATTAAGTACTTGGTCGTGTAGTAATATTGGGTGTGTGTTTGATAATTTTTAATTTTTTATGACGGATATTTCTATGATTATTTCAGAAATGAGATAATTTGATGATAAATGGTTTCTTTATCAGATAAAGGTGTTATTTTCTTTGGTTCCGGTGGTGGATGCGTCATATTATGGGGATTCATAGGTAGATAATTAGTAATATGAGGTTTTTTGTGAGAATTATTTTAATGGATTGTCTTTGTATGATCAAAATCGAGAATTATTTTATGAAAGACAAATTGTTCCCTCAGCGATGCATGAAATGGTTATTCATGTGTCCTAAAGTTCTCCATTAGGAATACAACCTAGTATTGATAACAAGTTTGGGTCCTTGAAGATTCATTTTTTTCACTATGTTAATGGTTGTAGAGTTTTTATCTAGACGTTTTGTATTCCCAAGAGTAAAATCTGAGCACAATGCCCTTAATGGGTTTATTTAATATATTGATGTTTTCATAAAGTAGTGTGAACACATCGTGATAGACTTAATTAGTCAGTTTTCTTGATCATAGGGAGGTTTTTATGCTATTAGTTTGATTAATGAAATATTGTCAATTTTATCTCAATTTTGATCGATAGATGATAAGAAAATTTGGGAGGATTTTTTGTGGAAATATCTAGAGTATATGGGGAGTTTAATTTGTGTTATAAAGATTAAAATCATTAATCATGATCTATGTATTTCCGCTTGTGTCTGTAGAGTTCCAAAGAATTATTTTAGCTATCAGTTATTCCATAACATGATTTTTTATCCACAGATTTTCAGTCAGACAGAGTGAACTATCTAGACTCTTGGTGACATGTTTAAAAAATAAATTCTATATTTTAGAGGAACATAGGTGCGGAACCATTGATTGGTATAGTTTTATTAAAAAACATTTATCATTGTATTATAGGTTTTGACCTCTTGGAAGTGTTTTATGTCTGGCCTTCTCATTCCACTTTCTATTCATAAAAGGATAGAGAGATAGATATTCATGGACCAGAGTTAATGTCGATCGTGAAAATGAAATATCATGTTATTTATAATAAAATGAATACAATTAATTATAACTATTAATCTAATGGTTATTATAGATAGAGGATGTCAGTATTAAAATTAAAGATCATGTGTTGTTGATGGTATCTCTATTTCATGAGCATTAGAGGATATATCATGGGAGTAAGATTTATCTATAATTTATTAGAACATTTGATGTATTGATATATTTTGGAATTTTTTTCATTAGTTATCATGACCCTTATAGGTGAGATGGATTCATGATGTATTTTAGATAGCTTTTTCAGGTAACATTATAATGATTCTTAGGCCATTAACTAGGGAGAAATGGTAGTTGAAGATAAGGAATCATTCAAGGAGATTCTAGTGGATATCTAAGACAATTAAGGTATGCGGTTTGGGAAGAATATTATTTGATTGGATCATTTCTTATGGCATAATGGACGTATGAAGGATAAAAAATGGGTGTTGATCACATACATTTGCTTTCAATATATCGTATTATTTTATGATTGGTTCCATTTTTCTTATGGAGATTCATTTTTTTATCATATTTGTGTTATTAAAATTATTATGGATGATGTTTTCTATTTTTTCCATTGTTCATCAAATGTGTTAGTTTAGGTTTTTTTCTGGATAAATACATGAGAGGCATCCCATGAGATGATTTTTATTTATTTTCATTTATCCCTGGAATTTGGTTTGAATTCTCATATATGATAATATTTTAGTGGAATATAACATAAGGAAACATTTTTAGTGTTACTATACTGTTTTTTAATGGCCAAATAAGTTTTTCCATGGGTGAATGTGTTAATTGAAGATACCAAAATTCATAGAGGTATGTTCTTGTTTAATTATTTGTTTAAATTCTTTATGAAAAGACTCATGGGATTCCTAGATTTTTAAGATGTGAAATAATGTTGGAAGTTTCCATCCCATGAATGTTGCATGGTTAGCTCATAGTTATTAGTAAATTAGAACTATAACCCTGATTTCCTAGAGGTGTGGAAGTTGATATTTTAAACCATTCACGGGGGAGGAAAAAACATCCAAACATAGATAGATCTACCCTCCATAATCACCACACAATATTTCTAACAATGCAGGATCCCCAAAAAACTATGTGACTTTCTCCCCTACTAGATATAGGGTGGTGCATGGTTGGTGCATCATTTGTCCATCCATGATTCCAAACCATGTGCCCCATTGAAAATTTGGGGTTTTAACATTTCCCCCCACGACCATTATGATTTCTTAGTTGAGTTTCCTCGCCATTTCAACTACAACAGTCATGGGTGATGAACCCTCTATCCAAAACATTCCAAGGATAGATATATCATGTTGGATGAAGATCAATGTTGTGGGTGAGTCTAGAACTCATATTGTTTTTATTTTTTTAGGTATTTTAGAACCAATATTCTTATATTGATGTTAAAAAACACTCTTTTTATACAGGATTAAAGGATGGGGCTATAAAGGTGGTTTGTTTCTGAATCAAAGGATAATTTTAACTGTGTGGTTTTATATGGAATCTAGGTTAGTGGTCTACATGTTATATCCCCAGGTCTAGTTTAATATTAATGGGAATGTGGGTGGGAATTTGTTCCAACATGTTGTTTATTTGATTTTCAATGGTATACATTATGAATTAAATGGTTAATTTGAGAATTCAACCCTTCATGATCCTTAAGTGATAGATTGAGGTTGATTTGACAAAGTCAAGGTCCACCAATGGGGTCTGTGGGATTGAATTGAAAAGTGTATAACCGAATTCTTATGATATAGAACCCATGATAAATTAGATGAATGGTATCTTTATGATTTTGAAATAGAACAAATCAAAATGGGGATTAGTATCCGGCATGGAATAAGGTGGTGTTTGGTATAATTTTAATCGGTTACATAAAATATTTTTTTGTTTTAATGGGATAATGAATGTAAATGTTAAATGTGTGATTGTGTTAAACTATGGAATGAAAATATGTTAATGGGATAATGAATGAAACAAAATTATTATAATGGGTTAAGGTATTATGTTTCTTTATGTATTGAATGAACAATGGTTGTAAATGTTGAATGTGTTAATGATTTATGGTTTCCAAATGGTAGTTGTGGTAAATGGTTAATGAAGCATCTGCATATGGATTAATGGTTTATGGGGTATTTTAGAGGAAGTATGCCCACAAGACAAGTTAGACCGATGCACTAAACCCACCCCTATCATGCATGGGTTGGGGAGTCGGACTGATGGTATATACCCCCAATGGGCGTCTAAGATGTGATTACCTAGACCTAGGCTCCAAGGTATGCATTATATAATACATGGATTATGGAGTTAGACTGATGTTATATGCCCTCAATAGATACATGGTATATTATTCACTAGGCTAAGGCACCAAGTAAGTGTTATATAATGATTTTGTGTAATATTTTCCCTAGTGCTATATGAAACATAATTCCTTCCCTTATTCATTTTTTATTTGACTAGTATTGGCCAATGTGTAGTTGATGAAAATGGTAAAACCCGGGAACTAATGATAAAAGTAGATAAAGAGAACATTGTTAATTATTGACACCCTTGTTTTCTTATTTTTATTGTGTTATTAATTATGTACATTCATACAATATCTGTTTCGACTGTATATTATTTAGACACCATTTGTGGTGGCCTACTGGGTTGTACACACTCCATCCTCAGGCATCTATTGTGTACCAATATAGACATCATGGATATAGGAATGGATAATTTAAATGATTTTATGATAGATGGTTTGTTTGGGCATTGGATGTGCATGGATGAGGAATATGGACATGGTGGTAGGACTCATTTTTTAGATTTTATAGATTTTCATTATTTTAAGATTTTATAACACATAGAACTATAATTAATGTAATATAATATTTAATGTTGTCTATGGACCTATAACTGATTTTGGGAAATGTTTTTTATATGAATGATTATTATTCAGTTGTCCCTTTTTTGTTATTTTATCTTCTATGGAATACTATGATAAAGGGTTTATAGTCTTACAATGTGTTCACTTAAACCCTCGTGACTTTTTTGAAGCCTCTGGCATATAGGAAGGATCACTGAAGATCATGTAACGACCCGACTCTGGTAACCTGATAGAGTGGCTACTAAATCGGGCACATTAAAAAGTGGTATCATACTAGATTTCTTTTATATTTTCTTACTATTTGGGAATGGTAGATATGATACTAGGATGATTTTGGCATTGGTAATGAGATAATATATTGAAGTTTCAAATATACTTATGGGAAGACCCAAATACTCAAGGAGTGAGAATTTTATGGTTTCTTTTAGAGTGGGGTGATATTTCACCATTGGGTGATGTACTTGTTGTCTGATTTTACTATTGTAGGATATTTTTCTCATGTAAAAAATAGTATTATGATGTTAATTAATTCATCATTTTAGTAACATAAGGATATATGTGGAATTTATAATGGAAAGCACACATGGGGAAAACATGTGGGATAAAAGGGATAAAATTAATTTCATTTTCCGTGATAAGTAGAATGCACTAGCACCTAATAACGATATTGTGAATGGGTAAATTGAGAGAATGTTAAAGAATGGTT
The DNA here is from genome assembly GCA_963277665.1 of Viscum album. Lineage (NCBI taxonomy): Eukaryota > Viridiplantae > Streptophyta > Magnoliopsida > Santalales > Viscaceae > Viscum > Viscum album. Next base: position 1,097,904,530 of record OY728148.1, read on the forward strand.
TATGAATAATTCCTAACAATGAGTTATAAATGTGTTCAATTTGGGTTGTAATATGTTGGAAATGAAAAAAGGTTCCTAACAGATAATGATATATATTTTGAAATGTGAACTGGTTAAAACGAAGATTAATTAATGGTTCTGACAATGTAAATTTTTTTACCCAATTTTGAACATGGAACATGGTAGAGATGGTAAACGATAATGAACTCTACGTGACTATATCTATTTTGATAATGTATGAAATTGGTTTTTTATGTCAAGTAGAGGGTCATATTTTGTGTAAACCTATTGAAGATTTATGTCATGTCTTTTTATATGCGTGTTTTTCATAATAGAGATATTCTTCCAAGATGACTTTTTTGGTTGGACAATATGAGGATATTTAAGAGAATGATCCTTATGTGGTGGAGCTGGGAATCCTATTGATCTAGTGTAACAGAGGTGAAGATAATTTCTATGAGAACATTTCAAATTTTATAGAAATTATTGAAAACCACCCAGGGAAGATGGTGTCAAGTATGTTTTATCTAACTATACAATTCCATTTGTAGTAGCCTCCCATATTTTATGGATAATGTGGTCTTGAGGGAGATGAATTCTTGATATATTCCATCCTAATGAAACTCGATCACTTGGAGACTCCTCAAGAGATAAGATTCATGTTGGTATATTATATGTTATGTGGGCCAGCAATCCACTAGTTGGATTTTTTTCGTTCAGACTAAGAAGGTATATTGTATGTTATAGACATATTTCTATAAACTATCTATAATTGTTTTATCAAGATACATTGAGGCAGTGAAAGGAAGTAGAGTTTTAGAGATTGAACCAGGTTACTATGACAATGATGGATTATACAGACTGCTTCACTAACATACAATTCATTATTCCAACATTTATATAGGATGACACATCTATGAGAAGATATTTTTAGGATGAAATACCACACGAGATCAAGTCCCGTGTTAATATAATTAATTTCAATAGTATTTATGAGGTGTTTTATTAGGCCCTTATTTTAGAAAGGAACCTCAAGGAGGCCTCTGATAGTGAAAACATGGTTTAAGTTTGATAATCCATTAGTAAGGCTTCTAATAGTATGTAGAACAATTTTGAGGGTTTTCTCTAGGGTGGTGGTAAGAATCATACCTAGGGAGGTGGTTTGACCTCTTACGGTATTGTTCAGGTGATATGTTATTAGTGTGTTAGGCCGAGACACATGCAGGGTCTCTAGAGTGTAGTATTAGGGTGAAATATCTCATATATGGATGGATTTTGGAGTTATACTGGCCATACTAGTTGGGGAGGAGGACTTAGTACTCTAGGTAATTGGAATCTGTATTAGTTGGGTCATATAATTCATGGGACTCAAACCATATCATAGTGTAGAATGATAGGTCAAATCCATGAAGTTTTACCTAGACCAAGACGTGGCGAGGACACACCATTGATAGTTCGAGAAACAATTCTCATTAAATCCACTCTTTCAGTGATATATATGACACATGTTCCTCATTGTATTATATATATCCTCCTTTTATGAGTGTTTAATTAATATAAGTGAAAAATATCTATGGGTTTATATAGATTTATACACATTGAGGGATGCAAGTAGAAAATATTCGACAATGACAGGAATATACATTTTAGGTTGTCTTGTACCGATTCTAGTGGGACATTGTTTTTATTATTATGTATGCTTTTAATATAATATTGTAGATTGATTTTATGGTGGTTTATCATGAACATATTGACTATTACAATCATATGGTAATGTTCTCATCCCATGAGGGGAATACTAATGTTCATCAGGGGAAATGATATATCAAGGAAGGCCTTATAGAGACCATTTGATAGTGGTTGGGTGATCTCACAACCCAAATGTGTCATGTATTTTACATAATAATGGGGTAGTAGAGAACCATGACTTTCCCTAATTTGTGGATCAGTTTTTGGATGTTGTTATGAATACCTTCTAAGGGTTTCCACCCAAGAGAGATATATAGTTCATGATTGATTTTATACATGGAGTATATACTGTTTCTATTACCCAATATAGAATGGAACTAGGACATATTCAAGTGCTTCAAAATTAATTGATTTATTTAGAGAATAAAGGCCTTGTCTACATAGTAAGTCACCTTGAGGGTCTCCATTTTTATTTTCCTTGAAGGATGGTGGGACTTTGATGATGTTTGTCGGTTATTGGAGGTTAAAGTGGATGATAGTTAGGAACTGATACTATCTTTTGTGAATTAAGGATCTTCATTAATAGTTGAGAGGTGTATCAATGTTCTATATGATTTAATTGAGATCAAGGTATCATCAACTATGTGGGAGTCCATCTGATATACAATGAAAATCTTTAATGAGAAGGTATAGTTCTTATGAGTTTTGTTATGCTGTTCAATATAACCAATGCAACCATATTGTCTATGGACCTAATTAAAATAGTAGTTTACACTTACTTGGATTTGTTTTTAGTCATTTTTTTTATGAGATCTCGATTTACTCTAGGAATAATGATGATCATGAAAAGAATCTTGAAATCAGTATACGTACAATAAGATAGCATAATCAATATGCAAATTGATATAAATGTAATTTCTTGATTGGAAGGGTAATTTTTTTGGGTAACATAATATCTGAGGAAGGGGTATCAATGGACATGAAAAATGTATCTGCTATTGTATCAGGGGAAGTGCAAAAATATATTTGATATCCAAAGAATTCTTGGTTTAGCAGGATATCATATAAGAATCATCAAATAATTTTATAATTTGTTACACATACCTTCAGGCTTCCCCAAAATGGGAATCATGTTTTGATGTTCTAGGGAATGTTATAATTATTTCATAAAGTAAAAGAAGTTGTTTACTACCAAATTGATTTTGATCTATATTGAGCTGGGTAAAAAGTATACATATATTATTCGATGCGTTCGATGTTGGGATTGGTAAATTATTGATATATAATTATTGGCTGCTGGTGTGTGGTAAACCAAAGTAGATTCCTAATGAAGGGAATTACCCTATACATGATCTTGTGTTGGATGTGGTGGATTATGAATTAAATTATTTTAAACATTAATTTTTGGTAGAAATATTTATCATATTTATTTACCATAATATCAATAAATACAATTTATATCAATAAATATTAAATATTTAACAGTGAATATGGGTGGAGAATATACATTCCTTCGATTTTGAGCTGGTTTAAATGTTGGGGAAGGGAAATTGTGTACAAGATGCATTGTTCCAAATGAGTCAAAATATTGCAGTTATGGAAGTTAGTTCTAGTGGAGGATAATGATTTTGTTATCTATGATGCATTTAGAGGTTCAGGATGGGAATGGTCATGTGTCCTTTTCATACAGGGAAGGCTATTCCATGCTTTTGATTATGATTGAGGAGAGGTAGTACGAGTATCCGTAGTTTTTTTTCTAGAGGGATGGTCATAAATATTGGGGTCACCATCTATTTGGGTTGTGGATGTCAATGATACCATCTAGGTTCAAGGTTGTGTAATTTTGACTACATTCATGTAGTATGTGTAGATATATGAGTTTCATACATAAAATTGGGTATTTATTAATGGTTTTACAACAATCTATGTTGATCTTTGTATATATTATTGGGGGCTAGGGGCAATGAAATCATTAGGAGTTTTGTGGCACGTTGTTACACAGATCAGCATGTGAAAGCCATGTATTAATGATTGGGTTCTTTTTTTACACCCATTTTCTCTTCAATAATAAAAATGGGATAAAATAAAGATGGATTTTTGGGTAGGTCATTCTAGGAAAACATGGATGAAAGATGTGAAATGGGTAGTTGTGGATCGATTGTCCAAGTTGGCACATTTGTTTTCAATATGGGCGACCTTTAACAAGGACAACTTAGGGAGTTTTACATTTGGGATACATTGTTGTTTCATGAGGTCCAATAGACTATATATTTAGATCGTGATCCATGTTTTACATCATGATTCTGGAGATGGATACATATGGAATTTAGTGGCCATGTGTTTTTGATTATGACTTTTCACCCATTGAATGATCTGTGGTGGAAGCATGCTATTTTGGTGCAAGAGGAATTGATAGGGGTATGTGTCCTGGAATATTTATTATCATGGGTGAAGCACATGGAACTTATCAAGTTCTTCTATACCAAAAGTTACTCAGATAATACTCAAATGGAACCATATAAGGCACTCTACGACAGTCCATATAGATCTATGTTATATTGGATGTAGGAGGGGTAGCCGGAGTTGTTTAGAATGAGTGTTGTGTATATAAAATCAGATTTGATTCATTTGATTCAAAAATATATACCTAAAAGTCATAAAATGTAAAATTAAAATTTTGATTAACATCCTCAATCTCTTTAGTTTATGGTTGGTTTTCATTTGTTTCCTTGGGGGTATCCATGGTTTTTTCACCATAAATTTTGAAAACATAATAATTTGGTGCCCATGCAAGTGAGGATTTTTTGAGATGGTTGAGAGGATCATATCGGTGGAAGACCGATTGGCACATATACATTAGTATAGTGGCATGTACATTGTTTTTAATGTGTTACATCATTGGAAGTATCACCATTACCCTTCATATATGATAAATGCGTATGATGTTGAAATTGAGGTAGATGTGTCCTTTGAAGAGTATTTGGTTTGTAATTTGGAAATAGTTATATAATATTTTATGAAAATAAATGGCCTTTGGTTCAATTGTTGTGGAATCATAGTAATTTTCAATAAGATACATTGGATAGGGAGATAGATATGTGGGCATAGTGGACCAATCTCATTATCCCAGAGACTTGATGATTTTTGGGAGTTCAGCTCCTAGAAAAGCCATTATATGGTGGAGATATTTCACGATCCATTACTTCCTGGGGGTATTCTCTTTTTTATGTTTTGATTTAAATAAAATAAAGATGTTTAATGATATTTTTGATTTTATGAGATGTCATGTGGGTGTTTCAGGGGTTAGAGACCTGAAAAGTTGTCATATAGTGCATTTTTCATGGTTGGAACATAGTTAGTTGTAATCATGTGCCCTAACGATGATTACATTGTTATAGGGACAAAAATTTAAGAATCTATTCATGGGGTGGGGGACCGTGAAATATTGGAAGATCCTTCTTGCATTGCCACTGCACTGCTATTCAAACCATATAGGCTCCCTATGAAGCCGATTGTCTTTGCTCTCTATTGGACATAAGGTGGCACATGGTTGGTGCAAAATTTCGATAACTATGTAGCCAAAATGTAAGGACCATAAAAAATGCGTTTTATTACTGTGGTTCCCCCGTATTAATTATGTTTTCTTACCTGATCATCCTACAAATTTCTTCTAAAACATTCAAGGGTGAGAAACACCCAATCCCAATATTCCCAAGGGCCAATGTACCTCATTTATAAACCATTTAGAGTGTTTTTGAGTTCATATCAAATATAGAGGTGAGTCTAAAACCCCAATTTTTAATATATGTTGGATTAGGTCTTGTATAAGCATTATCCTTCCATCGAAGCCATAGAAACCTCTTATCTAGTGGATCTAAGGTTTGGGATTTAAAGGTGATTTTTTTCTCAAAGGCTAAGGTTGATCATGTAGTTGTCTAATGAACAACGATTTGTTGTCTATATGTTTTATCATATATTCACATTGAATTTATTTTCATTATGTGGTTGTATATTTGTGTTGTAATTCTATCATCTTGATTTTCCCTAGTATTATTGATGAATTATTTGGTTAACGGATTATTATAACCATTTATGATCCTCATGGGTTGAAATTAGGTTGATTTGATATATTTAACTACCACAATGTGGTTTTCTAGTCCCCTTATTGTAGGATTGAATTTTTATGTGTAGAATTTAATTTTATGAGATAGAGAACATGATAAATATTTTCACATGTTATCATGAGTTGTGAAATTGAAAATATAATTAATATGTTTAGTTTTCAACATGGAATAAGGGAGTTATTGGTATGATGTGAATGGGTTGCATGAAATATATGAATTTTTAATGGGATAAAGCTTTTAAATGGTAAATATGTGAATGATTTAATACATGAAATTTAAAATGTTTTAATAGGATAAGGATTTTAAATATAAAATTTTGTAATTTTTTAAGGTATATAGGTGGTATATGTATTGATAGAAACCATGGTATAAAATGATGAATGTGTTAACAAGTTATCGTTTGAATATGTTATATTTGGTAAATGGTTAATGTGGCATGTGACCATATCATGGTGGTTTATTGCGTATGAATGAGGCACTATTACCATGGTTCATGTTATATTGATGTACTAACCCCTCATCGTGCACAGTTTGGGGAGTCTCATTGGTTCTATATTCCCCTAATGGATTCATGAGATGTGATTACATGGACCAAAGATACAAGGTAAGGGTTTTATAATGCATGGGTTGGGGATTAGTATTGATTTTCTATACCCCTAGAGGATGAATGTGATATAATTACCTAGACTGAGGCTTTAGGTACATGTTATGTAATGATTTGTGTAATGATTTCCACAATGATATGGGGAACATAATTTGTTCCCTTATGCAGTCATTATATTAATGTCATAGGCCAATGTGTAATTGATGAAAATTGTTAACCCTTGGAAATATTGATAAAGTTTTATAAATTGAACCTTGTTATCTAGTGGAACCATGGTTTCATTGTATCCATTTTTTATTAATTATATACAAGTATACACAATATATTTAAACGGGTTATTTTTTAAACACCATCAGTGGTGGCCCAGTGAGTTGTACTCACATCATGATTGGGCCACTATTGTGTACCTATGAATACATCACGGCTATAGGCCGTGATAAGGGAAATATCCCTATAATAGACGGTTGATTTGGGTGTCTAATATTCATGGATTAGAGACATAGTTTTAATTCATAACCATTTTTTGGATTTTCCATCATGTCTTCTTTTTGGATTTTTATCACACTATTTATTGAATGAAATGGCCTAGTATATTTACTGTTGGTTGTGGGATTGTACCATTTTTTTTGAAGTGGATTTGATATTCATGTGTATTGATTACTTTTATCATTTATTTCGTATTTGATATTCTGTTGATTACACTAATAGAGATGTTATAGTCTCCCAATGTTTTCTCTTAGACCATCACTAAAAGGAGGTAGCCACTATATTATGGGGAGGTGAACCAGAGGTTATATGACAACTCAGCTTAGGGAATTGGATATAGTTGCTATCTGGTAAGTAATATTATAGTTAATGTATTAGAGATTGTTTTTAGATAGAATAGGTTCATACTGCAAGGTCCATTGTCTTATAATTTAGGGTATTGTGAGCATGATATATTATATAATAGTGGTATGTATTATAGCATATATTCAATACGATATGGTTTTAGTGGTTATACATTTTAGAGGGAGTTTCATGATTTAAGTGGAATGTGTTTTAGTGCCTTATATTCATATTTCATAGAATATTTCATTCCATATGTTCATGTTGTATGTAAATGGGATACATTGTAGAGGCACAAGGTATTAGGATTTTTTATGTCTATAAAATGATGGTATGGTTATGGAATTTCCATCAGTTTCTCCATGGCCCTCTTAAGGGTTTGTAAAATATTGGTTACATACAAAGGGACTGATTTGTGGATTCAAGATGTTGTTTTCGGATTTGAACACTAAAATTATAAACTTTTTTGTGTGTGAAAGAGTTATTAAATATTATTATGGATTATTCTATGCTTTATTATGTCAAGTTACAATGTTATAAAATATCAACTATATTAAAAAATTTAACGTCTTTTTAAATATTCAGGTCTTCCTCCTTACCCTTCAAACCCTATGTGACCCACATAACACTTTTTTTGGGGATTAATCAAACATTTATATGATATAGACATCTAATGATAAAGGTTGATCTATAAGTGATATAGGTAGATTTTCTATATTTTCTCTTGGTTCTTTCTCTTCAATTATTTCTTTTTATTCATTTGTAATTGGTTCCTTTAATTTTTGCAGTGTTTTCTATAGACTTTTTTTAGTTGATATTACGGTTTTATTCTTTTAATGAATATATAGTTTCCCTTAAGATAAGTCATTATCTATTGGGTTTTATTCATATTTTCTTATTTAGTGAATAATGAAATTCATTATATAAGGGATTCATAACTTCTCATTTTATCTTTTATATCAATTTTGTTATATCATACTTTTTCTTATTTTAGTAAATGGTTTAATTAACCCAATTAAACTTAGTAACCATATTAAATAATGAATATAAATTTTATTATCATTATTTCATGTTTTTATTCCTGATTACAATGACTATTTTGATTTTCCAGTGTGTGTTATCTAAAATCAATTATTCTTAATTCTATTTATCAATGTCTGTGTGCATTACATTTTAAAAGAAACATTGAGCTAGTAAATATGAAATAATTTATGCACGAGTCTTATGGATCTAATTTCAATTCTTCCATTATAATTTTTGAATATAATATAATTTCATGGATCATTTATATAATAAAATATTTTCATTTGATAGCGGTAGATTATAGGTTTCTCATTTCTGAGCCTATAAATACTGAATAATTTAATTCATCATGGTAATGAAAATTACAATTTCTAGAGATTATTGTTTGGAATTGAGGGGTCATGATTATTGTTTGTTAATTGATTGGATAGATTGTTTTTTGGTCATGGTTTCACTTATAGAATGGGTACTGAAAGTAATTATTTTTTTCTTTATATTTTTCCTCTATGATGGTAGAGTCTTTATGTGATTGTTGTGTATGGTTTGATTGGAAATGAGAAGAAGTAATGATTTGAGAGTAATATTGTTTTATTGCTTTTCACTAAGATCAGGGTTGTAGGCATAAATGAAAATGGTTTGAAATTGGGATTTTTTATTTCTTATGACGTGGGTTGGGTCATGTTTTTTCTTTTCTTGGGTATTAGTTTGAGAGTTTTGTCTCCCCTTCTTACTTGATGTTCCTTCTTATTTTTGGTTTTTATAAGGGTGTTTGATCTTATTTTTAAATTCTGTTACAACTGGAATATACACTAAGAGTAAATTTTCTTTTTGTTTTTTTGCATGATTCCAAGACTACCCAGGTTTATACTATGATAAATGAAAAAATAAACGCCCTCATGGGATTAGTGTTAATGATTTCCATGATGTATATTAAAAATTCTGGTTTTTTGGGAAGGAATTATCTTAGGATAAAGGAATATGAAATATGTACATTATGATATTCATTATGGAAGCGTACTACCTTATAATGATTGTAAATTATTAAACTATAATTTTTAAATGGTTTTAAATAATGAATAGTAATTGATAATTAATAATTGGATATGGTTATTGATATTGAATCTTGATGGTTGGGTGAATATATGAGATATTTCTTCCTCATATTAAGTGGTGGTAGTCAAATTTAATGTGATATGGTAATTATAGTTGATTATCATGCTAGTTAGTTCCCTATAGTATGGTTGTGTGATATAATATTCTTATCTTTTCCAATTTCTTATACACAAACACCCATGTTTGGAGGGTTGTCGATGGGAAAACAATTATGTGTTTTTCCTCAATATTAATGTTTTTGGGTAAACAGACCAATGAATTCTCCCTCTAAAATAATGTATCCTTAGATTTTCAGGAATTATAGGCATATTTGTACAGTAATGGTATATGGTATAGGTTATGTTTCTACACAGACTATGATAGAGAATAGTTATAATCCAATTTTATGTACATGATGTATTGGATTATTATTATAGAATGTGGTTTTATCTGGTTATGGTGAATACGATTTCCAACATGTGTAATAACACTGGATATGATGGGTTAAGGAAGAATCTATATCACATGGGCTATAGTGACATTATGAATTACTACTTGGTTATAGATGAGATATTTGTGATGAGGGTTTGACATGATTTATGGGATATGGGCTGATTAGTGAAACATAATCATGATTTGGATGTATAGGTTTTTAAGAGACGATAACATAAGGTACTCATCATCAATGTATGAAAGTGATAAAGAAGATGGGATGTGGAATCATGTTACCTTCCTTAGACAATTTTTTATATTGATATTATTACTAATCTTTATTGGTTAATCCTTAAGATTATGGGATATATTTTTACTAATTTAGTTATTTATTTGTTACATTTTTATTTTCAATGGTCATTAGTATGTCTCTTTAACATATGAATGAGAGGATCTAGGGATAATCCATTTGAGAATTCTTATATGTTAAACCTACACAAAAATTAATTTGTTCTAGGTACATAGTATTTGGTTGTATTTCAAATTTTCTATTATGAACATGAAGATTTATTTAGAATATATCATAGTTTTTGAACATTTCCTTAGCATTTTATTTGGTATTTTTCATTTATTCAGTTTTATATGACATTAGATTCATTTATTAGGATTGTTAATGTAAATACACATCTTTAATGAATACATATTATCGCATATTAAGATAAAAATTCACTTAATTTCATTCCATGATATCTCATAATATTATAGTTTTTGAGAATTATGTTATCAAATATAGATATGTATTATAATACAATTACAAAACTTCTACACATTATAAATTTTCTCACAAAACAACACTTTTAGATATAAATTTTCTTTTCATGAAATGTCTTAAAAATATTTAGGTTGACCTCATCCTTGTCCATAATCAAATTTAAATCAATTTGAACAACATTATAAATTTTTGTTTGAGCACAAAAAACATAGTTAGGGATGTAAAAATATTGATATAGAAAAATTATTCCGTGATTAATCCTAAAATCATCCCTTTTGAAAAAACATTTCGTTGAAAACTAAAATTTTATTACCCAGGAAATAAAATTATATATGAACAAATCATAAAAAATTTCAAAATAAATTTAAATTAAAAAATAAAACACAATAATATTTCATTGAAATAAAGAAAATTACAAGGCAACGTTTTTAAAAGGATATACATTTCATCCATAAAAAGAAGTAAATATTTTTCATCAAAAATAAACATAGTAGAATACCGGAATAAATCATAATTGTTCCATGAAATACATAAAAATTATAAATAAATATTGTTGGATACTTGGGGTATCATATTATTATCACTGATACACATGGAGTAACCATCGCAACTAAACACTACTACAATAATGACCTATAGCCACGGATCTATACCCACAGTTAAATTGATCTCTGGCTGTTGGCTAAAATATATCCATAGATAAATTATGAAATGTGTAAAAAACTCATTAATTGATTTAACTCCACCGTGACTCATCTCCCACCCACATCTCCTCCCTCATCACAACTAGTCTCCAACCTATCCCCTTCATCGTTGAATGATTAATCCTCACTGGATTCCTTATATTGTTCGCCCCTCTCTCAGATGAACCCTCCCACCCCCACCATCGCACCATCCCCTTAAAATTGGTTCATCGGTTGTACCGTGAACTTATATGAATGTGATCTATGGTAACTATTCTCTTAGTTTCCATCACCTCATAGCAGAGACCACTCCTTTGTATATCCCTTCTCCATCCTCACGACCTCTCCACAATCCTACTCCCTTGATGTTTCCATCCAATGCGGCCACCCTACCTCCCCACTGACTCTCCTCCCAAGAGGCATCCCCACCTCGTCCAACGCACTGACCTATCTAGCATTGTGAACCCCATACCACAATAAGATGATTGGTGTATCTTACTGTCTTCACTCATTATTTTCCTCACTATTTTTAATGATTTGTTTTTTTTGTTACGAGTTTGAGTATTTGTGATATCATCACGGAATTAAGAAGCCCTCAATTAAACTAGGTATTTTTCTAGTATTATAGCTTGTATTTCGATGCTATTTTAATACAACCAGTTCGATGTTGTGTTGTATTTATATAGGTACTTGATTATGTTTCATTATCTCAATCATAATATACAAATTTATTGTGGGGTTTTAAATTTTAAAATTAAATGTTTAATGTTGCATATATTATAAGGAATGGTTCTATGATAACTATTCCCAATGATTGAGTTTATAAAAAAACCTAAATGTAGGTATATAATTCTACCACATTTGTTATTATTAAACTATGAATGGGTTAGGATTATTTTTTTGGGGAAATGCGTTAATTTGTTTTTTTGATTTAATGTTATCACTTGTTCATTTTAAATGAATCCATTTCTATAATATTTTTTTCAATGGTTCTTTTCCAGACACAACATTAACTGATTTTGGATAAATAAATTATAATTTATTCTCCATGAAATGTTTATTATTGAAAGAAAGTGTATTTTTCTAATCTTCACTGATATAGGATTTTAATCTTTGGCCCAAATAAGAGAATTGATTACCACATTCATTTTATTTCAGAGGGAATTGATGAGAACTATCATTTTTACCTCTTATGATTCATGAATTAACTAATTAGGGAGATCATTAATGGAAAGTATCATTTTATTTCATTAAAGGTTCTTTCTAAAACTTTAATGAAAGATATGTAACTCCTGATGTTAAATCAATGATTGATTAATTTTTCAGTGGCATAGTGTATCTAGATTCCTGCTAATGTCTAAAGGTTACCCAAGAAAATGTGTCAAAATTAAATGTGTAATCTAATTTAATCATATGGTCATTCTCACTTATATGAAAAATCAATTTATAATCAACTTGTAGACATTCTGGGTGTTGTTACATTGAAAATTTATAAATAGAATTATTGAAGAGTTTTTTACTTAGTGTCATTTTGAGTTATATCAATTTCTAATTTCTCAAATCATTTATTATAACTATAATTTAAACACATTAATGGTTTTATTTGAAATTTTAATGAATTATAAATTCATATTTCCTTATACTAAATCAAATGTGGCTTCTATTTTCAGTATTGCCATGGTATATCCATCCATAGAAGCTTTAAAAAAATATCTCCATAACAATCCAATTCAAAAAAGGTAAATGTTTTACCATAAAACTTATTGTGTATAATAAATGAAACACATTACCATGTTAATAATATGAATTATCACCATTATACTAATAAATTTTATATTTATACAGTTTAGTCTTATTTTTGAAAAAATGTGATGTCTAAAATGTATATTTATTTAAATAACTCCTGAAGAAATAAATTCCATAAACAATGATACTCAATCCTAGCCCCGGTATGATTATTATAATTTCCCTGGAATTTATATAGTGTTAATGAAGTGTCTAGGTAGAAATTTGTGAGAAAATATTTAAAGTTAAAAATTCTCAAAAAAATGTTAAATAATGTTATGCTAATGACTATTCATTCCCATATTAGATGATAAATTTCCCACATTGAATTAAATATAATTATTTTATTTTTGAAAAAAAACTTCAAGTACTTGATATTTGTTATGAATAGTTTTCATGAAGTAGTATAGTCCATGCATGGAATTTTGTTGGTGTTCATGTTGTGAATAATTTAATTGGCTGACATGTGTAAAATAATTGAAGGATTTATATATGGGTGAATAATACCAAGTTCCTATATTTTTTACATTAATCTATATGGTCTTATTATTAAATTTATATTATTTGTCATATCTTATTAAGGATCTATGTCCTTAATAGATTTTTATTCTCTTTTCCTATCACCATTTTGAAAAAACACATAAATTACTTATGGTTATTTCATCATTTCAATTTTTTTGTTATATTTTATATTATTCATAATGAGATTCTTGTAAAAAATATCAAAGTGGATGTTTTATTTTTATTATTACTAAATCATTATAGGTGGGGTAGTGGTGGGGGGTCGGGGTGGTGTGGGGTAGAAGTGATGAGGGAGGGTAGTGAGGGTGCATGTGGGTGGTGGGAAGATGTGCAGTGGGAAATAGGGGTGCATGTAGGGGGTGTAGGGGGCAGTGGTGGTGCATGTGGGGGGGGGGGGTGCAGTGGGCAGTAAGAAAGTAGTGAATATGGAAGAGGTGTTTTTATAAGGTTCAAATCATCCAAGGAATCCTAATACTAATTGTGAACAACATGTATGAGTTACATATTTTCCATTATAAATATTATCATCAATTTATAATTATATTGGGAATGGATCAAATTTTACCCTTTTACAATATTACACAAGTATGTATGTTCACTATATTAAATAGTTGAATATTGATGCATCTCGTTGGTTCTTTATGCTAGCATCAGACAAGATCTTCCAAAATGTCCATCCCATTGAAGTAGATCATTAATCTATACATGGTTTTTACTAAATCAAAAAAATTATTTTTCTTCCATGACATAGTGTCCATGAATTCATTATTGTCTTTAAAATTTGGAAATGAAACTTGATATATGTTTTTCTACATAGATTCTAAATTCTTATTTAAAAGATGTTTTATAGGTTTCCTCAAACCATATCTAAAGAAAATATCCCCATAAATATGGACTTGTGATTAAACACTAAATGAAATAGATTAAAAACCTTTTCTTATGATAATATAGTAATACAAGAGTTTTTTCTTACTCACTATTTATAGAGCCTCATCGGTATGTCACTTGTCTTTTTTAAATATTTTACTTTGACCAACTAAGTATTTCCATATTTTACTTCTTTTCTTATTTGATATAAAAAAGACCTTCATTAATTTTTTGTATCATATTATCCTCCTCCTCCTTCTTCAAGAGCTCTTCTCATGATCTTGACACACTAACTTACCTCACACACAAAAAACTGTCTCTTTCTTATCATATATTTTATTTTTCTTCATTCAATGTACATTTATATTGGAATATTTCATTAATTTGGGGGAAAAAATTATTTCTATAAATATAATTATCTCAGAGTTCATATATAAGAAATCATATAACATTTATAGGTCATTCCCCGTGATAATCATATATCTTTTTATTATTTATTGTCTCTAGAAAAATTATAGGAGTACCCTTATTTCATTTCATTCCCTTTTTTATTTTTTTTCAACTAGAAACCTATTTAATTTTGTTCTATATCATGATGGAGAGACTTATTTTGAAAAATGTTCCTACCAACAATCACTAATGTTCATTCATCAAAACTATATAAAAATATAGCAATGAAACTTGTACCATGGACATTTATCTTCATGGAATTAGAGAATCCATAATAATTAGCGTAGAATCAAATACTAAGTCTATAAATATGAAATAAAAAATCAACCTATTCTTCTTTATCTAATATTTAATAAAAAATTCACATTGCGATATTTAAATCACTAACCAAAACTCTAATATAGACCCATTTTCCATTTGTAGAATTAACCAGATCTACAATTTCCTCATTTATGGGTAAATTAAATTTGTGATTATTCATATTAGTTCCCTATCTTTATCACTCAAAGGGTTTCTAGGAGGGGGGATTCCATGGGGTGTTTAGGAGGGGTGGGGGTGGGGGTGTCTAGGGGGTGTCAAGGAAGGGGTTTTCCAGGTGGGGGAGGGGTGTTTAGGGGGGTATTCAAGGGGTGTTCATGGGGGAGGGGGATTCCAAGAGGTCGGGGTAGGGGTTGCTCATGAGGGAGGGGTGTCTAGAATGGGGGAAAGTTTCCATGATGTGGGGGTGTCTAGGAATGAGGGGGTGTCCTGGAGGGGGTCAAAGAGGGAGGGGGTGTCCAGGAGGGAGGGGATTTCCATCTACCATCGTTTCAGTCCCTCCCCATCAACTAATGTTTCTCCCCATCCTATCAGTTTCTCCCCATCACATTGGATTCACTCTCATTTCCCCACTACCATTATTCCCTTCAACCATTCCAATCGACAATTCCATGAAACCCTACAGAATTTTTCAACTTTCTCCCACCCCTATAGATCTGTTCCACTAATTCACCCCAATGACGTATGTGCTCCTATTGATCTTTTTGTGGTAATTCTTTCCCCATAATCGTGACCATATGCATAATCATTCTTCCAATGAAAAAAAACTATCCCATTGTTCCTATATTGATAAACCCTTCCACCATTTTATAATATGATTCCTCAAAACCCTATCCAGTGCCTCTGAATATTTCCTCCTCTACACATTAGATATATTAATATAGCTCTTGGTAGATACCACCGTTGCTAATAATCTACATGTTGGGATATGTTGATGACAACTAAATTTAGTATCTGAAAAAAACTGTTCCACACTCAACATATATATCATAATGTTGGCCATAGTTGGGCTAAATAGATGACTACTCTACTTCACACTCTCCATCCCTTTCATTGCACTGAAATTTTTAGTTTCATTTTCTAGCAACTATCCATTCAGGTATGTTTCTTGTGGTTTCAGTGTGCACTAGGCCTAAAATTTTTCTACTTGAACATGTTTGAGACATTGTCGAATCTTCCTGGTAATGACTTATAATTTCAAATAATGTTTATTTTATTTCCATAATAATTTTACAGTAACCAACATGATGTCAGTTTACTTTCTAGTTAAATGTGAATTGTATTTCAATTTATTCTCATTGGTGTTGACTCATAGCACCAAGAATCCTAAGAGTTTATTGATAAATCATTACAAGAAAATGTTTCTGTATATGAAATTTTCTGTAATGTTTCTATTTTAGCCATCTTTATATCAATATTTTAACATTATTTTTATGATAAACTACATTGATTTCCTAACACAGACAATAGTAGTGATTCATCTATGACCACTAAACTTCTCACTCTCCTTCCCCATAATAGTACTAATATTATTTGTTTAATTTTTTGAAAACTGTTCATTCAGGTATACTACCTTAGGTTTTGGTCTACACCAAGAATAAATTGTGGGTTCTTGGACTTGTTTGTATCATTTTTGAATCCTCATAGTAATTATTTATAATTTCAAATATATTTTATTTTATTTCCAAATTCATATTATTATTACCTTCATTACAATGTTATTTTTAGGTTAAATGTGAAGTGTATTTTAATTCATTCACATTGCTGTTGACTCACAACCCAAAACAACCTGAGAGTCTATTCATATAGAATTACAAGAACATGATTATTTATATAAAATTCATTTTAACATTTATATTTTAAAATTATTTATATCAATGGTTTAACATTATTTAAACCACAAAATGATTCAATTTTTTAATGTAGGCCATTATAGGGCTCCATCGATGACCACTTGACTCTGCAATCATCTTCCCCATCATTGTACTCACATTTTTTAGTTGCGTTTCTTTGGCAACTATCCATTCAAGTATGATGCTTCATGTTTTGGTGTGCACTAGGCCTAAAATGTTATTTTTTAGATAGGTTTGCGACATTGTGGACTATTGTTTGTAATGAACTGTAATTTCAAATTCATTTTATTTTATTTCCAAAAAAATTATACTATTACCTTCATTATGACTGTTTATTTTCTAGTAAAATATGAAGTGTATTTCAATTCATTTATAATGGTGTTGACATACAACACCAAGAGACTAGAGAGTTTATTGATAAATCATTCCAAGAAAATGTTTATGAAAATGAAAATGTTTTTAACACTTCTATTTTAACAATATTTATATAACTATTTTATCATTATTTGTACAACATATTGCTTTGATTTCTTAAACTAGACCAAAATAGGGATTCACTAATGACCACTCGTCATCACACTCTCCTTCCCCTTCCTTGCACTAACATTTTTTAATGCATTTTTTTGGAAACTGTCCATTCAGGCTTATGTTTTTAGTTTTTGGTACACACCAGGCCTAAAAAGTGGTTTCTTGAACAGGTTTGCGACATTATATAATCTTGTTGGTAATGACTTATAATTTCAAAGAAATTTTATTTTATTTCCATAAACATTTGATTATTATATTCATTATGATATTTCATTTTCTAGTAAAATGTGATGTGTATTTAAATTCATTCAAATTGGTGTTAACTTACAGAACTATGAAGCCTTAGAGTTTTTTGCTAAATCACACTATGAACATGTTTATGAACATGAATTGTTTTGAAACATTTCTATTTAACATGGTTTATATCACTATTTTATCATTATTTGTTCCACACACTATCACAATTTCTTAATGCAGACCATAATAGGGCTTCATTGATGACTACTCAATGTTGCACTCGCCTTCCCCTTGATTGTACATAAATGTTGTAGTTCAAATTTTAGCAACTATCCATTTTGGCATAATGCTTTAGGTTTTTGTTTTCACTAGGCCTAAACTATTATAGCTTGAATATCTTTGCAACATTGTACAATCATGCTGGTAAGGACATCTAATTTCAAATAAATTTTATTTTATTTACATAAAATATAACTGTAACCTACATTACGATATTTTAGTTTCTTGTTAAATGTGAAGTTTATTTCAATTCACTCACATTGGAATTGAATCACAGCACAAAAAACATGATATTTTGTTGATAAATCATTCCATTAACATGCTTATGTATATAAAATTCTTTATATAATTTCTATTTTAACATTCTTTGTATCACTGTTTACATATCATGCATTCCACACACATGTTTATAGGGATTTTATCATTCTTTATCATTATTGTTTTCATTTCTAAGGTATTTATTTCATAGTAATATGAATGATTTTATTCTATATATAAGATTCCATTCACTATCATTATGTTGTTCTTTTTTAATATATTTACTCCACTGGATACGGTTTTCCAGTTACAATATTATTTTCACTATTTGTTTGTATCTAGTGTTAGTATATTGTGTTCCCTATTAATAAGTTGTGTTCAATTAAAATTAACTCCATTGTATATGTGTTTCAATTCATTTTTAGTCTAGTATGTTCATTTTTTGTACGAACATTGATAATATGTCTCGTTTCTACTATATATTCGATTTCATTAACTATTATAATGTTGAATCCCTTGTATATGTGTTTGAACTGCATATATGTTTCCATTCAGTGTTACTAATTTTTATTAACTATTAGTGTACTGAAACCAATATATATTGTTTTTTATAAAAAAATCATCTATATGATTCATATGAAAAAATGCACTGTAAACAACATTTTAAGAATGGTGCAAACGTCTTCCAGTTATACATGACTTTAGGTCCATCCAAGAGACCTTCATTTACAGCTACAGTTTTCTTTATCAGGGGAACAATGAAGAGTCAAGGATGGGACACACATCACATAGGGTATTGTTTTTTTATATTATTAATTCATTTTGTTTATGATTTTTTAATATATAGATTAATAATACATATGGATTTGATTTCATTGACTTTGTAGTTTATATAAACCACGTGTAGCAATGAACAAGTCAAAAATATATATGGGTTTGATATCATCGATTTGGTTAATAATATTAACCCCCAAAATAAATCAATGGTCTTAGAGATTTCATTCTTATTAAATCAATGTGTTTCCTTATCTGTTAAATGAATAACACATTGTTTGTTTCCTAACATTAATTCCCCACTAGAAAATTGGTTATACATTAACATTATGTCGATGGGACCACTCGGTGTTATGTTAACAATTTTATATAATGTGAATTAGGATGAGTGACTTATGTTAAATAGTTGACATAATATGTGTCACTTGTGTGGGAAAATAGTCATGTTTTTTAGTGTAGTTTCATAAATTATTTTAATAAATTTGATGTATATGCTCATTAAATAGTTTAATAGTTTTAACAGATTTCAAAGAATTGTACATATCCTACATATTAATCTTTTCTAGCTCAATTATATTGAACTCCGAATTCATAAAACCTTAGTTATCATTATGTATTAGAAGTAATTTATTTTCATTGGAAATTTTTTCATAGTTTATTCAATAAAATATTACATAATAACATGAATTTATTTCTAGATTTATGTTTTTGTAGTAATATAAGGTTATCAATTTATCAACCATGTATTTTGATGTTAGAAAGGGAAAATAGTTCAGATCATTCATACATGAATGTCACAACTGTCTATCCCTACAGAAATTGTATCGATAATGAAAATTAATAACATCATATACTAGTATACAACTAGAAATTGACGATGTTGGTATTCTATTAACATTATTAGTTTTTGATCTATTATAATAATGATTTTTGTATGATATTTATGTATGCACTTGATTCATTATCACTCAGGGGTGTATAGAAGGTGGGATGTTCAAGAGGGAGGAAGGTGTCCGGCAGGGAGGGGGTGTCCAGGAGGGGGTCTCAAAGAGGTGTGGGCACTAGGGGGTATCCATGAGGGGGTGTATATTGGGTGTCCAGGAGGGGGGGGGGGTCTATCTAGGGGTGTCTTGGATGGTGGGGGTCTCCAATGAGGTGTCCAGAAGGGGGGGTGTCCATGAGGGAGGGGTGTAATAGGATCTATAGTTTTCCAGAAACATTCCCCATCTAATGTTGAAATTCCAATTTCAGCAACGTTACTAGTTTTTATGCCTATAGATTTAGGCTACTTTAACATGGTCTGTGTGTTGGGTCCTTGTGTTCTCCCATAAAATCTACAATAATTTTTTTTCAAATGTGTTAGACAAATGTAATATGATAATATTTTTTGGGGTCATAGTATGCACCCTTTATAGAATGTACCTCTTCAGAAAGGATAATAATGAACTTAAAGATAAGCCTACAATTTCTCTAATATATTTGTAATAATATTTATGGATTTTAATTTCTTTCTTCTATTGATATAATTATATTTATTAAAATGTCATCTGAATTTGAATGTAGCTAAATAATGATATTCACATTTGGAACAAAGTGTACCTAGGGTACATGTTTATTAAATTTTTAATGTGAATATATAATATATCATATTATTAATTTACATTGAATTCTACAATCTTTTTTTTATAATATTTGGAGGGTTGGAGGGGGGACTGGGCGGGGGACTGTGGTTGTGCAAGGGGAGTGTAGGGGGGACGATGGTCTATAGAGTGGTGTTATGGGAGTCTCTAGGGAGTGCAAAGGGGTTTGTGGGGGGGGGGGTGGAAGGGGGATCTATAGGGGAGGGGGTGCAAGGGATAGGGGGTTGTGTTGGGGTGTGAGCAGTGGGGGGTTGTAGGTGGGTCTGTATGTGTGTGTGTGTGGGGGGGGTGTTCATTGTGGATAAAGGGGGGTATTCATGGGGGGTCCAAGGGGGAGGTGGTGAAAAGGGGTTTGTATGGTGGTCTGTTGGGGGGGGGGGGTTGTCCAATATTGAGGTGGGTTCTATCCCGGGAGGGGGGGGGTCTGTTCTGGGGGGATTTCTAGGTGGTGGGGTTTATGCATGTTGGGGGTGGGGTCTATCTAGGGAGTTGGGGTGGGGTCTATTCCTGGAGGGTATTTATAGGGGCTGGGCTACTAAAAGGGGAGGGGGATGGGGGAGGGGGAGGGGTGGGGGCATGTAGGGGTTGTTGGTGTTTTTGAATAAATGGGATGGGATATGGGGAAGGTGGAGGTCCAAGGGTCCAACATTGTCTTAACAGTGATAGTTTTTTATGGAATTTAAAGGCCTATTGCCTTGTTTCAGAACTATGGCTATAGGCAAAGCATGATTTTATCTTATTCCATAGTGTTAAAACTTTGGCAATAGGGTTGTTTATAGGGGTGAAACCATGGATATATGATTTACCCTATATTCATGCCAATACTAGCAACAATTTAATAAACTGGGGCTATAACATATAGCCGCAGTTCCAAACCATGGCTATAGCCTTATTTTTTGTACTGATACCTGGAATAACCATCACAAATATACTTGGAATAACAATCATGGTTAACTTCCAACATTAATATCACCCAATTCATTAGAGATATATAAAAAATCCACCCATAAAGATATATAATTGTATGAATCGTATTCATAAATAATTCCATACAAAAATAACCTAATAATAAAAGATAAAATCCTTCACCAGAAAAACATTGTATTCACCAATAAGAATGAATTTTCGGATATTGACGTATCTATATCATTGAAAACCCAATTTTAAAATCTAAAATTGATATATAAAAAAATAAGGGTTTTATATTGTGATTTCATGGGATATTATAATGAATTCAAATATCAAATAATGGTTATATTGGAGGAAATTTCATTGTCTCTGTATCAATTAAAATAGAAGATGGTTTCTTATAAAAATTTCTATGATGTTATATATGACTCTTCATGTATATTATATATCATCAAAAATATTAAACATACAATAATTATTTAATTATTATAAAACCTTTTTCATGTTTCTTTTTCATTTTTTTATTACCATATTATATTTAATTACATAATCAATTAAATTAAAATTGAATGATTTTATGATATTCATACCATATATCCAAATTGAATTTGATATGTTGAACATTTTCAAAGTAGGAATTATTCCATCAACTATATAATAATAATATTACAGATCATTTTTATTCTCATTGATCAAATAATCTATTAAGGATTATAGTAAAAGCATCAATAGTTTGATTTTATGATAATACTAGACCATATTAACTCAGAAGAAAATCCAATATGGTTTTTTTGAATGGATATTATGAGCCCAAATGGTCTCTATGGGTGATTGAAAGAGGAGTAAAGATTCTCTT
The DNA here is from genome assembly GCA_963277665.1 of Viscum album. Lineage (NCBI taxonomy): Eukaryota > Viridiplantae > Streptophyta > Magnoliopsida > Santalales > Viscaceae > Viscum > Viscum album. The sequence goes on from OY728148.1 coordinate 1,097,927,053, forward strand.
TTATAAGTGAGGGGAGGGGCACTATTGGAATTATATAAAGTATTAAAAAAAATTATAAAAAATTTCTTTTCAAAATGTATCCAATGTGATTTCTTCATAAGAAAATGTGAGTTTATTTCTAGCTAAACTCATATAATAAAATTTATTCAATTATATGTTGTGTTTATAATGATATATTTTTTTTATTCATACCCCATGATCTGTTTTGATGATTGCTGCTAAAACAATGATTTTACTCAATATGTTCCAATATAGACACTATATATGAAACAAGGCCCATACATGATCTTTTAATTTCATAAACAATATATAACTCCCTTTTCTAAATATAATATTTTTATAAATTTTAATTCATTAAAAAATAATTATTTAGGAAATAATATCATTAATGTCATTTTTGACAATATTTATCTAATCTGTCTTTGAAGACATCTTAAAATAGATGGAATTAAAATATAAAATTTTAATACAACTAAAATATGTTACATATATCTTAAATATTTTTGGGATAATATAACTCTATAAAATAATATTATTTATAGTGCCTATAGAATCAATTAATATAATTTTTTTACTTCTTGAAAAAGTATTTTATTAATGTTGCATAATATTTTAAGGTAATTATTTCATTATAAAAAATTATAAATAATTTTTAATCATAAAATAAAAAATAATTTATATTTTAGATTAATATTTATAACTAAACATATCCAATATTTACCCTATTTAAAATATTTGGTGATAGTAAAATAATTAAATTGATATTTTCTACTTTTCATTATATATATTATTTTAAAGGGCAAAATCATGTACATATGAGAAAATGTTATTTATTCTAATTTTGATTGATTATGGATAAAATATTCTCATTTTAAAAATTTATGGATTTTTTGGGTTTAGGGACCTGTGTTTTTAAACGGATAAAAATTATTTGGAATGTAAACTTTTCAAATTTACTAAAACGAAATTTATTAAAAAAAGGATTCAAAACGAAATTATGAGATTTGGGACCCTTATAATAGTAATTTTTTGAATTTGGTGAATGTGTGATCGGTCCCTTGCTGGTCACATCAATTATTAAGATATTTGGAGCTGGAAATTCCATATTGGGAGGGTCTATAGAGGCCGCACGGTTTGTCTGAAATCATGTAACTCACAAGAGCATATCATCTAGACAATTTCACAGTTGAATAACACCATGTACTAGATGTGTATGGTTTACCCAAACCATACATGATAGGGGTTTTTTTATTTCAAAATAGTATGTACCAAAAAACTATAAATCACATGGATTGTGCATTGTTAAGATAATCATATAGGAAAAACCTTGTGAGGATAGTTTCTTAGGAGGGGGGTCCTCGTGGTTGGTGTATGGTTTTGCTAACCGTGTGACCCAAATTCGGAAATGTGTTATTTTTTATGAAATTAAATTAATTAAATTATATTAAAAATAAAATAAGTTAAAAGCATATTTACTCTTCCTCTCCCTTTACTCGGGAAACACCCCCTCACTGGATCCCTAGGCATGTGATGCACACCCTCCTCAGATTCTCCTTGGTATGTTGATCTCCACCAGATTTACACCAGTTTCATGAAAGATCCTTCGAGTTATGGCCCCTAACTCTTTCCTCTTCCTTTGGTTGCATTTTTTTTGCTCTCTCTCTACCACTCGATGATTTTCAGATGAACCCTTGGATTTGGGTTAACCCAATTTTGGTTTTCTTCTCCAGTGTTAGTGTATGCGGTGCACCTCTTCGGACCTATTAGTGTATTTAATGGATTTCTCTACTAAATGAAAGATGTTAAAGATAGTTTTTAACTTGACATTAACTATTGAGGTAATTTCCGCTCCCTCTGTTTTGTTTTTCACACTTTCTGTTGGCTTCCTGTGGTTATTTCTGGTTCCTAGTAATTACTTGTAGTGTGGTTGTTCTTTTTGGCAGGTTTGAGTCACCAGAGTCAAAGGAAACTTACCACATATGCATAGGTAGGAATATGTATATGAATATTCTCCCATTATATTTATATTCATCCATGGATGTGAATATATAAATATGGCTAGGTTTGATTATGAATAATATGAAATATGTATACACGTATGACTGAAAATGGGTATATGAGTATGAGCTATATGTGAGGATCCCCTTGTATATATTCAAGTACATGTGAATATGTACATAAGGGATTAGTTTCATTATGTATATGAAAATGTGAATATTCTCATTGGTGAGAATAAGAAGTATCGAGTGGTTTCTACTTATAACATCAAATTAAAAAGACTTCGTCTTATCTTGGTACACAACCCATTGAGGTAGGATCCCTATCCTTTTCCATTATATTTATGAATTAATTAATTTATTACTATCTCGCCTTCCATATATTATAAATAAGTATTTATGGTTCAATAACAAATAATCTCTTATGTTAATTGAGTATGTTTCTTGAATGAACTATTTTTTATGCTAAATGAATTGTTCAAAAAAAAATTTATATATTATATATAATAAAACTCTGAAATGGAGGGAATATCACTTATGAACAAAAAATTAGTGATTTTTATATATATAATTCTTAGTTATGCTTCATGTTTTCATTATGATTTCTTATTGGTGATTTTTGTGTGGAAAGTTGTATTTTACCCCATTAAATAATTTGAATTGAATTTTTATTCTCGTTTATTTTAAGTAGAATGTTTTGGACTTGACCATATTGATGTTCTAATTTGGTTATTCCCACTTTAATATAAATTCTTATGATCCAAGATCACCCTAAGGGATTGCCATTATTTCTTAAAATAAATTTCACATGTTTGAATTTCGTAAATGAATAATTATAATTGAACACCTCTTCAGTGTTTGACAAGCTTTGTAAAGGGGATTACCCATGTATGTGATTTCCCAGTATACCTTGGCACCTCCTACGTGCATGTCTTGACCTTTTAGTGAGATATCCATATTTTTTCTATTTAAATTTAATTTAATGAAATTAAATTATTTGAATAGAAATTAAATGTTATTGGTGGAGGCCCAACACATTTATTCAATTGTATATGAATAAAATCTTTTAATCATGTTTTATTTAAATTTTATTAGTGATATGTGATTTGAGGCATGATGATTCCATGTAAATTTGTATATATTCCATTTATGATGATAGTTCCTATTGATTATGACCTATTTTAGTGTCTTTATTTCTGTTCTAAGAATTGTTAAGCCTGTTATATTGAGATATTTAAATTTTATTGGTGACACATCACTATTACATGCTTTCTACTATGCTAAATGTGATATTACTTATTGATGTTTTGATTTTTATCCTTGGATAGATTGGTCACATCGGATCATTCCATTCCATTGAAGGAATGGGATTTTTAACTGATTAATTGAATCTATAAATTCATTCTTTGGGATATTTTCTTTTCATGAAAGGATCACATGTCACACGCTAAGAGGGAACATTGATTCTATACTAAGGATTCAGGGATGGACTCATTTTTTTTGTTGGGTTGCAACACAACATGCTCAGGGAGATGATTTTGTTTTATAGGAAAGGGTTGTCTGGGTCGTTTATTATAATCTTGAGTGATAGTGGATCACTAGGGGGGTCAACCATGGATGAACCTTTTAGAAAGGTGGATAGGCAATGCCTTGGTTGATACTCTGACCCTATAGAAGATTTCTAGTATATAATCAGAGGTTACCATTCTTCATAGTGATTTACAGGACTCCATATGGATCCCCTTAGATGGAATTAGTTGTATTGGATTATCGATAGTTCTCGTTGCGACACTTGGGATTCATTTTGATCACCTTTTACTGGTAGCAAACTCCACATCTTGTTTTGATAGATTGTCAGATTGGTTTTCTTGTTAATATTATATGCATATCCTTTATTATTATTATGACCGTTCTTCTGTATGTGGGATTCTTATCCTTGGCTTACTAGCACATTTTAATAATGAATTGTGAATTAAACCCCAAGACGTATCCTAATCGTGGGGGTGTACCTCTTACTGGGTTGAATTTTTAACAATCTCCCCTTGTATATATGTTATGGATTTCAAAGGTACCCCATTCAGACATTGGGATTAGGCTATAGTAGGGGAAAAGGGATGGTCTATGGTTGGGAACCTAAACCATGATTTTATTATTTAATTTAATTACATCTATACATTGATACATATTGGCACACTATATGATTGTTTATTGCATGAGACAGTTTGTACTAAATAACATTGGTGCTGGCCTATTGAGATTTATATGAAACACCCTACATTATACCCATCTAACACACATGTATATATTCTTTATCATAGTTCTTTGGATTCATTTCTTGTTAAATGATGTGTTCACGGGAGCATGGTATCATAGTACTGGGTACATGCTTTGGATACTCATGTATTTGACCCTTAGTATTTTAATTTCATTTTTTTATATTGTACTTGGTGTATCAAACAGAATTTCCAGACATTGCATGAATAATTATATGTCAATTTAATTGGCCATTTTACTTTTATTTAGTTATAATATTAATCTTATTCTATTTATATCTCATTATTTAATTCTTATGTTATTGTTTTCTATGTGTTTATGATTACAACAATGTGATACTCTAATATGTGGGTATAGTATCTCCACATTCACCTTCTAAAATATTTGATTATAGATGAAAGCCTTTGTAGGATGTGGAGACACGCTTGAGGAAATGTGACCTAGCAGTCTAAATATCGTTTTAGTGGTTTATTAGGATAGTATGTTACAAATTACTATCATATATTTCTTTTTTTATTTTCATAACTATTTTTTTTTGTATTCATGAGTCTAGGAATGTGTCAGAACATTGTAAATAATTGTTTCTTGGTCAGGTCAACCAACCCATGGTGAAATAACGAAGTCGCTTATGCTAGGATTGTTAAACATGCTATTCAATTATACAGTGGATTTTATTTCACCTCGAGTGGTTGTTTTGATTTTCACTGCTTATTTATTTATGATAATTATGTTATTTTTCCCTTTTCTTGGTAAGATAAAGAAGTATCATTACATTTATCATAACAGGCACATAAAAATTCTCATACCATGCATATTTTGTTCCATGTAGTTCACGTTGTTTAATTATCTTAAATTGTCGATGTATCTTTTGTGACAATTTTATTTTTATTCTATGTCATGCATACTAGTTATGAAATTTTATTATTTTTGAATATCTGATTTCATAACATGGTTATGTGAAAAATTATTATAATTTCATTAAATTTTAGTTCTTATTCTCTTTTTTAGAATGGGATTAAATTTTCTATTTTCCATTAAATTGAAGTCAAAATCCATTTCATAAGGTGTATTGGAAACTTATCAGGCAAAATTTATGACCCATAAAATCAAACCATTAAAAATTAATTAATAACACTCAAAGGGAATTATATAAATGTTAATTCCACCAAATATTTCCCTTTTATGCAATCCAATATGGTTGCATTTGGATGGGAACCACCTTTGACTTTTTTTGGTGTATGAGCACTTTATAAATTGATGCGGTAAACCATAAAACTAAAAACAATATTGTGAGTCTTTTATTTTGATATTGTTTTATATTTATATATGTTAAATTTTATCCTTAAATTAATTAGGATCCTCATTTAGTCATGTTCCTCTTTTACATGGTCTTAATGACCCATGTGGCTATATTTTTAAAATCAAAATTGTACCCAAAAAAGTAAGTTGTGGCATAATATTAATAATATTAGAAAATTATAAATTTATTTTCAAATATATATGTTTAAAATGTTTGGGATGCTTTTTTTACCCAAAATGGATATTGATACCCTAGAAGGTCTCCTTTTCTTTCTAAACTCAATGTGCAAAACCACATGGGGTTGATTTATGATATATGCATGGTGTTAATTAATGTGCAAACTTTTTGGTGGATTCATTATGAATTTTACCCATTTAATTAATAAATGATAGCCTGATATTCTTTATCCGCTCTTGTGTTAGTATTTTTAAATAAATAATTAATGCTAGTTGGGGTTTTTAAAATAAAATCTCTTAATTATTACATGATGTCACATAACAGTAATGGTTGATAATGGTAGTTTAAAATTACATTCATATTTATCTTTGTGTTTTACCAAGTTCTTCTATTTTATATTTGGTACAAGCTTTCCTCATTTAAATATTTCAATATATTTAAATGATTAAAAGAGAATCAGTGTAATGGAATTTAAATGGAGCCATATGTGGTCTCCTCTATTGAAACCCTGTTTTAAGTGTACTCGGTGTTTTTCTTAAATATCCTTGGAATATAATTTTATGCATTTTTAGGCCTCATTCATTTTATATATTTCAAAAATTGTTATGATTTTGAGCCGGTGGATTCTGTTGGAATGTACTATTGATATATTTGACATTTCCTCCTTGTAAGTGGTGGCCCATGGTATGTAGATCCATTATATCATAAATTAATTTCTAATACAGTGATAACTCTGTCGTTTTTTTCCATTCATGAGTTTTCTTCCCTTATATGGATCTTAACATTTAAACAAAATCCTTGTTTGGATGAGTGGTATTTTATTTCAAAACCATTGATATGGGTGTAGGAATCGGGAAATGCCCATTTTCTGTAGGTTAGACATGACTCTTTCATGGTTGAATCATTCATTAGGCATTTGATCATTCATTCTTCCTCAGTGATGAACGAATTTATAATGTCATCATCAATATTAATGTTCATGTGGGAAAAAATGACTCTGGGTTAAATCTCTTATAGGGGCCATTAGATACTTGAATTCATAGGGATGAAAACATCTGGGTAATATCAAATATGTGTGGTTTTTATATTGAATCCTCTTGTTAGTATGTATTATCTTTAAAAGTTATAATGGGTTTCTGAATGATGTAATGAACCAGTTGAGTTTGGTAAAATTGTTGAGCCTTGAGGTGCTACTCTTTGAACCCAAGTAATCTTCATAGTAATGTGACATTAGTGTTATGGAAATCATGTTCATGAAAATACTTAGAAGAAATTTCTAGAGACTATGGTTTTTTGACACATTGGTCATTCTAGTTTTCATTTTTATGCTAAATTCATTGACAATTAGGTTGTGACATGGATGAGTGAAAATTATACATCTATGATGATTTTGATCATGTGCACTTGTGAGTGGATAGAAAATATATTATTTTGAAGACTAGTATAATTCTAAAGTGGGGAAATTTACCTCATTTTTGTTGGTAATGCGCCATTCTAAGTATAAGGAATCCCCTTAAGAAGGACCATTTGGAAATGGGAGATATGTATTAATTTCTCTTGTTTATATTATGTTTTGACTCGTTTTAGTTCTTTATATACATCACTATGTTGAATGTTTAGAGGTGTATGAATTTTTTTAAATCATTTCTCAAAGAGGAATTGGGGGGGTAAATATTGGATGAGTGTGTGTTGCCTTGGGAGGTTAGGGATTGTGATAAGTTTGAAAATTCAATGCATATACAAGTGATGTTGGGTTTCTTTCATGAGAAGTAAAACAATTATTATTATACTACACTTATTTGGTAGATTTCTTGGTCGGTTGTATACCATTTAAATCCTTTTATTATAATATTCATTGAGAGATGAGCATATCCACTATCTTGATTTTGTCCTTGATTCACTAATATAGTTTTAGTCTTACACTGCACTGATGTTTAAAAGAATTTGGGGCCTTGTGTGGTTTTCAATGTGTTTTATAGTGTGAATATGGTTCTTATCGAGGCATAGTTAGTCTTGAGTGATTATTGGGTTCCTGTGTAGAAAATACCTGAATGTACTTTTGGGCGCTAACCATTTTCCTTGATTGGACCACCATAAAGATGACACTATGGTCACAGTTAAAGATTAGAAGCCTATGTTGTTCCCTTGAGTCAACGTTTAAGATGTAATTATAGAGTGTGGACTCTATTGGAAGAGTACATTGGACTCCAGTTCTATTAATATGAAGTTACCTTGTACTAGTCACCAAGATAATAGGTGAATCTTAAAAAAGGTGATACAATTCCAATGGGGTGGATCTGGATTTCACCTCTGCACATGCCGAGGCATGAATGTATTAGCATGATCAAGTGATGTTTGATCATGGAATGTCACTGAATGTTAGGATGAACATTAGTTATTATGATTGTTATAAATTCATAAATCCTTGGAATATAGTATTTCAGTTCTATTTTCAATACACCAACCATCTTCAATGGGAATCATTGAATGGTCGACCATAATGGCTTGGTATGTTTTCCTTTTTCACATTGTAAATGGTTAATGGTAACCATTTCTAGCATTTTGTCTGGTGGAGATGTGTAAAATTTGTTTCAGCCAACAATTTTAATAAAAACAAGATCAACCAATATAAATGTGGTCCATAGGGTTCCACCATTTGGTATGATAAAAATCATCTGAGGAGCATCGTTAAAATGAAAACGATAATTGTTCCTAAGGAAATTATGATGGCGAGGAGTGACATGGGTTATAATTGGAACACATTAAGGTTAAATATTATGGTGGGATGTACCATTGTTGATATGTTTAATGATATGATGATGTGATCATGTCTCTAGCTAAATGTTCTCAAGTAACATACATCTCAGGTCTTTGGTTGGAAAACAAGCATTGGCTCAAGCTTTGTTGTCTTAAGGGGCCTGTGCTTAAATGGTTCTCAATGGTGCATTGGGTGTTTAAAGATGCAATGTTCCCATATTAATTGATCATAAAAAACCATATAGGTTAGGTTGTGTTGTATCATGTTTTAAATTGGATGAAAATTCCGGTGAATTTGAACTTTTTTTATTTACTGGAAAAGTAATTTTTAATACCATTGATCAGAATGAAATTAGGAGAGTTGGCACACTTCTATGGGTTGTTTTAGGACTTGGGTAAAGGCCTGATGGTCCCCTTAAAGGTTTTAATGCATTTTGGAATCATTAGTGTTGGAAATTCATAGTTTGGAGGGTCTATAGAGGCCACACAATTTGTATGAAAACCGTGTGTCTCATAGCAGCAAAACATGTGGCATATTTTAGTGGTGTATAACACCCCACATAAGTTGTGCATGTTTTACCCAAAACATGCATGATATGAACTCAGTTATTTATATATAGGAAGTAAATCCACACTATTACTCTCATGTTTTGTGCATGGTTAGGCTAATCATGTGGGGAAAACTATGTGAAGGGAGTTTCTTAGGTAGTGGGTTACACACTATTGGAACATGATTTAGAAAACCTTATTACCTAAACTGTATGATCTGATTTTTTTTAATGAAATTATATTAATTATATAGGAATAATAATTTAAAATTTTAAATAAATCTATCCTTTCTCCACCTTCACTACTGTGACACATGTTCCATAGAGCCCTAGGTGAGTGAAGCACCCCCTCATATTCTCATCCTTGGTTCACCTATCTCCATTATACATCCACCGGTTTCTCAAACTATATATCACGATAAGGTCCCTTGCTCCATAATCTTATTTTGGTTGGTGGGATTTTCCACTACCTATCACTTTGTGATGTTTAGACAAACTTTGAGGTTTCATTTAACAAATTTATGGTTTCTTTTATAGTGTTAGGGTGTGTGGTGTGCCTCTCGTGACCACTTTGGGTATTGTTTGGTGTTTTCTACTAAAGGTGAGGAATTTCAGACTACTATTAGTTTTTCATAACCTATTGAGATAATTTATTATCCTAGTTGTTTTTATGATACACTTAAATTTTCTTCACATTGGTGATTTAGGGTTCCTAGTAATTATTTATAGTGCATTGGTCATCCTTGAGGTGGGTTCGGGTCACAAGAGTCAAAATAATCTTAACTCATCTACAGAGGTAGGCATATGTATATGTAAGTTCTCCCATTATATGTTTATTTATCTATGGAAGTATATATAAAAACATATAGTGATAGTTTTTCATACATATAATATGAATAATGCATACATTCGTGAGTGAAAACAGGTACATCAATACGAGTTATATGTAAGGATCCCCAATTACATATTCATGGAGATGTGAATATGTACATAGGGGATAGGTGTCCATATCTATATACAAAGGAGTATATTCTTAGTGGTAGAAAGAAGAAACATTGAGTGGTCACCACATAAAAAATCAAATTACAATGTTTTTTGACTTGGCTTGGTACTATTCCCTTTAAGGTATAATCCCCATCCTTTTCTACAAAATATAATAATTCATAAATTAATTTTTATCATACATTCATTTTATTTTAATTACTTTTATATGGTTTTAGAATACATACTCTTTTATGTGAATTGATCTTAATTATAAAATGAACATTTTAGCATGATAAGTGAATTGTTGAATAACGATGCATTTTTTTTAAATAAAAAAACCCCTCGAAGGAGGTGTAGTATATCATACACAAAAAATTAGTGATATTTATTAAAATTTTTCTTAGTTGTGGATTGATTCTTCCATATGGTTTCCTATTGGTTCCCATTATTTTCAATGTTAGTATTTTCCCCCATTGAATTATATAAATTGAATTATCATGATTGATTCGTTTATGTGGAATGTTAGGGAACTGACCTTATTGATGTTCTTAGATGGATAGGCCCTTATTAATATAAATTCTTAATGAACCATTACCCTCATAAGGTATTATCTTGATTTCATAAAAGAAATTTCCTATATAGTCAATTGGTAAATGTTTAATTAGATCCATCCACATTTTATGTAATTTACTTGATTTGTAAAGGGGAGTACCCTTGTAGGTGATGGCTCAAATGACCTTGGAACCTCATAAGAGACACTTAGTAACATATATTGTAATTTCTATTTTTGTCTTTTTAAATGTAATATCATTAAATTAAATGATTTGAAGCATAACGAAATCTAGAGGGAGGCATGACTGGCCCATTTATTCAATGCTATATATGGAAAAACTTGTGAGATTGTTTTATTTAAATGTTATAGGTAACATGTTATTTGTGGAATGATTATTTCACATGACATTGTTTATATTATTTTTTTAAACTACTTAAATCTTATTCCCTATTATGGTGACATGATTTATGTACTAAGATTTTGTGTGATTGTTGTCTTGAGATATTAAAATGCTAATGATGCCATGTTACAATTACATACATACATTCCTACTATATGATTTATTCTATATTGATGGTTTGATTTGTTTCTGTTGGCTATATTAGGATCATTGTATCTTTAATTCCCTTAATATCTTGATAATTTTAATTGAATTCCTGTAATTATAAAATTTTAATTTTATGATATCTACATTTATTGATTGCCTCACTTATCAGGGGCGAAGAGTTAAAATGTAATCTAAAGGAAGGATTCCTGGATAGACGCTTCATGATCGTTGGGTTATGACCCATCTTGATGGGGGAGATGATTTGGATTTCTAGGAAAGGACATCCCTAGTGGTTTCTTATACTCCTGAGTGATAATTGTTCTTTGAGGCGGAAAACATGGATAGATCATTTAAAAACGTGTCTAGGAAATGACTTGTGTGATACATGGTCCACTATGTGACATTCCTAGGATTGGATTTGAAGTTTCTATGCCTTATAGGGATACAAGTGAATTCATATTGATAACCTTGGATAAAAATTGTGGTACTAGACTATCAGATGTTCTGGTTGAGATACTTGGGATTCTTTTAGATCATCTTGGAAAAAAATGAGACTCCACCTCAAGTTTTAATATATTGTATGAATTGATTTATTATTCATATAAGATGAATAGACTTCATTATTATTTTTATATATCTTATGAATCTTGAATAAATATCCATGGTTTAATTTCACATTTGAATTATGACTGGATAATTGGACCCCAAGCCAAAGTACAAGCTTGGGGGCGTATCACTTTTTTGATTTCCTTGTTCACTTTATCGCCTTTTATAAATATTTTGGATTAAGAAATTACCCTATTTTTACATTCATCTTAAGATGATGCAAGATATAAGGGACACGTTTGTAGTTGGGAACTCAAACCATGTTTTTATTAATTAATTTTTTACAACATTACATTGATATATATTGGAACACTATTTATTTTTTTATCACAGGAGATGGTTTAGCCTTGAAAACTTGGATGTCGGCCTTCTAAGATTTATATCTCACAGCCATCTTGGGTGCCATCAAGAAATAGAGTGGATCTTCTTCATCACATGTCTTTAGATTCATTGCTTGTGATGTGTTATTTATGTGAGATATAGAGAGAATAAGATATGGCTCATGCTCTGGATTCTTATGGATTTGACCCTTGGGATTTTTCATTCTTTGGTTATATTGTAATTCTTGTACATTTTGTAACACATTACATTACATACATCATTATATGAAATTGGTACTGGCCATTTTATTTTTAGTCAGTAATTATATTAATCTTCTTTTGTTTCAACTTCCTTTTTTATTGCTTATGAATTTCTTTTCTGTTTAGGTATGATTACACATATTTTCTACTATGATATGAAGGTATTTTCTCCCAACTATCTCCTCATCAAACCCTCACCACTACTCACTATCATCTGGTGTGTGGGGAGATATACTTGAGACCATGTGACCCACTAGTATGGTTATCATCATTGTAGTGAGTCGGGGCAGGACATTACATTGGGTTTCTTAATATTCCATATCATAATATTTTTACTCTTAAATAACCCATTTTTTTACTTTACTCAAGAAATAAAATTTACTATGATTAAAAATCATAATGATTAAATATAAAATACAAATATTTAAAAAAATATACATTCTTAATTCCAAAACAAAAATCCATATTTCGGGATTCAAAACAAAATAGTGTTAGAATTTAATTGAAAATTACATTAAAAAAATGAGATCAAATGGGTTTCGAATAATATACCATTTTAAGTATAAAAATGTTTCAATAGAAAATTCAGGTACAAAATTCATTTCAAATACAAAAACTAATTTTTGTTTAATCAATAAGAACAAATTAAATTTTTAAAGACAACTGAAATTAAATTTTAAATTTAATATTACATTAAATATTAGACATTTTTCTATAAAAAAATTATTTTTGATTATTCATTGAAAAATATGAATATTAAAAAAAATTATAAATATTTCCTCATAATATAATTTTGTTATTTTTTTAAATAATAATATCATTTTTTAATAAAATCAATTTTTCGGAAATTAATTATTATATTCTCTAAAAAAAGTATTGAATAATTTTTTTGAAGAAAATTTATTTTTGAAGAATAAAATGAATTTTTTAAAAATAGAGTCATTATTTATTATGAATTAATCAATAAATTTTATCATTGGGATCATTATATATTTCATATTCATAGTTTTCAAATCAATAGAATGTTATAACGATCATTTATAAATAATATAAATTCATTCTTCATTCAATCTCGATGTTTGGTGTCGTATACACCATCAAACATAAAATCCTTCATTAGAATTATAATTTCAAAAAATTTCTACCGCTTTAGTAAGCTTTTTATTTAAATTTGAACATTAAATAAAATGTTTTCCATTTTAAAATTCTATACTTTTAATTACACATAATAAAAACGGTTAATAAAGTATTGTCTCGAAAATAGGGAAAGGGAAATAAGAAGTCCACCAAAAAATAACACATAATTAGGATTCCAATATAGAATATATTTATGGGAAGTTAATATATATAAATGGAATGAATATATAATTTTCAAAGAATTATGGATATTGAAAAATATCATTGATCATAATAATGTTAATTATTAAGTTAACCTTTGTGATTACAAAACCATAAAACATAGATATGTGAAAAAGATAATCGATTCATTAAAAAAAGTATTTGGATAAATTTTTTTAGTGTTTTTCATTAAATTTTACTAATAACATTACCATATAAAATATGTACATAATTATATAAAATTACTCAAGAATTATGATTTCATTATTTAATAAATTTTCAATAGAACCTCATCTATGTTTTCAAAATAATGATTATTAAAGATGAATTTTTTCCTAAACACTAAAATCAACATTGTTTCGGTCATATACTTCAAAGAAATATATCAATATATTTTTCATATATTTATACATTAACCAAAATAAACATTGGTTGAATATGGTTAGGTAATTCAAGAAATGAATGACCCCTCATATAATATAACCCAACATTAATCACTAAAACCTCAATAATAATACCCAATATTCCACATAGATCATTGTATAAATATGTAGAATTAAAATATTTCAATATATTATTGATTAAAATTTAATTCGAAACATTAAGATGATTTTATCACATATTATTAAAATGTTTTTCTCCAAATAAATACATCTTATCATGATGTTGTAAAAAAATGCATATGACAGAGTCATAAAATATACATGAAATTATATTAATTCACAAAAAGACACAATAACTTTACATATGACTCCAATATATAGTTCCATATTTATTTAAAAATTAAAATCCAATATGATTCTGTTTAACACAATCATATAATGTTCCCAAAAATTGTGTTGATCTTATATAGAATTTAATATAAATACTTAATTAAAATATCACTTTTTAATCCCACAATTACATATTCGATAAAATATATATCCCAATCATCAAAATAATATTTATTTTTAATTTCAATTACCCCAATTTATAATAATTATTCAATCACATTGGTACATGGTATCGGGTTCACCCTTATCTCTCTTTTTTTGTGGGGTCAATCCTCCTGACCTTTCTAGATTTGATTGGTTATCCTTTGTCAAAAAATTATTAATATAATTACTATAACATTCTTAATACTATGATGTACATCCTAGAAAATTTACATAATCATAAATGTTCTTATAAAATCAAATGTTTACAAATAAATTCTATATTATGGATAGAGTATTCTATTTAAAATAATACTTCACGTTGACCACAAGGGTTATATATACCTCAAATCTATAAAACATCTCATGAGATAAAACTAATGACATTAAAATATCATAACTTAAAACATAAAAATGGGCATCTAAGACATTGAACTTATTATAAACAATACTCTCATAAATCAATGATGGTATCCATTACTCATAATATAACCTAAAATGAAAATATCATGATATCCATTATTGAATAGCCCTACTATGATATAGAATAAAAAATATCTACATCTAAAACAATGGGTTTTAATTGATACATATTAGTGAAATCTATTGGAGGACTCAACTATTGTGTGGGACTCTTACCACCATCACTAGTGGTATCCCATTCCTAATGAATACCTTAGGATGAATGTACTTCTTATCCTAATTTGTATACATATGTGTTTTCTAGTGTTGGATACCTTTCTTTTATTTGCTACTAACTTCAATGTCCTGACCATAATAAATATATATTTTAGTATCACTAGAGAAGAATTAATATTAATTCAATATAAAAATATGTTTTAGTATAATAGTTTTGGAAAAAAAATTCAGCACCGTTATGAAATTAAATATTACATCAAAAAGTGGAAATATTCACTATTTAAATATTTTCCCCACAAAACAAATCACTGAAAATATAAAAAGATTTTTATTTATTAAAAAACATCAAAATTTTCACCCTAACAAAATTTTTTCCCACACACATTCATAAAACCATGTCAATTTTTTTAAAAAATATGGGATGTCCATGAAAAGGATATCCAGTTACATAAAAATATAGAAAGAATACAATCACTCCATTATTTCTCCTAAAAATATTCATTCTTTAAGATAAAATTTGGGCTTAAAATAATCATTTTCAAACCAATGAAAACAACTTCTCTAGACTATGATTTTTATAAAATGTTTTGTAATAAATAATATAGGAAAAATAATACTATTAAACATTTTTTAAACTCAAGAAAAATGCATGAATAATTTATCACAGAGTTATACAGTACACCCATAAGAAGTAATAAATACATTTTATTAAACATACCCTCATTATCTTACTTGGTGAACACGTTCGATTTCAATTAGAACCATATAAATATTTAATAAATCATAAAGTTAAATTAATTAATAATTTACATATCAGCATTACATGTGGAATTAACTTCACATTTTCCAATGGAATAACCATCATGGTAAGACATCAGAAAACCTTCATGGTTATACATGGAATAACCATATTTCTTAAACTTGTAATTATAATCAAGGTAAAATTCAACAAAAATCATTCCAAATGCATTAACGGGATATAACATATCCACCCATCCTTAGTTTTTATAAGAACCTACCATTATCAATGAAATTTACTAATAACGTTAATTTAATCATTACACAAAATATCATGTATCATAAAAACATTCTTCTCTCCTATAAGAAATCATTTCTGGATATTGGTATATCCTTTTCATTCAAAACCCAATTTTACAATATATATTTCTCATAAAATAGTTATATATGAATTTTATTTGAAAACAAGGAATATTAAATAGTAATTCATATATAATATAATGGTTATGTTGGTGAGAATCCTGATTTTCACAATATGAATTAAAATAGAATATTCATTTTGTCCTTTATAATGACTCTGAAAACATTCTTAACAAATTTCAAAAAAAAAATCATATTGAAAAAATTTGGAATAAATTTTAAATAGACACAAAATTTATTTTATAACTCAGTTATTTCCATATAAATTTATCCATAAAATAAATTTAAAAATATGTACTTGGAGGAAAAATAATTAGTATGGAAAAATTAAAAGATTATATTTAAATTAGCATACATTGAGTCAGAATCAACTTGTATGTTATTTGTATTATAAAATAATAATTTTATGTAAATTATTTAATTTCCTAATATCCAAATTAATATATATTTTTCATATTGTTTTATTAAATATAAGGTAATATTTAATAATATAGTCTATTAAGTTCACATTGAATGCCTGGGTGATATTCATCCCATATGTACAAAATGAATGTGGTAGGTTGACTATGGTCATTGATGTCATTTAAACATAATATAAAAAATAATAATATGAAATAATTACATTTTTATACATGAATATTAATTTCAAAACCAACCTTATTATATGGTTATGAAAATTGAACTATGTTATAATCATAGATACGGTATATCTTATATACCCATGAGTAATGTTTTTGTTTTTAACTATCATTGTGGAAATAAAAAAAGAGTTATTTTATTTAAAATAAGTGATAATAATATCATAAAATTTTTTAATTTTATAAATATACTTATTTATATCATTCAAAATTTCTGTTGACTAAAAAAAATCATTTTACTTCATGGAGGTGGTAGTGCACACCTATGCATAAACAAAATTATCATTTTTTAATGAATAAAAAGATATGAAATTAAATTAAATATTATCATTTTTGAATGTTAAATATTTTATTATTATCATATATATAATTTCAACTTATAATTAAACCCGCACGTAATAGGGGGTGATGGAAAATGAATTACACCGGTTTACGACATGGTAGCTTGTCACAGACAAGAACGATTGTTTTGTTTCCCATATAATGAAAGGGGAGATAGATATATAATATTACAATAATATAATGAAATAATATTATATTTAATTTTCTGGTGTTATTATTTTATAGTGTTTTTATTTAATTTATTAATGGTATAAAAATAAATAAAACACAAATAATTTATTAAGAATAATACGACTTGTTCAAAAAACTTCTAGATGTTTACACTAAAAGAATTAATAGATTTATTTTCTGATTAAAATAGGGAATATTAGTCATGGGGGGATTCAATTGAGTTATTTTGGATATATTATTTAAACATAAATTCTTTTTTATGTGTGAGGAAATTAGGGAAATAGGTTCTCTTTTATAAGTGAGTGTAGAGGAACTCTACAAATTACTTAAAGTATTAAATGAATGTTCCTAATTTTATTGTAAAAATGGATCCTATATGATTTATCTTGAAGATATGGTTATGTTGGGACACAATAATCTTATAAAACAAAACTTTTGTGTTTTAGATTATTTTTATACACTTAATGTTTTGTTTTAAAACATAGTTATCTTACTTGTTGAAGAATATTATATCAATGATATTTAGTATTTAGCGGTCAATATAGTTACCATAAAAGTCAATAACCCTATAAATGACTTACGATATATTTCATAAACCATATTCCACTCCATTTTCTATCTATGTTATTATTATGAATTTTATATCACTTTATAAATCATAATTTCACAAAATAAATCATTTATGATTTTTTTGAAATTAATCATTTAATTTGATAATAAAACATCATTAAAAAGATTTACTTTGAATATAATATTTTTACGAACTAAAATATGATATATTATCTATAAATTAATTGGAATCATTAAATCATAACAACAATATTATAGAAATAGGATTTAAAATACATTTACATATAGCTTTACTACTTGCACATGCATTATGTCTGTTTTTCAAAAGCATTTAATTTTTTATATAATAAAAAAAATAAAAAATATATTACCATGGAGCATGTAATTATCCTTAAAATTACACTTTATGATAATCAATACTTTATTTAAATAAATGTTTAAAATTTAGAAATAATAAGATTTAGAAAATAACTTTTTCTTTTTATTTATATAAAATAATATCAAGGTCACAATCATGGACATATGAAAAAAGGTCTTATAATAAATTTTTTTGTGAAAATGGGAGATATATATCTATCCAAAAAATTTATTTCATTTTTTAATGTTACTTTATATCCATTATCACATTATTTTTCCCAATAAGTAACACGTTTTACAAGTATTATGGAAAAAATGTAGTATGATTACAATTCATAATAAACAAAGAGGACACATTTACCAATTTTGGACCACATGATTCAAAATATTGAATCCATTTTTCCGGATTAAAAACCATTAAGTTACATAATTTAAAATAAAATCAATTATGTTTTAGAAAAATATATTTTTTTGTCTACAAATGTATCTTCACCAAAATAAAGTTTATTTTTATCGGATACCATAATAGTTTTATGTTTAACAAAAATAAAACTAGTAAAATTTTTAAATCCATTTAAAAATTTAATTTTAAATTTTAAATTAATTAAAATTAAATATGTATTTCTATAAAAATTTGTATTCTTTACTATTCATTAAAAATCAATATTTGGAAAATAGTCAATATTTCACAATAGTATTATTTTAAAATTTTGACTTTAAAAATAATATATTTTTTATAAAATCTATTTATAAAATTATAATAATATAATTATAATATTATATCACCATAAAAAATCAAATTAAAAAAAATCTATTTTGAAAGAATTAAATAACTTTTAAAAATTTTGATATTTTATTTACATAAAATTAGTCAATAAATTTCTATTTATTGGGACCATTATATATATTTCATAATGAGACAAATAATGTTCATGACTTCAAATTAAATGTATAGGTTATAAATATCATATTTAAAAAATAATATTTAGTTGTTCATTTAGGCTCAAAATTACGTTTAGTATATGATATTGAACATAATTTCATTATTTAAAAAAATTATGGTGTTAGAGTTACTTTATTTATTTTATAGATATGATTCATGGATTTATCCTTATATCCAAAATATAAATTATATTTTTGGGTAAATTTCACCAGTTTATATGGATTATATAGCATTATTTCAAATCTCTGAGCCATGGCATATTTGGGGTAAGATTCAGAGGACATAAATCTCTTTATTGCCAGTCCATGATGGATTCCAGTTGATGATGTCAAGAAAAATTACATAAAAACAACCTCACACCTTCATAATCTATCAAAATAAACTATAATATGCATGAAATATGACTGTAACAATAAATAATGCATATATATATACCTAACCTCAAAATATAAAGTCTAATTAATAATTTAAATCACCATGTACAACCAATTCATCCTTAATATTTGAAATCCCAAATACAAATGTCATGAAATTATCCATAATAATGATATATCCACTCTACTCTCTATCCAAATATTTTATATATCTTCTAGAACAATGAGAATACTTCATATTTGTCTAATAATCTACATGGAATCATGGAAACAATAGTGAGATTTTATATTTGGGTGATTATATAAACACCATATATTGTTATCCTATATAGTGATCCAACCCCATAAAATTACAATGTATAACTACATCAAGATAAACTAAATTGTGACCAATTTGACATTCCTCGACACTTTCAACATTCAAAACCAATATTTATCTAAATAAATCAACCAATTTCTTAATTTCAACATTCATTCCAAATAATAACATTTCGAAAGAAGGAAATAAAAATCTTGTCACACAACCCATCTTATTTTTCATTCCCACTAATTCTATAATTATTAATTATTAATAATATTTGTAATTAAATACATTTCCTCACCAATATTGTAATAACTTGATAAAATAAACATAAACAATTATCATTAATTACACTGGTTGAAATATAATTCTATAGAACTCATAGTGAATGAATGTACCAACAACAGAGAAATAAAAACATAATGGATAAATTTGTAAGGATGAATACTATAGGAACTACCCATATCTAGGTCTATATAATAATTTCTAGAGTTACAGGATCCCATTACTATGGGATGGGGTGATATAGTATCTATTGTTTCATCTTCCACATCAATCCCTATTATTGGAGAGAAGGGGTCCCACCACTCTGGTGAATTTCTATCTATGACAATTGCATATTGATGATTCTCATTGAATTACAGATCTCCACTTGTCCCATTTATCATGTTCATTCCTCAACGATAATTATCTAAATTGAAATTCCATCTATCATGAACTAGAGATTCTGGAGGAACTAATCACATCAAACTATTTTAAATATGTATATAATTTATCAAATTACATATTGTTGTGGGAAAAGTGGAATATATATATATATATAGTGTGTGTGTTTGTGTGTTTCATCATCGATCACGACCAAAATTATTGGGTAATAGGGATTATGATTAGTGTAATTTCATACAAACATTACAAAAAATGCGAGTTCAATTGAGATCTACTACAACATCATTTTATTGTCGATATAGATCTATCTCAAGAAACATCATATCCCTTGAAATATGATTTCACAAAATCAAACAATCCAATATAAAATATGTATAACCCTATCAGTCTAATAATAATTCCTAAATAACTAGCTAAATATAATGAATCTACACCATTATATTCCCACAATACAAGTTCATATAATGTTAGTGATAATTCAATAACTTATAATGTTGGTCATTTAATTTTCATACCAATTACACCATTGAAAAATTGATTATACATTCCTCACAATCCCTAATGGTTTTCATAATGTTCTCTATAGATTTTTAATTTCGTATCTCATCACATATTAGTGATAATATTTCATTAATTATAATTGTGGATCTTAATTATTTAGTAGCCCCTATAATGACTAGGCTCATGTAACTTTCATCACATATGGTTTTATATGCATCAACTTAGGTGACTAGGGTTACTCTACTATACTACCTAACCAATCTCTGGATTTACCAATTGTTCTTTCATAAATATTCAAATCAATTTATCTTAAATGTTATGTAGATCATTAAATATTACATTATCATCAATAAAAATATTTATTTGGATATATACCACATAAAAGTATTATTTTTTAATCAATGTAGGGTGATACCCATCCTCCAAGTTATGTTCATATTCTATATCCATTTTTATGAAGAACTATATTTGAAATTACATCCATTTATGGTTCCATATTTCATTTAAAATTATTATACTAATATTTTTTTTATGTTTAAAAAAATGAATTCATTAATTTTATCCATTCAATATTATATAGTTCCAATCTTTAAAACCCTTTCAATGAAATAACCACTCATTATAGATAGTATATAATTCATTTAATTAGTTGGGTTATATTATATGTTATATATTTTTCAATCCACTTATATAATTCACACGATTTTACATTAATTTCATTCTCTTTATACATTATTTTCACATATGATCATTGTATAAAATTTATTTTCATAAAATTAATTTCATAAATTCATCTATTATTAATCATAAATTATTTGGCGAATTCATTATAATGCTTATTAATTCTCTTCCATATACCCTAGAATCAAATCACATCCATTAAAACTTCATCACATTCTATTCACCACCATTATTAGTTATGTATCTCTTATAATAAAAAACATTCATTATAATATTATTCAAATTATATTATATTTATTAAATATTATTTTTATTCAATAATAATATATACATGATGAACAATGATAATCTGAAATCCCATGCTAGAAATAACCATTATAATTGGTCTTTTATACTCACAAAAAATAATATCCTTTGATATAATGGAATAATTCATGCAAACACTTCATTTGAAAAGGAAAAATAATTATTACATTTATAATATAAATTATAAAACTGATATCATGATCAAAATATTAAATTTTCCATCTAATATTCATGGGTTGATATAATCATGATTCTATCATGCCCACGACTTCGATATGTGCTCAGACAAATATTTATTACTTAAATTAGATATAACAATAAGACTCATTTAATTGTTTTTTATCAAAAATGGGTTTTTACATGATACACCCACACACGGGCCACATGCAACCCATTTAGTCCCTAAAATTCATCACTATGTATTTATTCACCAATCATAAGGATATCATTCTTTCAATGAAAATTTTATAACATCATATCAGTGCCTCAAATATCCACGATTTTTATGTCAATTCCCATGGAATTTGAACTCAAATTTCCCATTATAGTTTAATTTTTTATCAGACTATTAGAAAAATTCACTACACAAAAATGATGCCCATGTCTAGACCCCCATTAATATGGTTGATAAAGAACCTCAATAATTTAAAATTATATATCGAATGAACATCATCACTTACTTAGAGCGTTGGACAATCTTCTCTCATTGTTCATGTAATTTAATGTATTTTCTCTACTTAGAACAGTTTGACTAGGGTTGAACATAACTAAATAATACCAAATTTTATACTCTACTTACTTACAACCTAAATATTCTCTATACAAACAAGGTTTCTTCAAATTATTTATCATGATATTACAAAGTATAATAAAATTTTGATGAATCCTATCTATCAATCTTGTTGTATAATTGGATTTTTTTAAATATTGTTAATTTGTTTATTTTAAACCTTTAGAATATGTTCTGTTATTATATATGCATCAATAAAAAAAATCCATTATTCTCATATAAATTCGCTTTATCATCAATCTGTATTTTAATGAAACACATTTATCATATTTTGAAAATTCTAAAGTAATGCGTTTTTATCCCATTAAATTCCATTTATTTATTATTTTAAAAATGTGACATTAATATTGAGTTATTAATAAACAAACATTCAAATAGGAATTATTCAATAACTATTAACACAAAAAAAATCAACACTAAAACACCACATCAAAATTCTAAATGCAATGAAAAAGTGACCCATAAATGATTTTTTTCCATTATCTCCGCAATTATAGAGTCACATAGTCACATTAACCATTTTCCAATACCTCTATGTGTATGCCATGTGATTATAGCCCCAACTACTAACCTATTAGGAGGATAAATCCATTACACCAACAAAACTGAAGCAAAGACCAAAACATTATTCTGTTTGTTGTCACCATTGATCAATAGAGATTATCATCAGTTATCTTTGGGGGAATAATGTGTGTATGAAAACAAAAATAACCATTCCATAGATATTCCAAAGATAAAAACTTATTTTATGATGAAACATATACATGAATCTCACAAAGAAAGAGAAAAACAAATATGAAATCTTTGGAAATTTCATCATTGTCGATCATCTCCAATCACCAATAAAAAACATTCAAAATAAAAATAAAAATCAACATCGTGGATAAATTATATAGGGACCCATTATATGAAATGAACATATAAAGGAAATGTAATTCAATTCTATAAAATTCATTATAGATGGAATTAATCACATGAAATTCACACCTACAAGATCAACATAATCTTCTCAAACCGCACATGAAAATTACTCATAGATGAACACCATAACATATCAACTAAGAGGAGTTCTATAATAGTGAATAAATATTAGAACTCATAGAAGAAAAGAGCATAAAAAGATATCCAGGACCTTTTTTAGGACACTAACAACAATTTTTAAAAGAACAATTATGGGAATCTAAACCCCTCAGAAATTATTCCTCGAAGGAAGAGCCTCCCAAAAGTAAGACCATGAAACAAGAATGAATCAACTCACGATTGAAAAAAAATATATCACCTAATATTTATGAATACATTACTATAGATATTTTATTTTATAGTGCATAAAAAGTTTTTTTACTGTGCTAGAAAAGCACTGTTAATAATGGTTTCGACAAAGGAGGTACTTTATCCACACTAAGAAGTGCAGAT
Organism: Viscum album; assembly: GCA_963277665.1. Lineage (NCBI taxonomy): Eukaryota > Viridiplantae > Streptophyta > Magnoliopsida > Santalales > Viscaceae > Viscum > Viscum album. The sequence goes on from OY728148.1 coordinate 1,097,951,479, forward strand.
AAAGGCCCCCATTCTTAGCACTATTTTAATTATGATAATTTCAACCATTTTTCAATGCTATTTTTATCACCAATAAATATCTCCATTTTTTAGTTCTTTAAAAACACCGATAAAGGTCGTCATTATCAATGGTTGAAATATACCTCATAATAGCTAATCTTGCTACAATGTGTTGTTAATATAAAAACAAACCCAAAAAACTTGTAACCTATCAATTATTAGTATATAATTAAATTAAAATAAATATTTTATCATGAAAACATAAAAAAATCTATATTAAATTTTATTAATGATTTATATAATTAAATTTTCAATTATGTAACAAACATTTGGAAATAATAATGTTTTATCTCATAACACCCATGATCCCCACTAAAAAATGTCCACCCATGGTATAATTTTCTGATGAAATCATCTCAAACTAAAAAAAATATTCCACCTATATAACAAAAAAATATTATTCTATTACTACATTGATGAAATTCATTTAACATTAATATGAACAAATAGATTTAAAATGTCAATTTTTAATAAAAAAGACACATTTGGAGGTACACCGGTCACACCATGCTTCATATTGAGGTTCAGTTGATTAATATATGTTATAATGAGTTATGGATTGTTTTATTACAATATTAACACAACCTGAATGTGTCTTATTGGTTTTGAGTATGTCACATGTTATTTTACAAAAATTAATTTTAATTAGAAATAATGATTCATTTTGAGTAATACAGGTCACACTATGTGTCAGAATGAGGTGTAGATGATTCCTACCTATCAAAAATTACTGATGGATTATATTCATAATGTATCAAAAAAAATTAATGTATTTTCTTCATGTTTAGTATGTTAGTTTTGTTTTTTTACTCAAATAACATTTCAAACAAGAAACATGTATTTTAAGTTATATCGGTCCCCTCATGTATCGGTTTGACATTATAATTCTTAATTCACATCCTAAATTACTTATGAATTTCTAAAATATACTATCAAGGAAAACATATCATGTTTTTTAGGTTTTTAGTGAGCGAAACTTTTTGAACTAAAATGCCAATTTATAATAGATAACAAACACATTTTGTCATACTAGTCACATTGTGCATCATATTGAGGTGTGGTTGATTCATATACACCCAAAATGACTTATAGATCATTGAATTAATTTATCAAAAAAATCCAAAAGTTTTGTAACAGTTTTTAGTATGTCACTTGTTATTTTTATTCAAATTATGGTAACTTTTAAATAAAAAGAGAAACATGGAGTTAAAGCGGTCACACGATGTGTCAGATTGAGATGAATGTAACTCATACACATCACAAATGACTTATGGATAATTTTTCATAATGTATTCAAAAAATACGACTGAGTTTTCTGGGTTTCATTATGTCAAATGTTCTTTTTTCTAAAATTAATATTATTTTTTAAATAAAAAGTTACAAATTGAGTAATACTAGACACACCATGCACTGTATTGATGTTAAATTGATTCCTACACATAAAAAATAATATATATATAATTTTCCCAACGTATTAAAACAATCCAAATGTGTCTGCTCTATTTTCAATAAGCTGGTTGTGCTTGTTTACTAAAATGCTTTTTCAAACTGGAAATAAGCATTTTGAGTCATACCAGTCAAATCATGCATCATTTTGATGTGATAATACTTCATACATATCAAAAACTTTTATAAATCAATGTCATATATTATCAGTAAAATCAAATAAAACATTTTGGGTTTTCAAAGAGTGGCACATTTTGATCTAAAACATCAATTTTAAACTGATAATTGTCACTTTTTTCATAACGGTCACAATGTGGATCATATTGAGGTGTGGTGTATTATTACCCATCAAGAATGAATAAAGGATATCACTCCCAATGTATCAAACCAATATAAATTATTTGTTTATTTTTTAGTATGTAAATAGTTATTTTACATAAATTAATGACAATTAAAAACAAAAAGGAACACATTGGTCAAAGAGGTCACAAAGTGAGTATGATTACAGTGTGGTTTAATCCTACACATAAAAAATGACTCATGGATTATTTTCCAATATTATAAAAACAATCAGAAGCAGTTTTCATAGTTTTCTGAAACTCACTTGTTCTTTTTACTAAAATTATTCTAAATTTTAAATAAAAATATACACTTTTAGTTATACCGATCAAACAGTGAAACATATTGAGGTTTTCATGATTCACACACATGAAAAATTACATATAAATCATATTACTAAATGATCAAGTCAATATGGATGTGTTTTATCTATTTTCACATTGATAGTTGTGTGTTTTACTAAAATTAATATAAATTATAAATAAAAAGACATACTAAGAGTTATAGAATTCCAAACCTGAATTGATTTATGTGAAGTAGATTCCTACATGTCAAAAATTACTTATGGATCATTTTTTGATAGTATAAAAAATTTTAATGCATTTTCATGATTTTATGTTTGTAAATTGTTATTTTTATTAAAATTAATTTTAATATTCAATAACTACACACACATGTAATTATACCAGTAACATAGTTAATCATATTAAAATGTAGTCTATTCCTACATAATGAATATCACTTATTGATCATTTCCTAATGTATCAAAATATTCCAAATGATTATTCTTAGTTTTCATTATGTTACGTGTTATTTTTTCTAAAATTAATGTCAATTTTAAATAAAAAGACACACTTAATGTTATAGCAGTCCCACCATGCATAAAAATAAGGCCAGGGTTGTAACACCCTTATCCTATTTACCTAGAGTCAGTGCATTATTACATAACATAAACATGATCACTATAGATCAAGTCCCTAATGTACAATCAATTTTGTAGCTTTAGAAGCACTAGATACATATATAAGTTTTACATTACATTAATAAATAAAAAGGTAACATTGTTTATCCATATAACACACTCATATCTTAAAGGATATCCCTACATGTTAGTCAAATTATACTTATTCACATCCTAGAAAAAATAAAACATAAAAAGGGTGAGCTCATATGCTCAGTAAGGACAAAAATATAGCAGAATATATCATAAATAAACATAAACATTTAAGGAAATGTATAATACTAAATCAGTAGCCTTTTAAACATAATCTTCAGCATAATATAGAAAAGATAAATCAAATAATGCCATTTACTTATTCACATGGATATTATACAGGTCTAGTAATCACATATAATATCAATAACCAATTTCATAATGATGGAATGCATAATACTAGATATCATAACCAAATAGTGAAAGCCTCATGCCAAGAAATCAAAAAATGATTTTGTTAAGGACTTTTTCCAAGACAATACTTTGTCTCTTGAGACCTACCAAGTCTTCAAGGGACTAATGTGGGCCAAAAATTTCACTTTTTAGGTCCAATACATTCCTCATATGAAATGGTAGAAACATAAGATACAAATTCGTATTAAAAAAAACATACGAAATTTTAATACTTTAATTGTAAACCATGAATCATATAAAAATAGAACATCCATATTCAAACATATCACAAAACATTAAATAAAATATAAAATATTGTATCATAATAATTCAACATCAAACAAGCACAAAATCAAACAAAGGATTTTGACATAGATGAAATCAATCCAAAAAACTATATGAGTGAAATATCTCTTTCTACATTGAAATAATTTAAATGTAAAGAAACAATTATGTATGACATTATTATTATAAACGTTTATGGTATGAATTGGAGGTTTACAATAGCAAAAAATAGTTTCACCCATCGTATAATTTAAAAAACATCGTTTCCTTCACTTGTCTAAGAGATCACAAAGTACCTTGTTTAGAAAATGAAGGAAATATTCCAATCCAATAATTGAATAAAAAAGTCAAACAAGGGTATAAATTACTTTAACACATAGTATAAACAATAGTAATAATGATATGAAATACATTTTAAAAAACATGGATGTGGGTGATAAAGATGTCTTAATAGATACTTATGTATAAACATCCTCAGACAACAAAGAGATTGTAAAAATAACCCTTACATTGTAATTTTTCTTTAGTCGAGGGTACATTAACATCCTTTATAATTTTTAAATAATTGTTATTAAATTATAAAATAACCACATATATAAATATTATATCATATATTATCCTCTAATATTTCATTGTTTATAATATTTTAGTTGTATCATTGATTCAGTTGTAAAGTTATTCATTTTACTATAAATGTTTTTTTACATAAGTCAGGTTTGTTATGGATAAGATGTATTTGAATCATATACATAATTATATTATATCCTTAAATATTAATTTTTAATCATCAAATAAAAATTAATATTTAACGGTTATTATGGGTAATGAAATCTCATCACTTCGTGGAGACGGTAAGTCGTACGTACGCACAAGCAACAAAATCATTATATTGATTGTGAAATAATATGAAGTTGGATGTTATATTATATATATCATATAAAAAACATGTTATATTTATTATTTACGTCAATTAAACTCATTTTTATACATGTCTAAAAAATTATGTGTTGAATAACAAACTACACCACATCATGGAGACGATAAGTTGTACGTATGCACGTATGGTGGCATTGTCATTTATAGGATGGATATGATATTGAACATGGTTGTACCATATTCATAATAAAATAAATTTAATTAGAAGTTACTAGAGTAACTGTTTTGGTATGGAAGCAACAATGAATGAGGAAGTGGAAAAAGAAAAGACCTTTGATAGTGATGATGAAATAATTACGTCTTTTTTGGGTGCTTCCTTTTGATTTGAACAAAAAGCTCCTTATGTTGGATTTATGATGTAATTAAGGCATATAGTATGAATTTAGGTTATTTTTAGAGATATTTGAGAATGTATTTGACAAGAAAAATGGGTTTTGAGGAGTTAATTTTAGAGAATGTGAAGTATCATTTTATAAGAGAAGTGTGAGGAACATAAAGAAAATCATGAAATATTAATTTATTATAAATTATTTTTCAGATTATAATAGAAAAAAATGGATTTATTTCGAGGAAAAGGTTCAAATGGGTCTTAATAATCTAATCCAATAGTTTTTAAATCAGTTTAGGTCACTATATTAACCTTATCATTTATATTTAACTCTCGGATAAATTGTTTAACATTTACCACGTGTTCTTGTATATTTATATTACATTGTTAATAAAAATACTATAAAATTACAAGTGAACCTAAAGGGATTAATTAATTAAATATATAAAATTATTTATGTCTTTTGGAAAAACCATATATTTGTATGACTATTATATAATTTAATAAACTAGTATTTGTTTTAAAAACTCATTTATGTCAATTTTGACACTATTTAGTATTTGTTTTTTGAAAGTCATAAAAACAGTATTAAAAAGAAAAAAAAATAATCATACCTAACATGTCATATTCAAATAGAAAAATCTTGTATGGAGTCAAAAGCTTCAATGTACATTTACATTAATTTTTATAACATCATTTATTTTAATCTTTCATTAATAAGGTAATTACTGCATTATCATTGTTTCATGAATATATTTAGTTATTTAATACCTAAATATTATAAATAAAATACCATTATGTAGGAAATAATTTTATCATTCTAATTAATATTTATATTTGAATTTATCATATTTATAACCCTATAGTAAAACTGGTTTCTTTATTAAAATCTGAATTTAACACATTAAACTAATTTTTAAATAAAATATAATAAATGTCTTAATATAATACATATGGAATAAGAAGGATCATAATTTATTAGTAAAGTTTATATTGTTGTAAATACACTTATCTTATATAATTAAGTCATGTTTTGGGGTAATTAGAATTTCATTTTTACTGTTAATTACGCTATTTACATTACACATTGGTAAATAAAATTCAAAAGTTCCTTATCACCAAAAAAAAGTTTCAACTTATTTAAAAAAAAATTAATTACTGATGAAAACCATGCCTACTTTATTTTTGAAATTAAATTTATAGAAACTGTAAAATTCTGTTTAATGAAAATTTGCAAATTTTCCTAGAAGGTTGGTAAAAGATGTTAACAAGTTCAATAAAATTTTATTTATCTAATATTATTATAAAAGTACACCAATGAATTATATTGGACTAATATTAGTATTATGTAGTAATGTTTAATTTAAAATAAATTTAAATTTAAAATAATTATTTAAATAAAATGTCATTTTTAAACAATAATGCAGTGTTTTTCACTATTCGTCAAAAATTAAAAGCTGCCAGAAAGATACCAAACAATAAACCTAATATAATATTGAAATTCTGATTCAAAAATTTAAGACCATTTTATGAAATAAAATTTGAAAATGTGGGTATTACTATTAATAACAACTTTTTTAACGTCTAGTTTGATTGGTCATGGTGTGATAGAACTCGGAGATGAGTACAATGGAAGCTATTATATTATACAAATAGAAGCATATTTTGGAAGCTTGGGGTGTTTCAATGATGATTCATAATCATTAAAAATGACTTATAGATCCGCATGCTAATGAATAAAAACAATACAAATGTGTTTTCTCATATTTTCAGTATTTCACATGTTCTTTTTTAGTAAAATTATTTATAGTTTTAAATAAATAGACACACTTGGAATTATACTAGTCAAAACATTCCTCATAATGGAGTTTTTTATCCTGACACGTCACAAATAATGAATAAATCATTTTACTAAAGTATCAAAAAAATCTGAATGAATTTTCTCATTTTTTAGTTTGTCACTTGTTCTTTTTAGTAAAATTAATATTAATTTTAAATAAATATACACAATTTGAATTATACCAGCCACACTATTAATCTTATTGAGGTTTAGTTGATTCATACACATCAAAAATGACTCAGGGATCATTTTGATAAATTACTAAAACAATATAAATGCATTTTCTTGGTTTTCAGTATGCCCCTAGTCCATTTTACTAAAATTAATGTCAATTTTAAATTAATAGACACATTTTTATTCATATCAGTCACATCATGCATCATATTTAGGTTTGATTAACTCTTACACATAAAAAATTATTTAAGAATCAATTTACCAAAGTATCAAAATAATTCTAATTTATTTTCTCTATTTTCATAATTCCTCATGTTCTTTTGACTAAAATTAAAGACAATTTTAAATAAAAAACAATTTGAGTCATACAATAAACAATGTGTTTCATATTGAGGTGTAGATGATTTCTATTTGTCCCAAATGACTTATGGACTTTTTTCTTAATGTATCCAAAAAATCAGAATAGGTTTTTTCCGATTTGAGTACGTATGTTGGGTTTTTTCCTAAAAATAATGTCAATTTTAAATATAAATAAGAAAATGGAGTCATGCCTATCACATTATATGTCAGAATGAGGAGTGGATGATTCATACACACCTTAAACAATGAAAATCATTAACTACCAATGTTGTCAAAAATTACAATTCCTTTCATGGTTGAACAGTTAACACTTAATATTGACTTTATATTCATAGAAGAGAAACATTCCTCATTATTGAAATCCAGGACAATAAAGGAATCTCATGTGCCAATTATATCATGAGAAGACACCAAACTGATAATATGAGATCATCCAATAATTTTTATTTTCAATGGAAATTTTTTTCATCTAAATAAAATAGACTCTATGCATTGTTGCAATCTTGAAAAAAAATGCAATGGAAAGAATAATGATATGTGAATAAAAATAAATAAGCGTTTGATAAAAATTCTTAGAAAAATAACATACCAATAATAGTTAAAATGATGAAATATTAGTTAAATATGTATCAGGAATTCACATTTTCATGATTCTTTTATACATTCATGACCCACTATTGTTTTTGTTGTCTTAGTTGTATCCTCCATCCCAATCATTCACGAGCATGAGAAACATCAAAAATACCACCGCAACTCGAACAATGGAATCCAAATTTATAAGAAAATATTATTATATGAGTAAAACTAAAAATAATATAATTAAACATAAATATGAAACAATATAATACTTATAAATAAGTCACATATTCATTATATTTTTATACATTCTTCCATCAAGCATGATACCCACTCATTTCTAAGAAAATATTTATCTTCTTTTTAATTTGATTCTTTTTTATAGTCATAGTAATACTGGAATGATATAAATAGAAATTGGATTAATAAATATTTTAAGTGAAATATTTACAATCTTTGAAAATACCCCGTCGGTGATGCTTTCCTTTTCCTGGAATACGATCCCTATCATAAAATTTCAAATATAATAACCACAATATTTTTTTTCACTTTAGAGACATTTATGAGAATAATTAATTATATATTATGTTTTTGGATAGTGAAATATTATTATATATACCCTAATACTTGTCAAATTGTAGAAGTTTTTAGGTTTCTTTTATTTATCCCCAAGCCCATTTCTTTGTTTTTCATGATATTGATGCACCTCCCTATCAAAAAATAATCCTCATTTAACGATAATATAAATTATATATCATGATGTTTAGTTCTAAATAATTGGATGTTGGGTATTAGTAGTTGACCAACACCATCATGTGTGGTCATCTTATTGTGTATCCATGTACTGAATATAAGAAATAAAACTTTGGAGTATCTGATTTGATTATAATGAGCATACAATGTGGCCTAAAAATGAATAAGTAATGAATGAAATGAAAATATGTATGATAGGATTAAAATATATAGTTTTACCCCTACATCGTAGGTATTAAGAAGAGTCATTCAACTGAAGTATTTATTTCAAACAATTGGACTAGGCCTACCACTATTTCATCCTTTTTTGGATTATATTTTTGTTTGTTCTATAGAGGTGGTGTGAGGACTAATGATTCCTAATTTTTATCTCATGTAAATACGTTTAATTGTTTTTTATATACTCACCTATAAAAATATGAAATGTATTTAGTCATAATTAACATACTATAGAAGCTTTGAGAAAATATAATCATGAAAACATGCCTCATGAATACTTTTACAAATGAGATTCCTAGCCAGTCATAGATGATGATTTCATTTACATTATCAAAACCAATGTAGTCTTCACCTTAGTCTCTATAAAAAGTTTATTCAAAATCAACTATTTCACCATTACCAGTTTTTAACATTGTATCAACATGAACGTACAATTTTGGAAAATATGGATATAGACCAGGCAAGGTAATGGTTGTTTTAGAAGTCATTTTTGACTATTTTTTTCATTTTTATAGTTTTGAGTCCTTAAATCGTTTAACAATCTTCAATTTTTCTATCTATAATTACATTCATTGACTCAGAACTTTTATCATTAATGTTTAACAATTTATCTTGAAATATAATTTGGAAATTAATAAATCATTTTAACATGTTTTTATAATATTTTATGGCCATGCGATGAATGTTCCAACAACTTGGCGGACCATATGATTACCGTCGACAACAAGTGGAATAGGTATCTTGGTGCTCAACGCATTAGCTACACTAATTTTCAATCCCACATAAATTGTTGGAAGATGTATATTGTGAAGACAATAATGTTGGATATTGAACATCGTATCCCACACTACATGGTGATTGGCGGGTGTTGATAGATATATTCACAATCATTTTAACACTTTAGTATATCATAAAAAGAAAGTTATCAGTGCCTGTCTGGTTTACATTTCACATAAATAATTGTTAGAGTATTTATTACCATGACAATGAAAGATATTTTAGGGGAATGGACCACCTCAATGCCGGTGGGGAGGGGAGGTATGATCATAAAATGGTAGTTCTTTAGTTGTTTATTATAATTTCTTCTCATAATAAAATTTTCTAGTTACTCTCTCTACCATTGGAGTTGTTCTTCAAGGACAATTAGTTTCTCTTTCATATGTCTGATTTATTAACTTTATGCTCATATTTTTTTTCTCTAATTCTGTTTGGGGTTTCACCCAAAAACCAGCACCTATACACTTCTATAATGTTTTTTCCACATCAAGGATACCTATAGTAGGTGTTCATCCAATATAGGTTTTTTTGAATCTTGTGACAACATGGATTGAATATAAAGGAAAATAAGTAATTATTGTTATGTAATAGTGAATTAATGAAAAATTATTATTATGTCATACTCGAAAACTCAGGATCCATTCAAAGATGGTCTTAAAAAAATTATATATAAAAAGGAGATAAGATTTGTCATGGGTTAAAAGGTATTATTATATAAGAAAGAATAAAAAACCCCACCCATATCTGCATCCACCATTGGATCGCAATAGTCCGGTGTCATGAATGACTACATCGTATCCATTTCCATGACAACCTACATTGAAAACACATCTTCCACATGATTTGGCTACCTATATACATAATAGATTTACAAATTGAGGTGTGTAGCCTTGTTGAGGTACTCAACCCAGAGAGGTAAAATTCTCCAAGGCACATCCCTTGTTCTTATTTTAATGTATTTCATAAAAATTTCAGATTCAGATTTAATCCAACATGGAATAAAATTATATTGGACAACATATCCAATAACATATTCCATATCTGGTAAGTTAGCATCATAGACTGTCCCATTTTTAGTAAAATGATAGAATCGTCCTTTGACAAAGACATAATATATTTAGAGGAAATATTTATTACTCGAGTTCATAGTAATGCCAAAAAATACCCCATCTACATTCACATTGATCAGTAGAGTGATTTGAGGGATCCACCAGAATAATTTAACCATTTAGGCTTCATTGATTGACCTGATAAACCCAATAATAAGAGAATATTCACATCATGCACAGTATTATACATAAGTCATGTTTATATCATTAATGACACATGAAAATCCATATATAGTGCCATCATTACCATGTGAATAGATGAATGATTTCCTGAAAAAATTTATTATTTCGAGCATTCCATATAGATAAAACAATCTAACGAACAACTTCTATTAAAATTTTCATAATCTAGTCAGAATAATATGAAACATACATTCTCTCCCTGAGATCATCGACCTCAATGTTTCTTCAAAAATTTAGGCCAGACATCATGCTCGAGTAATCCCATAATGAATGTTCAATGTCTCATACCATAAATAGGTTATTTATTTCCTTATATGTATGGATTCAAAGAATACTAGTTGAAGCAAGATGATATCCAGATTATTTGATTTTTTCTTTGGTGGGAAATCTGTTCCTCTAAAACCTACAAAATTAGAGAAACCATGAGGGATGAATGAAACTAGTTTTGAATGTCATTTTCTATGTTGGTGGCCTTTTTACACCACACGATTCCACATTATAAAACTTCTTAATGTTGAAGTTTCTATGATAGTTTTTCTTCCATATGTTGGTTTTACAAGTCATGAATATGTAATTATACATATCCAAGATGATCTAAAAAGGAATATCACATAAATAATTTAGATTTGGGATATATGATTTTCAATCGACATGTGAGAATCCTCAAGGTGAATGCAGATAGTATCCTACAAAGGAATGTCAAGCCATGGGGTTTTCCAACAATTGAGTTGGTAATCCCTGCTCATAATCCTTTTGGTCTCATAAATGATTTTGTTTCAGGTGTGTCTGATGGGTTCCCAAATAGAGGATTCTATATAATTTCTATAACCACTTAGAATCTACACTATAAACATGTGGATAAAAATTTATATAGGGTAACACACGAAATCAGGCTCCAAGGAATTTTTCTGATTAACATAATATTAAATATCAATAGATATTAATTTCCAAGGCCTCTCAATTCAGTGGGTTTAATAAAAACATTATATGCAATAGTGACCAACTAATTTTCATGGATTGAAACAGTCCATATAAAGTTTCTAAACATCTATTGAAACTATATTATGACGCTTCTCAGACACCTATTATGTTATAAAGAGTAAATATATATATATATTTCCTCAATGTTGACAGGGAATTCCCATGCATCTTAGAATAAGACTTTCCCTTTCTAATGGTCCATTTGATTAAAAATTACTACTTGTATTTATTCAATGTACTACCTCTTGACCTTTTCCAAGAATAAAGGAACTCCCAAATAATTTAATGGGAGGGATCCTCTCTTAATACCAAGATGCTAAATAATCTAGTTTTTATTACTAATTATCATTCCATCACAATATACAATAATGTTTTTTCCCAAGTTCTGTATTGTCCAAAAATATCCTTATAATGAACAAAAATGGATTTAATAGAATATATTTTCTTTCTCGAACCCTGACCGAGAAAACAAATAACATCCACATAGAGTTTGCCTAATGGGACTTGGTCATTCTGACTATCTTTTATTTTCTTATAGTTACTATTTTGAGCCATGTCATTAATTCATCTTCTCAGGTAGTCTTCAGTAATAGAAAAAATAAGCCCTAAAAGTCGGTCACCTTTCCTCACACCTCTAGTACAGTAAAAGTGTCCTTGGTGTGCTCCATTAATATGAAGGGATATACTAGAAGAGTTTTAGATGAAACTAAAAAGATTATTTAATTAATTTTAGAATGCATATCATATAATAAAAACATAAAGAAAACTCTATTTCAATGTGTCAAAGGTCATAAATATGTCTATTTTGAGAGATAATTAACCATGCATTATTTTCCTCCTCACAAAATTAACACCTTCTAATGATGTGAATGAACATTGATTAATGATTATCCAGAGATAAATCCTAATTGATTAATAGAGATATAAACTTTCACAAGACCAACCATACTATTCATAAGGATCTTACTGATGATTTTATGAATTTTGTTCCCAAGGGAACATTGCCGAAAGTTATTGACACGAAGTAAATTTTCTTTTTTCGATATCAAAGAAAATGAAACATGAATTTCCCATATGGTGTTGAAGAGTAACATAAAAATTCCCTAATTTCCTTAGTAACATCATCCTAAAATATGATATAATATAAGATGAGGTATTTGTTATTGAATCTATCAGGTCAAGGAGTACTCTCAAGGATAAGGGATAAGAGGACTTCCGTAACATTCTCTTTGGATGGGGCCATTATAAGATAACAATTATTATGTTCCTTAATACAGGTAGTGATATTATCAACCATTTTTAGAGTATTATCCATCCCATTGTCAGAGTATATCTCGTTAAAGTACTCCACAGTTTCATGAGTGTTCTCATTTTCAAAAGTGTAGGTGTTACCTTTTTTATTACATTGTTACCCACTCTATCTATCTTATATTTTGGTATTATTTTGAAGAACATGGAGTTACTATACCCATATTTTATCCATTATTCATTTATTTTATTTTTTTCCGGTCTTTCCATGATAGTAAAGATTCCATCAATCCTATTGTGGCCTCGTATCTCATCTCGGGACGGTGTAATATATTGTGTATTCATGTTCTGGTTGTGATGAAGGTGTTCTCAAAATCATTAATGCCCCACTCTAGCCTAAAAATTTATGCTTTACTCCATTAATTATGTATACTCTTGGTGTGAATAAGATTTTCAGCAAGCTTTTTTAAAATGATATCCAATAGTTTCAAATTTACAGGTTTCCAAAAAAGTCTCCCTAAATATAAGAACCACAATTCAGACATTATCAAACCAAATGGAATATGATTTATCCTTTTCATATGTGTGAAGTCATCCAAAATGATAGGATTGTGATCAAAGTGATCCTTTTAACGCGTGAACCACGAGACTCCAGTTGCATTACTCCTATCATCCATTTGAATTATCCATATATTAATATTACATTCTTTTCTAAGAATTATTGTATATCTAATCAATTTAGAATTATAACCAATAGCATGGACATCAACAAGATTTCAATGGTCAATACAAGATGGTAATTCCAAGGAGGAATTGTGGTTGAAGTTGTATATTGGATTTTCATTAGGATTCAGAATAGTGCTGAAATCTTCAAGAATCACCTATTTTTTATTCATATATTCAGAAATGGATTTAATCTCCAACCACAATTCTGTTCAACTAGTATAGGATGTTGATGAATGTATGAATAATATTGATTAATCGTATCCTAAAGTGGTACAGGAGATGGAAACACTAAGAGTATTATTACTATATGAGTTGAGGGGGATGAATTCTTGTCCTAGAATCCATAGGTGATCAATGTTTGAGTCATGACAGTTTTGAAAAATAAACCTACATACTAGGGACTCCCACTTGAAACCTTTTTAATTACTAAAAAGAAGCATAGGTTCAAAACATTCAATGAGGATAGGGTTGTAGGACATGATTAAGTGTTGAAGGGATTTAGATATTTTGGAGTTCCCTACCACATGACAAATCCAGAAGAATATCTTCATTGTTAAAGGGTCTTTCCCCTTGTTTGGGGGCCTGAATACTATTTCATGTTCACCAAGGCCAAGAAAACATTTTTATTTTCTTTTTTTTTATATTCCCCCTTGACTTTCTACCCATTTCATGCTCATTTTTTCCCCTGAGCATGGATACTCCTCCTAATTATCTTTATTTGATGGATAAAAGTTCTTCCCATTTATGTGTGTGTCTTTAACTTTATCATACAAAAAGACACCATTCATTGGTGTGCATTTAATCACAAAATGTGTAGGATTAGAAAAACAAATCTCTGGGTTTACTCTTCCTAGAAATTATAGTAGTTGTATCATGTGATATCCACTCTTTAGATCACAATTTTTATAATGTTAAAACATTTCCTGACTTCCATCCTAGACCTTGATGACTGTTCCAGTAAAATCCCATCATGGGGTGGAGTAGGAGGTTGAGTTCCAGCCAATGATGGGCCCAAATTCTCATACATAGTATTTAAATCTTCAATAGATTGAGACATTGTTTGTATATGAGATATATAATTTGGGCTATATGCATCATTTCTCACCTTTTTCTGAAAATTTGGGACATGAAATTAATCTGAGATGACCTCAACATGTGGAATTAAAAAATTCTTCCCACCCCCATTAATATTAATTTTCCGAGATATAGCATCCAAATTCATCTAGTAATTAATTACTAGCACAGTCAAGGGGGATTCATCAAGGTACGTGAGCCCCTTTGATATATTTTATAGAGAATCCACCTATTTGGAGGGTACTACATAATTTCATTTCAGAAGTGGGCTTTCTTTCCCCTTATTAGGCTTTCTGAATCCCTCATTGGCCATATCACATAAAAATAAGCATTCAACATTCTCATCAGTGGCACATGCATGCTTACCAATTTCCTAATAAGGAATCACATGTTCTCTAGTTTTATAAACACATTTTTATGGAATTATTGAACATTTTTTCCAAATACTTGATTCAAAGGTACTGGTTATTTAGGTTCACAATTATAATTCAAGTCACAAGTTCCCTTTCTATCTAGAATTTTGGGGAAGATAAAATTTCGATGAGGTTGACGAGGTGGGGGCTTCCCGTTCCACTTTATATAGGCACCTATATCATTCCGCTAAATTTCAGAAAATGTGCACTCTACATCTCGTTTACATTCAGCTAAAAGGTGACTAAACAACATGAAATTAATGTAAAATTTGATTTTCTTTTATACTAAATGTCATGATTAATGATATCATCTAATTTTGTGGGAAACACCTCTTATAACATGTTACTAGACATTTCAAAATCAACTAAAATTTTAACATAGTTCACAAATCATAGATTATTAGTTTTTTATCTATCCTAATGGGATTTCCAACTGAGGATTCTATGTCCCATTATATAATTAGTTTCCAATAGATCCAATAATAAATATATATACAAATACATACCTATGAAAAAGTTTTCTTGATATTATAAGTATCCATGTTTAAATCCCTTTCCTATATTATGAGAAACTCACGATTCAACGTGATTGGTCCCTTTCTCCAAGCACACCTCGTGAAATCATCAGTTGGAAACACTACAAGATAATAACCTCATCTTGTGGAAGCCATTCAATAGTCATAAAATTCCCATATATCAACAATTCATTAGGTGAGGCCATGAAATTTACATGTTCTTTATCCTATTGATATGTATACCCTTTAAATGAAGATATATTTATATACATTGAATCTCTTCTCAACAACATCGTATATAGGTGACATTGGATTTGGGGTCATCAATCTACATATAAAAAGAGGAATATAATTATTTTATTATATCAGGTCACATAAAAATTATTATGGTAGATTTAAAATATTTACCATTTTTTTTAAGTTTAATGTACCCCATACTTGCTTTAGGATAATGTTATGTTGGTTATCATGACAATTCCATAGTTTCATCACTCATATGTTGTTTCATAAATAAAAAATCTTCAATCAATGTAATGATTACACATATCATCAAAAAATGTATTAGTTTCCACAATTTACATCAATAGAGGTATTTACATGAAATCTAGTAAACAAATCAAACACTTCATGGGTTATCAAGTTTTCACTGATAAGTAGTGGGTGTATGTTCATTTTCCATTTACTTTATTTATAATTATGACTCGATAAAATTGTCTACAATTCTCTATGAATCATTCATCTATGCATTGAAATATATTTCTTGTGTGATTCATCTACTATAAATGAACTCTATAAGAGACTATGAATAGTAAGTCAATATTATATTATTTTATATTTTATTATAGTAAAGAAATGATATAATAATATTACCGTAATCACTTCCCAAATCAATGTATTATGTATAGGAATATCATGGTTCCATACACCTACATTAATCAACATACATTGTTGAGTGATGATTCTAATGTAACTACTGAACGTGGACTTGCAGTGGTTATCATACTAGCCCCACACATTATATATGACCTTGTATTTGATGTCATATAATTTTTCCGTAAATATTTTTACTAACATCATCAAACTATAGTGCTCTTATTTTTTCTACATTGCCAGTCCTTCATCACATATAACATCCCTAGATTCAACATTTTCAATATGTTGTTCCCTTGGAGAGGTAGAATTATCATGTACAGATGGTCATTGTACCTCTTCACTAAGACTTGAATCATGTTGAGAAACCTATTGTTCTTTATTATTGGGAGTAGTAGCATGTGTAGAAGGTTGTTGTTCCTCTACAAAAAAAGTTACAATGTTTTAAGAGATTTTATGTTCCTCATGATAGGGAGAACCATCATGTGAATAAGTAATTATCTAGAAATGTGGTTTAACATATAATTTAGATTACATAATTGTTGTAGTGAAAATATAATAACAAGAGATAAAAAAATTTATATTCTTAAAAAATGTTAACATTTTTAAAGAACCATGGTTTTTTAATATATAATGGTATTTAAAACCTCTACCTACTATCCAAATAACATTATTGTGATGTACTCAGACATAAAAAATTCCATATATATTGGGACCACTGTGGAATGATTAAGACATCCCAAAGAAAGGTTTAACTATAGTTGACGTTTCACTTGACCCTTTTGTGGTTTTGATTGATTACAAAAAAAATAACCACTTTATGTTTTTTCTTTTTGGAACATAAAATACTTGAACTTCCGTGGATTCCATTATTAAAAGTTTTTATTTTTACCCTTCATTAATAATATCATCTTTTACAAATCCCAATTCATCTATTTTAACAGCACTCATGTTATCAACCCACTGGAATTGAAATATCAACACATGGAATGTTGTATAATCTGAATCCCATATATTTTCGTGGATTCTAATGTATGAAATATTAATGTAAATCTGAATAATGTCCATAATACCAGAAATATGTATCAATTCACCTATAGGTGAAACTCCACTATTTTTCATGGTACTATCTTTATCATGTTCATTTTTATAGTACTTAAAACCATTAATTACATGACAGTTGTATCATAATACAAAAACACTTGGTACTTTAACTACCCATTGAAGCCGTTTTGAGATTGAATCTAGATTATAATATTGATACTTAAAAATATAGACTCATAAACATCTTATAATGTTTCCATTATGTGTACTGGATATCTATGATTTATCACATGATAGATTCAAATACCTATGAATTTATTTGTGTATTTAAATATTCAGGTCAACCTCCAAAATATTAGGAAAAACCTAAAGGTTGTCCTGCTTTTGATCTCTAATATTGAGTGTGAAGACATATTTTATGGATTTTCCTTCACTGACAAGACTCCCACTATGAAACATTTTGGTAGACCAATGCATTCCACAACAGATAGGTATTCGGTAAAAAAACTTTGTAGTGTCATCCACAAAATATCACTCCGCAATAAAACCATTTGGCTGACTTCGATTTTTCACATACCTTTCAAAAATATTCTAATATCATTCACTATTGTGCATTCATCTATAGTGTACCAGACCACAGAGTTGAATATCTATAAAAAATTGAACTATAAAATTAAACCTGACATCAAATAATGTTAGTGGAAAGGACATTTCCAATTTACATAATATGTTAGATTTTTTTTTCCATAGTCAAACAATTTTCCAAGCCCTTAACTTTGTTATATATAGATTTGAATGAAAAAATATCTTGGTTAATTTATGATATACATTCTTGTGAAAAGTATATTCAATGTTATAAGAATTATATCATCCTTCAAAACATGGAATTCATGTGATTTCAGAACCATTAACATTAAATCAGTCATTCAAATGATATTCTTGATATTTTATTAATACCCCTTTAAAACCTTCACGTCATTCAATATGATGAAAAACTAATATCTATCATGTTTGGAATGTGTGCAATCAGTTAGGAGAAGAAAAGATAATTTTTCACCCTTCAATGGCGCTAAGGCTTATCATATTCCAATGTCAACAATGTCCATCATTGACTTAATTCTATCCTTTGTTTTTGCAGGTTCATTTGGCAGCATGATGATGACACTGTCACATTTTTTTCAACATGCATAACATCAAAAAAAATTCTGACGTACCCACAATTGTAGTATGGTAATTTAATAAAAATATGATATCTTTTTTCAATCGTGTTTGTTATAGATATTTAAAAATAGTTTACCAAAAGAAGTGTCCATATATTTTTATTTCTCAAACAGCTGATCCCGTATCAGTGGAGACTGTTCTAGAAATTATTCTAAACATCAAAAAATTTATGTCGTCTAATATTGATACACGTGTCATCAGATTAAAAATCTGTAATGTTCTAGAAGCACAATTTTTGATGAATGTTTTAACAAATTGGATATGTACCATATTCACAAATGGGACACTCTTGAGTTCTATTATTTTTATTTCATTACAAATATTCGTATCTAGGAATTTAATTTATTATCCCGTAAAACATGGATCTTAATGTGAAATATTTATTTCAATAAGAATTATACATCATAAAAACTGATCCCACAATAATTTCAAATCCTCAATTAATGGATCCAAATAAATATCAATATCATTACTCGGTTTTTTTGGTACTGATATAAGCATAGATAACAAGATGTACTTTCGTTTCATGCCTAAACATGGTGGAAATATCTAATTTACCAACATAACCTTATATGTAGCGTGAGTACTACTTTGAAAACCAAACGGACTCACTCTATATGAAGATAAAACATGAAAATGTTTTCATTGATTGTTTCCAAATTCCTGATACTGATGATCAATTATATTCCATTACGAAAATTCTTCTATGTGACATATATTCCCATATTTTTACTTGTATCTATGTGACACATTAATTTCTATATATTCTTATCACCTATATATATAATCCTAAACCATAGTATGATTGGAATGTAACATACATATTCCATTTGACCAGATTAATATTTCTTGTATTGAGAAGCCCCTCACTTGGGGGAATTCTGTAAGTGATTTTTGGTCCTTCAGAAACAATATAAAATCATTCAGGGAGGTGTTTATTCTATCAATGATCATAGTCATCCATCATAGCATTTTTTTGGAATCATTTGATCATATTAAGAGATCATTACCTTCTATGATCATGTCATTCAAGAGAGAAAGTAGATCAATTAAAAGAGAATCACTCCATCTGTTTTCTGCAATCAAATTATAAATCATTAGTATGGATAACAATGCTATAATTTTTTTTTCAACCATCATCATGGAGTCTTAACAAAAATCATTAACTTCTAAAATAATTTTAGGAAATCAAAAAATTCATCTTCTACATTCCTTATCATATCCTCGATACGATATTTGTCATTACTCATATATGCAATCACATACTCAATATAGCTTTCCTTATTGTCCACACCTGTAATCATATCAAATGATACATAAAACATTGTGTTTTCTCAACAATAAGAAACATTCAATTTTCTTGTGTTTATTACATAATTTATAAAATTGGTATATTCCATAATAGATCATGTATTTTTTTAACTCCACTAGACTAATAATCCTTGAATAATAACATTTTAAACACAGACAAAATATTTTAGAAGGTTCTTATACCTAATTATTCGAAAAGTTGATGAACTATTTCACTCCATCCTTATAATCTATTTTCTTTTGGTTGGAATCCATACATTTTTTATCCATATCTATCCCATTTGAGTCGGTAATATTGATATTTAATAAAATAAATCCACAAATGATATTCAACTATGGTCACCGTCTAACTATATAACCCTCTCAGAAGATCCTAATGAAGAAAAGAAAGGATGAACAATCCCGAACATATATAGTATAGGTGGGATATAAAATTCCAGTATGTTAGCACATCCTAAAAATTTTAATAGAGTAATTTCATATTACATGCTAAAAATATATTTTGACATACATTAGAACAGTAAAAATTTTCTATAATGTTTAACTATGTAATTAGTAACAAAAAAATGTAGGTTAAAAACCTTTTTATATTATTTTCATTAAATGAAAACAATCACATGGAAATTTTTTCCTCGGATAATACCTCTCCTTAAAATCACCTTTTTAAAGTATGGATTTTAAATGTTTTATAAGCATACATTTTTGAAAAAATAATTTCAAAATTAAATGCAGTTTCTAAATAACTTATTTTTTTAAACATGTTTGAAAACAAAACATTTCCATAAAAATAGGCATGGTGGCCCAAAAACCCATTTTTAAAATTCACACATTTATTGAGGATCAAAGAAAGAAAATTATAATGTTTCCCATTCTAGAACACTTTTCAAAATCATTACTAATATATATTGAAAATAATTCCAAAATCATGATTTAATTTTATTCCTTTTTTAAAAACCATTCACAATCCATGTTCAAAAAATATGAACAAACAAACATACAAAGAATGAATAAAGAACACGCTCGAGAAAAAGTTTTTCAATTCACACAACATGGGAAAACGAAAAAAAAATATAAATATTTAGAGATACAATAGAATTAGAGAGATAAATCCCCTATATGATGTAGAAAGGATAATAGTATCATGTACATATTTAATATAAGTCATTAATAACTGTAGTTGAATATGAGATAAATAAACTATGTCGTCGCTACTAAACATGTCCAAACCCCAAGATATCACATAAAACTAGGTCATTAATAATAAAAATTCCCATATTGGATCACAAGATATAGTGCTCATATAATAATTGAAAGAGGCTTAAGTGGGTATCACAACATTTATAAAAAATATTTTTTTATTATATTTAAAATGGGTCTTCTCTATTAAAATCATTCGTTGAATGTAAAGACATATTTTAATTTATAAAATACATCCCAATATACTCTTTATACTAATTGTTTCCATAACACCATTAAAAATCAAATGATAATTTACAGTACCCATTAAATAGCCATTGAAAAACATTCAAATACATAGTATCTTTCAACAACCAATCCACATGGGAATACACACCATTTTGAAACTATCCATCTCATTCAAAAATATTATAAGCTCTAAACTCCACAATATGTTGATAATAAAATTAACCAAGGATAATAAAAGTGGTTTTAAAAATAGAACACAAGGTAAAACTAACAACATTAAAAATAAAACAACATTTTCCAAAAACAATTGACACCTTAAAATCACCCATGATCTTGGTTTGTAGTCTAATTAACAAAAGAATAATTTTTAAAACATTAAATCAGTGATTAACACAAATTTATAACCAAAATATTTATTTAAAAAAATAAATTTATGCATTTTTTCAAACACTTATCAACAAATATTATTCCCTAATAATGTATAAAACTACTTGTAAACTAACATTTATCCCTCACAGCCACTAATATAGGCATAAATATAATATAGAAACAAATTAAAAATAACTATCATTTAGTAGTAATAAAATTATAAAGATGAAAGAAAAATAAATATAAAATGGTATATAAGAAATCTTGTAAAAATAAGATGACATAGTAAAGACTGTGAAG
This sequence comes from Viscum album, assembly GCA_963277665.1. Classification (NCBI taxonomy): domain Eukaryota; kingdom Viridiplantae; phylum Streptophyta; class Magnoliopsida; order Santalales; family Viscaceae; genus Viscum; species Viscum album. Next base: position 1,097,973,748 of record OY728148.1, read on the forward strand.
AAAACATAAAATCTAACCCATGTATATCTGTAAATGAAACATAATCCCTTTACAAAGGGAATTCTATAGGTAATGGATTAATATTAATATAAAAATTTAATTTAAATATTCAATAAAATAGTTCATAAACATCCCATTCACCATTGAAATATCACAAATGTTTTCTTGTACCATATTCTATATTATTATCATTTATAACAAAAATAAATTAGATGATATATGGTTTATTTTTATATGAATGGATTTTTATGTTATTGTTCTATGTAATATTCTAATTAAACATAATGATCCATGTATATTTTATATTTTCTAAAATACCAGGGATTAAATTTCTAGAATTACCTTTTAAATTTATAGGGGCTATCCAGCCTATGATGATAAATATTTTCATGATAGGTAATCTAAATACAACATTTATTATTCATTAACCATAGGACATGACCATCGAGAAAATCATTATAATTTATAATTATATCTTATTATTTTTATGTAAATTAATCATTTCCTTTGAAATCATCCCTATATAAATTGTATAAGAATGATATGTAGGAAATATAATTCTTCGAAATTTCATATCTATGGGGAATTGTTTCAGAAATTTTAACTGGGATAGTTGATTTTTTAAATTGTATATGAGAATGCCCAATTTTTTTGATGAAATAGGTGAATAAAGTCATTGAATATGAAGGTTTTAATGTCTTCATCAGCACTAATGAATGTTATAGATAATTAAGAATAAAAGTGGTTGAAGAATAAGGTTTGATGTACTTGATCGATGTAAAATTCAAAAGGAATATTGTCGAATTTCATGAGAATAGATAATAATAATGATTCAATAAAATAGGACTACATTCAACAGATTCCTTTACTAAATCACTTTTCTAAATATTGTTTCCACCCATGTTAGAGTTTTTAAAAATCTTGGAAAACATGATGTACCCATTATAAAGAATAGGAGAAATCATAATACAAGTCCTTGAGTTAAATTTAGTTTCATTGGGGGACATTTCCATTGAGGGTATGATTCATGGAGATTATAACCCAGTATATTTATGAGTTTTTATGTTGGGTTTGATAGGGGTATAACCCAATGAAGATATGATCTTGAGTTTCATAAGGAATATATCCCTGCATGGGGGATATATATATTATACTCAAAAGGAATACAACACTCTCATTCTCTATTGTTTTTATTTTTAGGTGTGTATGTGTTATTTATAGGAAACTTTAGATAATTGATTTCGGAAATAGCTAACCATGTGGAAAATAGGTGTTCATGTAGGACATGCATGATTGTCAAGATGCCTAAAATCCACATTGGGATATTGATGATATGTACAGTGTCATCATTGGATACTCCTATCACAAAATTTCTATATGGAGGGTTAAGACCCTTGATGATCAACCAATCTCTGAATGGGGTGACTCTCTATAAATATAAACCATAACATCCATTCATTTTATAATTTCAATATAAATTAATTTCAAATTTATCCCAAACAACCCAAAATATGAATAACCATTCGGGGCACCCAACATATCAAAACCAAAACCAAACACCAATAGGAGGTTCAAAAGATCTTCATAGCAACATTTCAGTTAGAATATTTAACAACAAACTACGATTTAATCATAAATTTAATTTAATTATGAATAAAATACTCAAAAAACAGAAAAAAAAAACAACATAAACTCTTCAAAACAACATGAAATGACATTAAAAAACATGCATACATCATCTCTTGTCCTCTTTTACATAGGTTGAGAAAATACCCATTGATTTGGATGATTTCTTCCCTGATCTTGTAGAAATCATCAAGAAACACTAACAAAAAAGTAATTGAAAACAACATAAATTTATGTTGATAATGAGTGATGAGATTTCAAAATGGATTACCTTTGAAGGAGTGATGATGACATGGAACGATAAGGGTATTGAGCTTTGCTATTGGGAGAGACACCTATAGGGAGGGAAAATGGTAGTGTAGGGAGTGACTGTGGCAGGAGAGATGACGATAAGGTAGAGAGAAATAGTGGTGATGACGTTAAAGGTGAAAGAGAACGTGGGGTAGGGAGAGAGGGTGACATGGTAGTGAGAGAGGGCGGTGGGACAAAGAGGGACATCAGTGGGGCAAAGAGACTGTTCCCTGAATGTTTTGACGGTACGATGCACAGTAATGTTAGGGTTATTTTTATTACATCAGGGTATGTCATTTATCATATAATTTAAAAAAGTGGTGATAATGGAATGTTTCATTATCTTTAAAAAAGAATGTGATGAAAAAACATATATTTAACATCACTTTTTTCACTAATAAATACATGCCTTTATCCTCACTAAAAATGCAGTGATAAATGGTGTCATTATCAGTGCAAACATTATAGAGCTGAAAAATATATAGTTTATCAGTGCATAAAAACACTGAAAAATATATAATGTTAATAAATTATTTATATTATTATATATATTTATAAAATTATATATATATAAAATATATTTTCATATATTTTCATTTATATAAATAAATTGAAATATATTTTTTATATTCATTTAAATAATAAACACATTAATATAATTATATATATTTATAAAAGTGAAAATATTAAAAATAAATAAATTTATATTTATAATTATATAATTATAATAAATATATATTTATTTATATTTATAACAACAAATTCAATTATATTTGTTTAAATAATTTAGAAATTATAATAATAGTATTTCTTATATTTATTATAATTTTATAAATATATAAATAAAAAAATAAATAAATAAATATTTATAATTATAACTATAATTAAATAAATATAAATTTTTTTAAATAATAAAAAATGTATAAGAACTATATTTAATATAACTATAATTTAATAAATATATATAAATAATATATTTACTATAATTTTATATCTATTTAAATATATCTATATTTATTTATAACTATAATTATAAATTTTTTTATTTATTTATAAATATCTTCATATATTATTAATTTTTTTTTCAATTTAATATATTTAAATCAAGATAATTATAACTAATATTTTTATTATAATGTTGCAATTAATTAAATATATATATATATATATAATTATAGTCATAAATAAATAAATAATTATTTATAATAAAAAAATTTAAAAATATATATATATAGTTATAATTATATATATATATATTTAAATATTTATAAAATAATAATAAATATACTTATTTGGTTTATAATTTTATTAGTATATATAATTTATATATATATTATAATTTTATAATTATTTAAATATTATTATATTTTTTTATAATTATAATTATAAATATTTGTAAATATTTATAAATAGTTTTATATAATTATAAATATATTTATTTAATTATATATATTTATAAAATTATAATTATAATAATTGTTTTTATAATTTGATAATTACTCAAGGAATATATATTTATTTATAATTATAACTATAAATATACACATTTTAGTTGGTAATTAAAAATTTATAATAAATATATATTTATATATAGTTATAATTAAAAATAAATATATTTATTAAAATATTTTAAAAATTAAAACAAATACATTTATTATATTTGTAATATTATAAAAATATATAATTAATTAATTAATTATAAAATTTTAACTATTTAAATATATCTATATGTATTTAGAGTTATAATTATAATTATTTGTATTTATTTATAAATATTTCTCTATATTTTTTTTATAACATTATGTATATTTATTTATAAAAATATTTCTAATTATCATTATATATTTTCAAATCTGGGTGGGAGTGAATTTTTATAGGTAAGCGGTGATGCATGCATAATGCATGACAAAGGAAAGTGTTGACACATGCATGATGCAAACAATATGATGTAGGAATGATGTTGCATTGGGTATTAAGGAGAGTTGGTGGTCCTATTGTAACATCATGAGATTTTAAAAGGAAACAATTTGTGCCTAAATGATCTCTTAAATACTATGTTACACTTATAAACATACCATTAAACATAATTTCTCTACTTTTGTGTTTTGAATTTTGAAAAATCGACACGAACAGTTTCAATCAGTATGTTTTTTGGAGTCTGAAAGAACAGACATAATTTTTTGTGAATAGAAACCTACCCTTATGAATAGTAATCTTACCTTATGAATAGAAATATGACCCTTATAAATAGTAATTCTTTTATTATTTTTATGATTATAAGATATTGAGATCATGATTAATTTTTCATTGTGATATAAAACGAGTTATAGTTTTAAAATTTTTACTTTTTAAATAAGGAATGATTTTAATGAAAATTTAAATTAATCATATTTAGAAAAATATTTTTAAAAAATGGTGTTCCTTTTTTAATTCTACACCTCAAAAAACAATTAGTTTGAATTTTTTGGGTTTTTCTGAAATTCAATATTTTTTTATGAATAGTAAAATATGATAATTTACGATAAATGCTAAATACATGTTTAATTGCATCATGGGTGATTAACAGAAGATGTAAACCCACATCATTCGAACGTACATGAACTTATTACTGTTTTTGGTTACCTGAATGATGACTATTCATAGTCATGATAAATAATATTAATCAAATGGTTTAAATAATGTAAAACCTCTATTATCCTCCACTATAAATACTACCATCATCCCCCTCTTCCTCTTGCAACTCTCATGCCTTTATCCTTGCCTATGTTTTACCAAATACACTTGTTGAGACCCTTACCCATGTTCATGTCCTACTGGTATCTTCAAAATTCCAAAACCAAGGCCCTTAATAAGGATCTCAAGGATAAGAGATCAAGAGGTAAACGTCGACTTTTTTTTCTTTTCTTTTAATTTTCGTTTCTATTCATAGTCTTTACTCAACAACACTTATATAGAAGGAATGAAGGATTGTATATCATACATATTCTATATTTTATCATGATTATGGATGATTCATTATCACACTTCTTCTCCTCTCCCATTTATTTATAAAGATAAAAATGTTATATGTGAGGTGTCTATTTACCAACATTGTGGATGATGTGTTTTCAATTTCCATTAAATCCTTCTATAATAGTCTTGAAAACATATTTATGGTTTAACTGGGTTATAATTTATTTATTATACCTTATAAAATTTCTTGTAATAATTTTTTACACATGATATTAATTTATAAAACAATAAGAGATTGTTATGATCGAAGTACTACCAAAATGATATAAAGAAATATCATTAATATTTTACGTAATGACTCATCAAGATATATGATAAGAAAATGATTTATGGTATAATTAAATGTTATGGAAACATATAAATACCATTCCATTCCACTTATGTATTTTTATTTATATACGACAATAAATTAAATACAAATTGACAAGAGAAATCATGTAAAGAATGCACCCAAAAAAATGAAGGGAACAAAATACTAATAATTAACGTGTGAAATGATGTTATTAAAATAACATATAAAGATTTATAAACCTGAATATGTTTTTTTATGATATTAATTACACTATTTTATCCATTATAATGTAATTTAAAAGATGTTTTAAGTAAGAGAAACCTAAGTTAAGGGAATTCTTATCCCAATTTCCATTCTTTGGGTTACCCATCTATTTATTTTATTATTTTGTATTAAATTGTTTTTGTGATAAACTTTTGTTTATAATATGATTTGTTATTTTTATTTAAATTTTGTACACATATTTATTTCATTATATTAATTTTTACTCTAAATATATTATATTTTTAAGAGGCATTCCTTTAAAAATCCACTTAAATGTGTCTTTAATGAAAATAAAAAAGAATGTTTTTTTCATATATGGAATGAGTGATTTATCATGATTTCATTATTCATTGTTACTATGATATTTTCTATTGACATTGTTATGTTGGGATGGTCCAACTATAGCTCAAGATATGGTGGGTTACACCCTTTATATCTTAAGATATGTTGTGTTGAGCCAATTATAGCTCAAGATATCTTTGGTTGAGGCCATTATAGATCAAGATATGAAGGGTGAGATCCATTATACTTTTTCAATGCATTTGGTACTCCGAAGATGGATATTGAAAAAATGGTTATTCCATGTGTTAGTTAAATTGTTAGGACGATATGGTAAATATTTTCCAAAGAAACCACAAGATTTTTTTATGCATACTAAAGAGTTTTCAAGAAAATAATATATCAAGTGTTTACATATTTCATCTGGACAGATGGTTTTTCACTCTTTATGTACTGTAATATGATTTTTGTTCCCATCCTACATGTTTAAAGTGTGTTTCAAATGATTACATAGATGTTCAAAAGATAGTAAAGGTTCTACTATAGATGCATCCAAATAGTTGAATTGTAAATTTTTTTATAAAATATGATGCAATATATTTAAGTTGGTGTCTAATTCTCTAGAACCTAGACTGGAATAGGTCCTCATTTGTATAATGTAATACATTTTTTAGTTATCTATTATACATAAAAGTACACAGTATGTTTTTGTACAGAATCTAGAAGTACGGGTTCAGTGATTTACCGTTGGTATCAGAGGAACAGTCTACAAAACATTAGAGATTAGACGTTCTCATTTTATTAGAAAAATTTAATTGATAGTGTTTAGATTTAAACTTCTAGTTAAAAAGTACACATAAGAAAATATTTTTTTCTTAATTATCAATATTCAGAATTAGAAATATAAGTCAAATGAATGAATTGTGAGGGAAAAATTCATTAATGTGAGGGATAATGTAACATCATGATATTTTAAAAGGGAACAACATGTGATTAAATGAACTACTATATATTATGTTACATTTATATACAAACCATTAATCATAATTTTTCTCTTATGAGTTTTGAATTTTAAAAAATGTACATTAACGGTTGCGATCATTATGTCTTTTGGTGTCTGATAGAACAAACCTAATTTTTGGTGAAGAGTATCCTACTCTTATGAATAGTAACCCACCATTATGAATATTAATATTAACCTTATTAATAGTAAATCTATTATTATTATGGTTATAAGATTATGAGATCATGATTAATTTTTATAGGTGATATACAATGATTTATAGGTTTAAAATTAATAATTTTTTAATAAAGTATGGTTTTATTTAAAAATTAAATTAATCATATAGAGAAAATTATTTTCAAAAAATTAGTTTCTGTTATGAATTATAAACATTGAAAAGGGTTAGAGTGAATTTTTGATAATTTTTTGAAATTGTTGAATTTTTTATGAATGATAAAATATGCTAAATTAGGTTAAATTCTAAATATTTGTTTTAATGCATCATAGGTGACGCAAGACTAATGAAATGCAATGTTTTTTGAAATCACATGAACATAATATTATTTTTGGTTACATGAATCAAGACTATTCATAGTCTTGAGAAAAAGTATTAAACTAATGACTTAAATTATTTAAATCATCTTCTCTCCTCCACTATAAATACCCCACTCATTCCCCTTTTCCTACCACACCTCTCAAGCCTTGATACATTCCTATGTTCTACCAAATAAACCTCCCAATTCACTTCCCCATGTCCAAGTCATACTGGTCTCCCCAAAAGACCCAAACCTAGGTCCTTAAGAAGGATTTCTTGGAGGAGAGATCAAGTGGTAAACATCCACTTTTGATTTCTTTCTTTTCACTTCATTTTCTTTTCTATTATTATACATTCCTCACCTAAATTTATCATAGATCCATGAATGATCTACATTATAACATATTATGGATTATATCTTGTTTATGGAAGATTCATCATCATACTTATTCTACTCTCAAAATTATTTATGAAGATAAAAACACCGTCTGGGATGTGTTAATTTACTAACATGGTGGATGATGTGATTTCAATTTCCATGACTTCCTTCAATAATGGACATGAATCCATTTTTATGGTTGAAATGGGATATAATTTATGTACTATACCTTATGTAATGTTCTATAATATTTTTTTAAACATGATATTAATTTATAATACTAAATGATTTTTTAATGGTTGAAGCACCTCCAAAATTATTTAAACAGATATCATTTTTTATCTAATGACTCATCTTAAAATATGATTTGAAAATGATTTATGGTATCCTTAGATATTCTAGAAACATAATAATACTATTTCATTCCACATCTGGAATATAATTTCCATACGACACGAAATCAAATACAAATCTTCCATGGAATTCATGTAAAGAATGCACCCAAAACAATTAAAGGAACACACTGCAAATAATTAAAGGGTGAAATGATGTTATGGAATGATCATATAAGATTTAAAAACATGAATATATTTATTTAGTATTTTAATAACACTATTTTAGAAATTATTATGTAGTTTTTAACATGTTTTTATTAAGACAAACATGTGGTAAGATAATTCATTACCCAATTTCCATTATGTAGGGTAACCTTATATTTCATTCATTATGTTGTATTAATATTGTTACTTTGATGCATTTTTGTTTATATTATGTTGTATTATGTGTATTTATAGTGTATACACATATCCATTCCATTATATTAATTATCACACTGATTATATTATATTTTTAAGGGACTTTCATTTCAAAATCCCCTTAAAAGTATATTTAATGAAATTAAAAAAAGATGATTTTCTTACATATATGGAATGATAATTTCGAATGATTTCATGATGCTTTAATACTATGATATTATCTTTGTACATAATAATATTGTGTTGATCCAATTATATCTCAATATATGATGTATTGATCCAATTATAGCTGATGATATGTTGTGTTGTTCCCATTGTTGATCAAGATATGTTCGGTTTAGCCCATTATAGCTCAAGATATGATTGGTGAGTTCCATTATATCTCTTAAATGTATTTGGTACTATAGTTATAAATGTTTAACAAAATATTATTCCAAGATTATGGGTGATTGTAAGAGTGATATGATAAATATGTCCCAAGTAAACTACATGATGTTTCTCTGCATGCTTATGAGTTTTCAAAAGAAGGATTTTGAAAGGGTTGAAATGAATCTAGTGGAATAATGGTTTTTCATTTTTTTCTGTACATTACTATTCTTTTTGTGCTCTTATTATGTTTTTAAAATGGTTTTCACATGATTTTATATATGTTCAAAGGACAGTAAAGGTGATACTATAGATGAATCAAAATAGTTGTCGTGTAAATATTTTTGTAAACTTTGATTCAATATAGGTATGTTATTGTCTAGTTCTCCAGAACGTAGATCAAGAAAACTCCTCATTTGAATAATGTAAAGAATTTTAAAGTTATTTATTATACCATAAAAAATACATCGCATGTTTTTGTATGAAATTCAAAAGTGCAGTTTCAGGGATTTACACCTTTTCTCTTCGTAATGGGATTCTTGCTCACAAGAAATTCGGGACATTTGCTGGATAAATAAGGATTGATGGGTGCACTATCCCTCAAGGGGGGGAAGAGGATATATCAATCCTTTCCAAACTATGTGTTTGTTGTGTGTGTGTTTATTGTTTTTGTACCCGCAAGTACCTAATATATATATATATATTATATCTATAATCAATATATTGATTTTATTTTTATAATTATTTAGACACACATATATTTATTTATAATTATTATTATGAATTATATATTTATAAATATTTGTATATAATTATATATATATAATTATAATAGGTGTGTTTTTTGAAATTTTATAGATATATAAACATATATATTAATAAATATAATTATAAATAAATATATTTAAAAAATAGTTACATATAATTAAAAATTTATAATTATAAGCATATTAAATATTTTAATTATTTAAATATATTTATTATAATTTTATGAATATTTTCGAGAACATAATAGATTCATGAGTATAACATTATTGGATCATATACCTAGTAAATTATAGATCATAAAAAACCAGTCATCACTTATATGGACAAAATGAATGAAAATAAAGGTGTAATATATAAATGAACATTCCTGATTAATATATAACATATTCAGGACAATTATATTCATGCACTAATATATTTGTTGACCAAATTAATTGGATATATATATTTAGAAATAATTTATATGTAATTATAAATATATAATTGTAAATATATATTTATAAATATATATTTATAACTATATAATTATATAAATAATTAATATATTTATTGTTTAACAAAATTTATAATAATCTTATAATTATTTAGATATATATTTATTTAATTATAATATTATAAATACTTGTTTTAAAAGATTATATAGATATTTTGATTATAAAAAATATATATTAATTATAAACATGAATTTTTTTATTTTCTTTATACAAATAAAAATTATTTCTGAATTAAAATATAATTTTTTTTTTATAAATTATAAATTTTAATTTTAAAAACATTAATCAGTGCTAATAAAATCACTGATAAAGGGTACACAATTATTAGTATTTTTTTGTTCCAGTAAAGGGTAGATTTACACGTACTTTTTGCTAGCACTGATAAATTCTTCTAATTATCTGTTTATTTTTCTTAATGCTGATAAAAATTAGTGTTTACCTTGCTCTGATCATTGGCAGAGATACATGATAGCCAATAGAATCATTTAGATTCACTAACAACCAATCAGTCACTATATCCCCCCCATCCCTGAAACCATAATACCTAACCAAATATTTGGTCCTACATGATTACTTGGGTGGAAGTAATGGATAAAGGAAATATAAAAAATATACCTACTTAAAAGATCAAAGAAAAATAAAATATTATGTGAGGATGTATGAAAACTGGAGGATGATTCATCTAAAAATTCATCATCATTTAAAGATACCAACCTTCGTGATCAAAATTATATCAGACCAATAATGAATACTAACACGATCAGCTAGAGGGGAAGATCATTAGTGGAATGGATGACACCATTATAGAGAACATGACCTAAACCTATCTTATAAATAAATAAAATACAGAGGAAGAAACTCAAATTGAAACCTCAATAAATAGGAACCTCAAAGAAGAAGACTATACAAAAATAACAGAAAGGGTTGTAGAGATGTCATAGAGAGTCATAACTATTAAAAAAGTGGAGGAAACCCTTTTATGGGAGAATATATATGTCGAGAGCCTCAATATCTTGACAAAATTATGGGGACATATATGTATTTTTTATTATTCAAGTATAAACATCGTAAAATGTTTCGTATATATTCAATAATAATATAATAAATTAAGGGTAGTAAAATTAAACTCAACATTAAAATTTTCAATTAAAGAACCATACCTGATGTATTTTACCTAGTAATCCCCCATCCAAGATTCTCTATTCTTTTATAATTTCCTCTAGTGGATCTTCTATATTTTATTCTTTCATAAACCCTATGTAATATATAAATAATAAATATATAAAATGAATATTATTTTCAAGAAAAATGTATGATTTAATATTTAATATATCATATTTTCAAATAATGTTTCACAACAACTATAAAATAGAGATATTATTCCTGATAAATTAACAATAGAATACCATTAAGTAAAAACCCTATTAAGGACACAATGATATATCCTGCATTCCAATCCATCACCATATTGAATTTGGGCTTTCCATTATTCCATTTATAATAGAAAATAGTCATTCCCAAAAAAATTAACAATTAGTGATCAACTAAATCACTAAAACACTAATTTTATATGTAAACCAGTGTTAATAAACCCATCAACACTCAATCGAACATTTAATTCTGATCAAATGAAAATTAATTCCCAGGAAATGATTTTAACCATTACACAATCATCACTTTAAAAAATATTATCCATGATAATTTACATGCATTATAGAGTATGATATATAAATTTATAATATAAAATCCCAATTGACAGAACACTTCAAAATTATTATTTACCAATAACTAGAAAAAATGAGAACCAATTGACTTTACCCAAACTACCAAAAACATTGCATAGTCTTATGTAAAAAATAAAAATATGTTTTTCTATATGGAGATAAATCTATGAAGGGTTACCTTCAAGAAAAAATTAGTTATCCAATTGATCAATGGATGAACATCATGCATATAAATATAATCTAGGCTTTAAAAAATCCATATATATCAGAATGATTACTTATTTTGGTTTTATTATAATATATACTAAATAATCCACTTTTAAAATTTTTATTTCATAATAATATATGATATTCTAGGTATCATCCCCTAAGAGATTGAGTCCCTATTAATATATTTTTCTACATATCATTAACATTTATAATCCTTAAAGTTATATTCCCTAATTTATTGAACTCATATAATGATTTTTATCATAATTATAGAGTATTAATTTTATATATTAATGTATATGTTATATTAATATGTCATCAAAAATATTTATATGGAAATAGTTTTTATATATTTTAATTTTTAATGGGTTAGATTCTTAAATCTCCCAAATATTGAATATTATCAATGATGAATTTCATGTTTATTATTAAGTGAATTATAATTGAATGAGGGATGAAAATGGTTGAAAATATCCATTTATCATGTATTTTTTATGAAACAAGTTAATATTCTGTAGTGTTTTGTTGAATCCAATGGAATTATGATATAATCATTGTCATTAAATATTTTTTTGACACTATAAACCAATTAGAATATATCCTAATTTGAAATTTATCACATTTTATTCTATTTACATCATGGTATACTATCATTTCATGAGAAAAGGAGAGGCGTTATCAATTTTATGGATTATTTGGTGCATCCCATGGATACATCACATAGGAGGGATTATCTTTGAAAACCTATCATATGTTATTTAATAATCATGATTGATTTTGATGGTCAATCCACAAGTCTATTGTGTATGGTATATTAGATCATTTATTTTACATTGTAATATGATTTTTGATATCAAATATATTTTATCTTGGTAATTTGGTTCCTAAAAATTCCTGTTGAGTTTTACAAGAATCATTGAACCCAATGAAACCAAACAGTGTTATGAGATAAGTTCTATACCTTCTAAATCTATAAATTTTTTTGTAAATATTTATATATGAATGATGCTACAAATGTGACAATCTAATCATTACTTATGACTTAATTCATTTCATCAAATAAAATGGGAGGTTACAATGTGTTGGTATCCCTATTTTTTAATGTCTATTAAATATTTTTATATGGTATATATATCATGTATTAATTACTATTAGTTAATGTTACATAGTGAATCAGTTATTTTTTATTTTAGTGCTCGATTTAAATTTTGTGATATATTTCTTGGTTAATATAACATAATGCATGACATATTTTCAACACAATTCATTGATTAAAATAATTCACACTTCTGAATCATATGTTGTGATCCTTATATATGATATGTAGAGAAATATTAATATCACACAAGAAATAAGGTAATCTCACACAAACCATTATTGTTCTTAATAATTCTTTGGAATGCATAAATTGCATAAAAAGCATTGAGTTAAACTAACAACTATGTTAGGGTTAACATACATAAGATATTTTCTACACCCAATCTTGTGATGTTAATGTCATGCCTTTGTAATTCTAATTTCATGGAATTCTTGGGTTTAACCTATGTGGGTTCTTATTTCATCATACATATACATTATCATGCTGTATTAATATAATATGAGCCTCCTTGAAACATTTTCTACTAGCATAGGGTGCTGAGTTTATTATGACACAAGTCACCAACCAATGCCTTGAAAACTCACCATATTCAAATATATCCTACACACAGAGGGTAGTTCCTTAAATATAACTGATAAAGGGATATGAAAAATAATAACTTTTAAAAAATTTGACTATATATTTTATTTATAATAATTTATAAAATGGTTATAAATTATTTAATATCGGTATTTTGTTAGAATTTTATTAATTTTGTAAATATTTAATAAATTAAATAATTATTAATTGTTAATACATAAATACTTGAATTTTTATAAACCCGTAATAAATTTAAAATCAAATAATATTTATTGTTAATACTAAATTAAATATTTCAAATTTACATTGAATTAATTATTTCTTTTATTTAAATGATTTGCATATAAATTTTGAGTTTAATTTATAAAATATTTATAAATTTCTAAATAATCCAAATTATAAAAATGATTATATTTAAAATTGATTTAACATATTATTTAACTCAAAATATTCAAATTAAATTTCTTGTTTGATAAATTATTTAAAGCACTTGATATTAAGATTAGATTATTTTGTTTGGTTATGGTTTAAATAATATAAACATGTTTTATTCAAATGATATAAATTTAGTATATAATAAAAAAGAAATAAGATATTTTCATACTACACTTAATATAATATATTTAAAATAATATATATATATTTAATAATACAATTGATTTCATACTGGGAATAAATAGAAACAATTTATTATTATTTTTTTCATGGAATGTCCAAAATGGGTTGATAAAATATAATCTGATTTCTTATTATATTTATTTTTGAATTGTATTAAAATATTAATATAATGATTTAATAATATATATATATATATATTTTTTATTACACAGTTTTATTGTTCATTTTTATTAATTTTTTATATATGGAATATATTTTTACAAATTATTTTATGTCATTAAACAACTTCTAATTTATTATATGTGGTTATAAATAGCTACATGCTCTATATAATAATGGATTTAGATTTCATGTACATTAATTTTTGGTGTACTAGTATAAAATTCTGAATAATTTAGTTATATTTGATTTATACATATGAATTATTAGAGTTATGATTGAATTAATATCCCTCACGAGTAATTTGCTCTGGGTAGAGGGAACATGTATTAGACAATTCACAAGCCTTGAGGATTATGCCTTATCTCGAAATGTGAGGCCTGAGTATCTAGGGATTTAATATTACTCTATAATGGATTTAAGATTTCATATAATTCTGGTTCAATAAATAAATGGATTTATAATAAATTATTTAGATGGTGTATTTTGAAATGTACAATTGCAGTTGGTTTTTAAATTGGTTTAACAACACAACATATTAGTATTGTACAGAGTTAAAAATCTCTATAAATTTAAAATATTGACTTAGTATAAGGAATATGAATCCAATATCAATGATAAAGAGATTAAATATTTGTTAAATGGAATCATATGAGTTAAAATGATGACATTAATCCCACCTTAAAAATAATATGTGTTATATTTATTCCAAATAGGAACTTCTAAAGACCCCAATCATCAAGTCAAGTCAATTATTAGATGTCTGGGGGGATATATTATATTGTGTAATGAAATTATGTAATGGTTTATCCTATTAGGATTTGGTGCATGTTAATGGAATATTATTTAGATTAAACTTTTCCCAGATACCATAATAAGAATTAGTTACTCAAGGAATATAGTTGTGTTTATCCATATGATTGATTGGGAAAAGTGTCTCCCAGTCAGCCATTCAACAGTAATGTATGATATTATTCAAATAATTCCCATCCTAAATTGTTATTTATTGAATAAAATATAAAATTAAACTAATTTAATATTGAAATATGTATCATGGACCACTTATTGATATTATTGATTTCAAAAGTGATCATTAGTTTTCTGGGACCACATTTAATAACGATCTTTTTTAATGCTTTTGAATAATGTTACTCATTAGATAAAATATTATATATATGATGAAATACATCATTGTTATAAATAATAACATTGATATAAACCATAATAAAAGAAGTATCTTATTGAATTTAATTATTAATACTGGTATGTTACGAAAAGTTATTAACTACAAACTATTTGTTTCACCAATAATATTTTTCTATTGATCCAAAAAATAATCTAGATGATTGTGGAAGCACATTTGAATTTACATATAGTTTTGAATGTTTTTTTATAAAAATTGAGCTAATTTATTTTATTATCCACTCATATACTCAATATTATTTGGTATGATTATGACTCAAATAAATTATAGCTTTCTAGAATGATAATTTTTTGATTTTACTCATTATCATTTATTCATTGGAAATTATTTAACTATTTGAATTAGTTAAAGGGAAATTTAATCTGATAGTCTCAATGTTTTAAGGAATATAATCTAGTACTGTTATTTCATAGATCTACTATAACACCCATAGATATTTAAAATATATTAATTTTTCACTGAATCATATTGTCATTAGTATATTTCTTCACATGATACACCGAAGTAAAATTTACTAAAAAACATCTTATATCAGCTAAAATATTATAATTGAATTTATGAGTAAATATAAAGGTAAAAGAATTATTAAATATATAATTATATGTAAAAATAAAAGATATTTTTAAATAATATTGATTTGTTAAAATTCTATAAGAATATCTAAATGACTAAAAAATTATTTTATACAAGAATTATATTATACTAAAAATCATTATTCTTGAGTAATGACATTTATAATATTGTTTCAAATTGATCATTTTATTTAAATTTATTTATAATAAATAAAATAATATAATTTCGTATCCATTAAATAATAATTACTAGGAAATTAGTACATTTATTTTAATCATAGAGTATTCATTGTATCCAAAAAATGTATTATTAATTATTCATGCATACATTGAAATTAATTTATTCCACTTTTAGAAATATAATTGATAAAAAAATTAAAGAAATTATATTAAATATTATAAATTTAAAAAAATGGATCAATTTAACTATTATGAAAAATATTATGTTACCTTTGTAAATATTTGGAACATTTATAAAACAGATATTTTTCAAGGAATGATACATTACAAAATAATATGCATTAATATTAAATTTATTAATAAGAAAATAAGGTCTCAAATATAATGTTTAAGCATATATATTAATATAAATTTACCCTCATATATTTACATGAAAATGTAAAATATGAATAATCCCTTACTAATTAAAACTATATTTTTTCTAGATCAATAGTTTTTTCAAAAGTTAATATGTTTTTTGAAGTAAACATTCTTATATTTAGAAACCAAAATAGATTTAATGGAGGCCAAATTATTATTCAACATTCCAAACATTCATACAAGGTGACATATTATATATTATATTAATAAAATAATAACCATTTTTAAATTTCAATCACGATTAAATTTTTTAAAAAGATTAATCTAATGTCGCTTGATTTTTAATAAAATAGTTTAAAACTTATAAATTATAGAATACATTTTGTAGTTTTTATATTAATACATACATGTCTAACAAAAAAATAAACAACTAACACTAATATCTATCATGCAATTCATTTCATACCCCTTACTTAACATATTTTCTGAAATAGTTGTTCTTATTTTTCACCTCTATAGGGAGCTCACTTACACCAATTTGATGCCAACCCGTAGTTTCAAATTTCAATGAAGCTCAATAGAATTTGATTATTTTATATTACCTATACCTATTTTCAATCCAATATCCTATAAATTATCCATATACATTCATTATCAATGTATACTCCAATATAATATCCAAATTATCAATATAAGTACTACATACCAGTTACCAGCCATGATTTATCCTTCCTATCCACCCTACTCTTAACCCATTATAACCATATGTATATAATGATATAAGTATTAATATTATGGTAAAATGTTATTATTTTTATATAATAACAATTTTCAATTATCCTCACATTCAATAAAAAATGAAAACAATGTTCATGTGTGTGCCCAACTAACCTACTCCACTAACAACACATTTCATTTATCATCACTCACATTAATGGAAATTTATATATTTTATTTTTATAGTTAAAATTTTATTTATTTCATTATTTATATTATGAAAATATAAATGAGGCATTCTATATTTAATATTAGTAATAAGAATTCAAATTCAAACTAACTCCCTAAGACCAACACTATAACAACCAGAGATTTTATAAGATATATGCGTTTTAATTTCATTCATATATTCTGTTGTACACTACACCAAGATTATCTTACGCTATAAGCAACACCGTATTAGCTTGCAGTATACGCAACACTAATCTTGGATTGTGTTACACACAATTTAAAGTTCGTTTTATAATAGTCATTCTATGCAACATTGAGTGTGTGTATATATATATATATTCAATGTATAATTGAAATATGGTTGGATTCTGTTATATGAAACAATGAAGGATTCTTGCACAACACGCAACCCTGATTTGGCTTGCATTACACGCAATCACGACCTTCCTCAATAGCGTGTGTTGTACGCAATACCGTGTTTTACTAAACAATGATATATTATTATGAACTAGCCGCTATGAATAGTATTAACTAAAATTTAAATTTTATAACATTATTATTCATCTTACACATTTTATAGAACATGGTATAAGAACAAAATAATTTTTTCAGGTGAAATAAGTATTTTTTAAAAAATACAGTTTCTCCGCCTTTTGATGGTGCACCCACCATAAATATAGTTTTTGAAATGTTAATAAGTTCAATTTTACAAAAAAAATTATTATTTGGAATCAGGATATAAAATTTTACCTTGGATAAATTTTACATATTATTCTGATAACATTCATATTTTAATGAATAGTAAAAAACGCTATATTTTAATTAAAAAAAACTTTTTTTCATCGTAATAGCTTATGTGGTTAAATTATAATATTTAATGGTTTAAAATTATAAATAGAATATATTTTTACCATTTAATATAATGTATGTCATTATCCTTGATTTTACATTGAATTGATAGGTTAAATAAATTCAATCTTTTGTAATGTTTTAAACAAAAACCCGTTTTCTTTCGACAACGGGATTAATTTTTATTTAATTTCTTCAACTTCTGTGTATTGAATTTGGAAAACTTGATTCTATATTTGGAATCAGTGGGTCCAAATTATATTAATAGACTAATTTTTATTTTTGGGCTTTATGAGTAGTAACAACGGTAAATTTTATTTACCATAGTAAAAGATAAATTGGTTAATTTAGGGTATATATAATATTATAAAATTATCCTAATAAATGTATTAATACAATTTGATGATTATAATTTGTTCTAGGTCATATTTGGGTCGAAATGGAATCCTTTAGAACCCACTTGGAGGTGATTAATTCCTTTAGTTTATTTTATTTAAAGGAAAGTGAAATATGTCTCACACAACATTAATAATTAAATTATTTTTAATATAAGTTTATAAAGAATATAAATTCGGTAATAAATACTCATTGGAAAGATAAAATGATTTTTTTCACTGTAATTTATTTGTAATTTTTAAGAGTTATTAAATTACCTTATTATCTTATACATTAATGAAGCAGAAATTATTTATTTAGTGAAAAATTAACAATATAGTTTTTATTGAAATATTAATACATAACAAAAGGCCCAAAAATCTGCACAAAACTTATTATTAGTGTATATATAAACCCTAACCATCCACTGGACGAATTGTCGACCATTTGGATCCTTATTAAGGTTATTATGACACTTATATTATTTTATTTTAAATGATGCCAAAGTTGTCACCTCCATAATTTAATAAATCTAACAATTTAAATATTGTGATTTTAAGATGATAAATTCGAGTAAAAGTATTATTGTGAAATCTAATAGATTTATCTTCATCATATGATTTATTTTTAATTTTTATGCAACAAATAAGTATCTTAAATAACAATACAAAAATGTTGTAGTAATTATTTTATTAAGAGATAAACCAAATAAATAGTTTTAAAAATAATAAAATTAATATTATATGAACTATTTAATGTGCTCCACTAATTTTATAGATACATATGACCTTTTATTAATCTATTAAAGCTTTTATTTTGAATATAACTTCTGTATATAATTTATTTAAATTCAAATAAATGAATAGTGTGAAAATTGACACTATTGTTATTTTATAAAAATAACATATTACAAAATTGTTTAAAAATCACAAAAATATTTAAAATTTATAAATTTATATTTATATGGTATAAAATTTTATAAAGTATCCAATTATGGAATATTCTCAAAAAATAAGTAATTATTTGTTATAATTTAAAATTTATAATGTTTTTACCGCAAATAAAATTAAATTGATTAAATAAGGATGAATCAAGTTGATAATGTTTAAAATAAATTCCTAACAAGTATAAATTTTATTGGTTGATGATATTACAACCATATATCATCCAAGATTCATATATGAGTCATTTTGGATGTTTTTATGTGGGGTTGGTATTTAATATAAACTAATATTTCTTATACATCCAATGGTGACCCTCTCCTCCCTTATAAAAGGGCACCTACTTCATCTCCTTCTCACACCAATTTGAGCCTTCAAGGTCGGAAGAAACCTGACCATTTCACTTCCCCACTTCCCTAGAATGTTCTTAAAGGTCTTTGTCTTCTTCAAAGACCAATTTCAGTGCCCTAAGAGGAGGTCTCAAAGGGGGGATTCAAAGAAGAGGTAATGTCCATGACCAATTATTTCAACTTTATTTCATATTCTACTTATTCTTTTTTAGTTGTATCATTATGAAGTAATAACATAATTATCACTCATAATCTGATATTTTATTATAAGTATGAAACAACCCACTTCACCATCTATCCATCCTACGGAAAACGAAATCACCATGTGTGTGTACGTACGGAATATCGTCTCCACGCTATGGTGTAATCTATTTTCCACCACCACCTTACATGTAGGGGTATAATGGTGTAAATAATGACTATATATGATTACTGTAAATTGATATTAATTCTTAAATAGTACACATACACTCCAATCCAATTCCATGGGAATGATATCATCGCTTGTGCGTATGTACGGATTACCATCTCCACGATGTGAGGAGATTCATTTTCCATGTTAAAAATTAGAGAAAGATTATAAAATATATATAATAAGTAATAATGAAATATATGACATAATAATGCTATTGTATTTATGTACATATATATTTATTTCATATACTTAATTTCATTCAATTCAATAAGGAAACGAAAACAGCGTCCATGCGTACGTACGACCTACTGTCTCCATGAACGGTGTATTTATTTCCATTTATCGATCTATTATATATATGTATATTCTTTATATATATATTATATATATATAATGTTTTACATTCTTTAAGTAATAATGATCTATGTAATCATATGAATAATTACAAGTTAAAACACGAACGACAAATGAAACGATTTTACCCAAAACACTACTTTAACATGAATTTACAAAAGAAAGGGTAATATAAAGTCATAAGTGAACCATATATGATATAATAACAATGAATATGATTCTTAAATAAGTCAATGACATTATTTAAATCATCATACATATGGTTTGGATACGTACGAAGCATAACAGACATAAGGTAAGGGATAATGTTGCAATCTCAATTGTTTTCTATCCGAGATTGCTTATACATAAATATTTACTGGGGTTATATTTATCATCCATGTAAAAGTTTTATAAATATGTTTTCATTTTTTACATTTTTACTTTTAATACATGGTATGTAAGGAATCATTCTTTCGTTTACGTTACGAGGTTCTTTTTGAATTTTCCGACAAAAGTACGAGAAGAATGTTTTTTTAATATACGGCATTAAAGGATTTTTATGGTTTTATAAAGCCTTATATTCATGAAGCTTATTACAAAATATTTCATTACTATTTTCAAAAAAATCTCCTTCAATTAAAATTTCATGAAATTTTGTGAAAAGAAAATGATTTTAAAGAAGAAAGGATATTTTCTTCAAGAATTCATTTCAAGTGTTTTATCAAAATCATTTTTTATCAATGATGAAATTATTTCATATGTGTATGTTTCAAGTATAATGTCTCTATGATTTACATAGTTTTAATTTCCTTATTATAAAATGATACCCATTTATTTTATATGGATTATGTAATGATGGGATGCTGTTTATGAAACTCATTTTATTTAATGGGTTATTATGAATGATGTATGTTTATTTTGTAGAACAAGTAAGAATGATTTCATTATGAGATGGGTGGGACCTATATCTACCTCCAATGCATTGGGTATGGATTTATATCTCATGAGATAGACATGGTTGTAATGGTAAGTTAATCCGGTTCAGAATTACAGGACTGGAACGAGGAGTGAACTCGATTCAGAAAGGGACTTTGTCCACTAAGATGGTCTTGGCAGCAATGATTTGGCTACTATTGAAAACATCTCATGTGCTTAATGGATTCCACAATTACATGTTTTATTCCCATGATATATTATCATGATTTATCTTCCATTATGATCTATGCATTATGTACTTCCATGTTTTATGTCATTGCTCAAGATTTTGATGTTTAAAAATTAAGTTCATGTTTTTAAGTTCAAATGTATATTATATGTTTTATTTTATCCATGATTACCCTTAATGAGCATTTGAGCTCACCCTTTTTATGTTTTATTTTCCCCCAGTATTAAAAGAAAGGTTTTAGGTAAGGAAACAAAAAGTGGAAGTTCTTTGTGGGAGATGTTGAAGATCTTTCACCACGATTTGAAGATTGCGTTCCATGTTTTCAAAGACACTAAACTATTACAGTCCTTGTGTGTCTGTTTTTGTTATGTATTAAGTATTCTGCAAATGTAATGTAATTCCCATGTACGTCAATCTTTGGGCCTCTATACTTGGTATCAGAGGAAAGGTTTAGTCAACCTTTGGAATCTAGTATGCGAACTCTTTAATGAGATCCCTAGAGATATTTCTAAGGTATGTCTAGGGATGTCCCTAAGGTTAAGTATAAGTATAGGTTATAGTCCTAGAATTTCGGTAACGATATTAGAATTAAACCTAGGATTTTAGATGTTGAATGTACTCCCCCTTGATTATGTTATTTTCCTTGTATGATTTTTTCCTCTCACAAAATTCTTTTTGTGTTTTAGTCAATGGAGGGAACCAGAAGGAATTCAGTTAACATTGAATCCATTGAAAAAATTGGTTACTATGAGCAACAAAATTGGTTAATTGCTAGAGAGAAAGATTTTTTGATTATGCCGAATCAGTCATCAGATATATGATTAACAAGGTAAAATTTAGTGGTATGCCTAATTCATCAAATAAGAGGAAGATATACTTTTATGAATGTTCTCATGTGAAAGAGAATAAAGAAATGAATATTGATATTTCTAAAGAAGGGAAGAAGAACCTTGTGGAATACCTCAAATGGAAGGAATGATGTTATCTGTGTGGAAAAAAGGGACATAGAGTGATAGACTGTTATGGAGTTCAATGTCTTATTTTTGGATAACATGGGCATAACCCAACTCAATGCCATGACCTAAAACGTTACTTCTAAATCAAGGAAGGACTTATTCCAGGACAATCATTGAAGAGGATGTATTGAAGTGTTTGTGTATTGGTATTCATGAATAATGTTGTTGAGGTACTTTTATGGTGTATTAGAATATTTTTTGTTTTAGTCTATTGTGGATTTCAATAATTTTATGGTACTGGTAACCATGAAAAGTGATTAAAATATTTTGGAGAGCAGATGATATGCGCATAATGAAAGGGATAAGGGGAAAATGAAATGTTTGACAGTATTCATGAGATCATGATTGATATAAGGACTAAGTAATATCATGGTTTAAGTATATATAATTTTGAGGATTTTGGAATGTGGAAAGTTTTAACATTTAACTGCATTCATGTTTTCACTATGGCTCAATGGGTATTCATTTGTTTTCAAGATAATACCTGATTAAGGCCTTTGAATGTTTAGAATGTGACCAACAAGACATATCTTATGATATATAGAGATCAACAATGGTATTAACAAGCTTGTTATATGAAGTCTTTGGTAATCGTTTTAACTATTCTATGATATTGGACAACAGTATTTTGGATAATCTTAAATATTGGAACGGATTATGTTGGACAAAAGTTAGTATTGTGTAAGGCTAGAAATTTTTCGATATTATTGATTGGATGTTATAGTAATGTAGTTTTAGGAAAAGGACAACCTGCATGATGGGCGATAGCTCATCGTGTCCGACAAAGCTGTGGGAATCGAACCCACAACCGATGTGCGACTGACCTTTATCACCTACCACTGGCTTATGGGAAGTCCCTGGTTAGTAGAAACATGTTTTATTTTATTAAGCGGTATGATATATGAAGTATAAGTTAATTTTTGGAATCGTATAAGATTAACCTCAACATAGATGGACTTATGTATATTTGATAACTTTTGCTAACATTTTTTTGAAATATATGGAATGACCCATCATTCTATCACATGATCTACAAATGCTTCACGAATAACAAATTCAACTTATTTCATTAAGAGATGAAGTGGAAATTGTTCAATTCACGAACTACATCATGATTCAACTAAATTCATGTAAGTATATCTTTTAATTCATCAACTTTATGGAAATGATCTTGAAAACCAAATATTTTGTCCTAGTACTCTTATATCCGATGAATCATATGGTACCTTAGATCATCACAAATTTATGGCTTTGTGATTGTTGGTTTTTTCAAAGCCATGTCCTCTACCACTCTCCATCAGAACATGATGGTTAGATTTTTCTTCCATATCCATATTTTCACCTATGTTCTCCTATATGCAAACCCAATGATGAGTTACTTTGTGTAATCATTTCATTTCATACATTAGTTTTTAAAAATAATTTTTAGTATTTCTTTTTATGATGTGGGTTTCTATGAATAGTAAATGATTTATAACCCCGACGGATTTCAAGGGAGAAATTCATTTTAAGGGCGGTAGAATGTAACAACCTGAGATTTTATAAGATATATTCATTTTAATTTCTTTCATATATTCTATTTTACACTACACCAAGATTATCTTGTGCTATACGCAACACCGTATTAGCTTCCAGTATACACAACACTAATCTTGGATCGTGTTACACACAATTTCAAGTTCGTTTTATAATAGTCATTCTATGAAACAATGACTGTGTGTATATATATATATTCAATGTATAAATGAAATATGGTTGGATTCTGTTATATGAAACAACAAAGGATTCGTTCATAACACACAACCCTAACATGGCTTGCATTACACGCAATCGTGACCTTCCTCGATAGCGTGTGTTGTACGAAATATCGGGTTTTACTAAACAACAATATATTATTATAATAATATTATCAACTAGACATTATGAATATTATTAACTAAATTTTGAATTTTATAACATTATTATTCTTCTTACACATTTTCTAGAACATGGTATAAGAACAAAATAAAATTTTCGGGTAAAATAAGTATTTTTAAAAAAATGCAGTTTTCCAGCCTTTTGATGGCGCACCCACTTTAAATCTAGTTTTTGGCTTGTTTATAAGTTCAATTTTACAAAATAAAATTTTTATTTTGAATCATTATATAAAATTTTACCTTGGATAAAATTTTCATATTATTCAGATAACTTTCATATTTTAATGAATAGTAAGAACACGCTATATTTTAATTAAAAACAACTTTATTCATCATAATAACTTATGTGGATAAATTATAATATTCAATGGTTTTAAAATACAAATAGAATATATTTTTACCTTTTAATATAATTTATGTCATTATCCTTGATTTTACATTGAATTCGTAGGTTAAATAAATTCAATCTTTTGTAATGTTTTAAATAAAAACCCGTTTTCTTTCGACAATGGGATTAATTTTAATTTAATTTATGAAAATATTGTGCATTTAATTTGGAAAAATGGATTCCATATTTGGAATCAGTGGGTCCAAATTATATTAATAGACTACTTTTTATTTTTGGGCTTTATGAATAGTAACAATGATAAATTTTATTTACCCTAGTAAAAGGTAAATTTTGTAATTAAGGGTAAGTATAATATTATAAAATTATCCTAATACTTATCTTAATACAATTGGATGATTATAATTTGTCCTATGTCATATTTAGGTCTAAATGGAATCCATTAGAACCCACTTGGAGGTGATTAAGACCTTTAGTTTATTTTATTTAAAGGAATGTGAAATATGTTTCACTCAACTTTAATAATTAATGTATTTTTAATATAAGTTTATAAAGAAAATAAAATCAATTATAAATAATAATTTGAAAGATAAAATGTTTTAATTTTTCATGGTAATTTATTTTTAATTTTTAAGAGTTATTTAATTACATTATTATCTTATACAGTAATGAAGGAGAAATTACATATTTAGTGAAAAATAAATAATATAGTTTTTATTGAAATATTAATACATATCAAAAGGCCCAAAATTCTGCACAAAATTTATTATTAGTGTATATATAAACCCTAACCATCCACTGGCAGAATTTTCAACCATTGGGATCCTTCTTATGCTGATTATGACACTTATATTATTTTATTTTAAATGATGCCAAAGCTGTCACCTTCATAATTTAATAAATCTAAAAATTTAAATATTTTTATTTTAAGATGATAAATTCGAGTAAATTATTATTGAGAAATTTAATAGATTTATATTCATCATAGGAGTTTATTTTTAATTTTTATGCAACAAATATGTATATTAAATAAATATAAAAAAAATGATGTAGTAATTACATTATTAAGAGATAAACCAAATAAGTGGTTTTAAAAATAATAAAATAAATATTATATGAACTATTTAATGTGATCCACTAATTTTCTAGAAACAATGACCTTTTATAAGTCTATTAAAGCTTTTAGTTTGGACAAATATTCTGTATATAATATATTTAAATTCAAATAAATGAATAGTGTCAAAATTGATAGTATTGTTATTTTATAAAAATAACATATTATAAAATTGTTTAAAAATCACAAAAATATTTAAAAATTATAAATTTAAATTTATATTGTCTAAAATGTTATATAGTATCCCATTATGGTAAATTAACAAAAAATAAGTAATTATTTGTTATAATTTAAAATTTAGAATATTATTACCACAAATACAATTAAATTGATTAAATAAGGGAATATCAAGTTGATAATGTTTAAAATAAATTCCTCACATGTCTAAAATTTATTGGTTGAGGTGATTACGACCCTATATAATCTAATATTTTGATATGAGTCATTTTGGAAGTTTTTATGTGGGGATGGGAGTTAATATAAACTAATATTTTTTATATTTCCAAAGGTGCCCCTATCCTCCCTTATAAAAGGGCACCTCCTCCCTCTCCACCTCACACCAATTTGAGCCTTCAAGCTCGGCCAAACCCTGCCCATTTAATATTAACACTTCCCTAGAAACTTCTTAGAGGTCCTGGTCTTATTCAAAGACCATTTTTAATGCCTTAAGAGGATGTCTCAAAGAGGCGCTTCAAAGAAGAGGTAATGTCCATTACCCATTCATTCAACATTATTTCTTCTTCTACTTATTCATATTTAGTTGTTTCATTATGAAGTAATAACATCAGTATCACTCATATACTGATATTTCATTATATGTATGAAACAACCCTATTTCACCATCTATCTGTCCTACGAAAAACGAAATCTCAGTGTGTGCGTATGTACGGAATACCGTCTCCACGCCGTGGTGTAATCTATTTTCCACCACCACCTTACTTGGATGGGTATAATGGTGTAAATAAAGACTTTATAAGATTATTTTAAAGTGATATTTATTCTTAAATAGTATACATACACTCTAATACAATTCCATGGGATTGATATCATCGCTCGTGCGTACGTACGGATTACCGTCTCCACAACGTGATGAGATTTATTTTCCATGTTAAAAATTCAAAAATGATTATAAAGTATATATAATAAGTAATAATGAAATATATGACATAATAATGCTACTATATTTATGTACATATATATGTATGTCATATAATTAATTACATTCAATTCAATAAGGAAACGAAAACAACGTCCATGCGTATGTGCGGCCTACTGTCTCCATGAACGGTGTATTTCATTCCATTTATCGATCTATTATATATATTTATATTCTGAATATATATATATATATATATATATATCATTTTTTAAATTCTGGATGTACGTAATCATGATCGAAGTATTCATATGAATAATTACACGTTAAAACACGAACGACAAATGATACGATTTTACCCAAAACGCTACATTAACATGAATTTAATAACGAATTGTAAAGACCAGCAAAATTAAAGGGAAATTTTTTCTTAATTTTCTTTGGGATTTTATAAGAAATCAATTTTAGACGGCACTTGATTCTGAGGCCGGTGTGCCTGGAATTTCTATCTGAAGATTAGCTCGGGTACGTTCAGTGAACGAACGAGCGTGAATTTATAACTTTTGAACCGGTGCTCGGAATTGAATTCTGAGGGCACCGATGGAACCGCAACGCCGGTAATTGCTATGGAACGCCTTTTCGGGAGTTGCGGTTGCTCGTTATGGGTTTTTTAAATTTGTGGATTAAGTGTTAGTGAAATAAAATTTTCGTTATGAATTTTATTTCACTTCCCCATGAGTTTGAACCTAAGTGTAGGAGTTAGGGTGGGACCCACAATTAGTTAGGTTCTCTTGAGTGGATTAAAGGTGAGGTGGTGCCCACACGATCCCCCACATTTTCAATTCCTTTAACTCCCTAACTCCTCTTAACCCCCCACATAAGTTGTGTAACCCATTTTGACTTTACCTCTCCTCTCATTAAGTATGCCAATACCTAATTTAATTAATTAATTTAAGTTTTGAATTTTTTTAATTGTGGATTGAGTTAATAAAATAAGGGTGAGCCTTATTTTATTTTGGTTGGATTTCGTGTGTGGACAATTGAGGAGAGAACTCTTCATCTTTGACGAAGAACACCGAGACTTCAACGAAGAATGTCGTCACCGTAAGAAGAGAGCGGCGTGCCGTCTCTTCTCCTCTTCGAAGCCGGTGTGTTTCCAAAGATCGACAACGCACCCTCTTTTGATCTTCCTCCCATGTCAACGAAAAGGAGACACCACTTCATCCTTGGGCATTCTCCGTCAACTTACGAAGCATCACCTCGCGACGTCGTTTTCTGCGGCGAACCCCCATTCCAGCTACGTTCAAGGTAGGGGTTTAAATTATTTAAATATTTTCGTTCATGATATCTAGTTTGTCGTTCTTTGTGGATATACAACTAAATGATATCGATTAACGAGAGGGGGCTGGACCACACAAACACGTCCGACCCTCCTCCCTTATCCATGTGTTGATTCTTTGTGGATTGAAACGAGTATGGCGCGATGTCATCGCACTGCGTGTGATCGTGCGACAAGGATTGCGCGGTGCCGTCGCGCCGCGCCATCGAAACGAACAAGGACATGACTCCGTCACGCCACGCTGTGATGTTGAACCAAGTCGTGGAACCTTCGCGCCGCGTCAGAGAAAACCGAAGACACCTCGATCGGAGTGGGGCCATGGCGGAGGGGTGCGGCGCCATCGCGCCGTGCCGGACGAACCAAAACCGCGGCCGGTTCCGGGCCGCGGCAGAGCAGAGTAACTGACGGCCAGTTCCGGGCCGCCGGTGTCGGAGCAGGGAGGGGACCAGCCGTCGCCAGTCCCGCTGGCCGGCCGGACAGGTGTGCAGTCGGGGGTTCAAACCCCCGGCCGACCAGCACAAAACGGCCCCCATTAAATGGGGGGCCGCGGTTACACCATCGGGGCAGGCGCCCCCCTTCCAAACAGCTCGGCCGGTTGGCTGAACGCCGGGGCGGTCCGCCAGGCCGGGCCGTGCCCAAGCGGGCTAGACCTGGACCCGGTTCGGGTCGACCATGGGGGATCGGGCCAGGTCGGACCGGGCCCGAACCCCTTAATACCAAACATTTTCCGGTCAAATGCCCATAACATGTGATATGGGTATCCGATGGATGTACAATAAGTTGAAATGCGATCCTTGGATCGAGATGGTCATTTCGGTATTTCGCACTCAAGGATTCATAATATTTTGGGTTCGGACAGGTTGGTTCGTACACAAAACCTACCGGGCCCTCGGAGCAGAAACGCTCATATCCTAAGCTACGGACGTCCGATTGACGTGTCGTCGCCATTGTTGGATTCCTCGTAGTGAGAGGGATCTTTTGGCTTACGTTTCCCGAGGTTTGGACGTAGTTGGAGTACGATCGGGTTGGTTTTACCTTAAAAACCAACATGGCCCCTGAGACGAAAAAGCCAATAACTCTCAGACCGAGCATCCGATTGACGTGCCGTCTGCGACGTTGAGTTCCTATTGACGATACAGAACATTTGGACACATCAACTCTGGAATATGTGTCAGTTGATGTATCAGACTCTCGGCTCGTGGAGCGGACCCTCTGGAACGAGCTTGCTGTGTGCGGGAACCCTAGAGCTGGCTGCGATTACTGCTACTACGACGACTGTACAGAGATCCTCATTGGATTCGATGACAATGACTACAACACTCAGCTATCCTATTTGGATCAGTGCTACCGATCCTGTGTGGGTCCGATATTGTGTGGGTCAGTGCTCAGTGGTTCTATGTGAGCAAGCGCCTACAGATCATGTGTGGGTCCGATCCTGTGTGGGTCTTTGCGGGGGTTAGTTACCTATCGATCGTTTGTGGGTCAGATCCTTTGTGGTTCATTGAGGGGGTTAGTACCTATTGATCCTTTGTGGGTCCGACGGCTTAGATGAATCAGTGGTAACATATGATCATCTCTATCATCATACGAAAAAGTATACCTCTGTGAGCTGAATCCTATTTTACTTTCCTATGTGGATTGTGTTGTGTTATCCTGTGTGGATTTATGTTTTGCTTTCCTGTGTGGATTGGGTTGTACTTGGGCTCAAATGTTGGAGTCGAATGAGAATTGTTGACTTAGGTATATGTATGGGCATATACCTAAGCAGTGTCAGATGTTACTACGTGATTTACCTTTCCATTGTGGTTTATCCATTGTGGATACTGGGAGTCCTTCGGGGGTCTCGGGGTCCCTACTGAGTAACTTATACTCACCCCTGCATGGGCTATTACCGCACTACGTTGTGTTGGTTGCAGACGATAGACATCGTTGATCGTGGCTGAGGCTTGCAGAGCATGACGATACCTGGAGGTGGACCACTGGGCGGGACATACTCGGAGCGGACGGCGAGACCCGAGGAGCAGTGGAGCTATCTGTACCCACCCTTTAGGGGGGATTCCCAGTGGACATCTCATCATTGTAGATTTACTTTTTAGTTGTTGTTTTCCCTTTCTAGTTGTACTTTACTTTCAGTTTGGGTTTGTATACTGGCCCACTTACATTCCGGACTTACTGTTGTACTCTGTTTTTACCTAGTGTTTACTTCTACTGCATGCTTTCTCTATGGCGTTTTTTTACTTTACAAAGGCAATGCCTTCCCTTTTCGCTGGGATTTACGCCTTGGTGCTAGTCTCCAGCCCCTGGCCGATGGAAGGTGGGCTTGGGGTAGTCACGGCAGGGGCCCCGAGGACGGGTCGTGACAAATTGGTATCAGAGGTGTTCGGTTCTACCGCAGAACATGGGACTCTGATCTTTTTCTATGTGAAGCAATAGTGTTTAGCATATTGGGTGTGGTTATCAGACCAGGGAGTGCAGTGTTGGTGTGGCGGCCGACGTATCTGTACACCAGGACCCTGACTTCTGATTTCCCATTTAATGCACGAAAACATTGATTGCATGTGTGTTTCATGTTTTCTTTGTGATTACTTTGTAACAGCTCAACAGTTATACTATTCTGATTGTGGCACACCTGTTTTCTTTTTAAGGATGGCCCCACGACGGTGGCCATCTAGGGTTTCGAGAGTTGAGCGTAACGATAGCCCACCGAGCGACGAGGCCTCGGTGCAGGGCCCTTTGTCAATAGTGGCACCGGCGGTAGCTCTACCCGCCGAGCCACCGATGCTTCCAGCCCAAGCCGCTGACGATGCACATCGACTTAATGCACTACATGAGTTCCAGCTCCAGCGACTGCCCAGGTTCCATGGGGAGACGGACCCCCAGGAAGCCGATGACCGGCTGGAGGCAGTGGTGAGAGTTTTTAGGTTAGTGAGAACACCAGTAGACCTCATGGTGATCCTCGTAGTGAGCCTATTGCACGTATCAACAAGCAGATGGTGGATATTGATGCTCCAGGTTCACAATGAGGCATATCTTATCTGGAAAGACTTTGAGAGCCTCTTCCGCTCGGAGTTCGTCCCAGCCACCCTCCATGCGGTGTGCATTCAGAAGCTTCTTCAGCTGCGGCATGGCAGCATGACGATCGCCCAGTACTCGACGAGATTTACTGATCTCTCGCGCTACTCAACAGACATGGTACGGGACCCACTCTTCTGGCCCCAGACTTTTGAGTAGTGATTGGGACATGAAATCAGGGAATCGCTGATCTCCCTCAGCATTCTGACTCAGACATGAGTACTGGAGAAAGCCCTTTTGATCGAGAGTTTTCTTGCTGAGTCTACACCTGTGTTGAGATCCACCGCAGGGCGACACGTAGCAGAGTATTCTACAGCAGGCAGTCGACAGATGAATCATGGGTCTAGGCAGACCAGACCCTCAGGCAGACGACCTCAGGACACTGGCTCAGTAGTGCGGGGCACACAACACGGAGCTAGTCTTTCGAGAGGCAGGCAGTGCTACTCATGCGGCGGGCATGGCCACATGGCTCGTGACTGCCCAACCCGCCGTGCTGAGGACAAGAAGATGATTGTAGGACCACCGAGGCCGAGGTAGAGGCTTGACCGTGGAAGTCTGCTGGGAACAGGTAGATAAAGAAGAGGAGCTGGCTAAGCAGCGGGTGGTGGGCGACGCTTTGAGGCTCTACCACCACCACCACCAGGAGGTCCACCCCGACCATAGGGAGCTGGCGGGAAGTGATAGGCACAACTCCAGGCAGCGGAGGCCTACGACCACGGCACGTCAGAGAGGATTCAAGGTACTATCTGTGTCGTTTCCACCCTTGCTGCAGTACTTATAGACACAGGAGCGAGTCATTCTTTCATAGCTGTTGCCCTTGTTCGGAGCTTGGAGATTCCGACAGAGCCGTTGGCTCGATCCTTACAGCTAGAGACTCCAACGGCAGTAGACTCAATGATTTCGCACTGGTTTCGGTAGTGTGAGATTACTCTAGGAGGCAAGAGCTTTGGCAAGGATCTTCTTGTAGTGGCGTCGAGGCCTTACGACGTTATCATGGGAATGGATTGGTTGTCTACATTCTATGCACATACTGACTGTATTAGGCGCAAGGTGCGATGTGTACGCACCGACGGGAGCAGGTTCACCTTCACCGGCAAGAAGGGAGCCTTTGCAGCTCATGATGGACTCTCTTAGAGGAGAGGACAACCCATCACTCATCAGTTGGCTAGCCTCATCCTAGGAGCAGTTGACGTGCGGAGTCCTGGTTTTCCTGTAGTGGTGGATCAGTATATGGATGTTTTTCCCGACGACGTTCCAGGGCTTCCTCCATGCAGAGAGGTAGACTTTAATATCAATCTGTACCCAAGGACATCCCCGATATCGACTCCAGGATATCGTATGGCCCCCTCCGAGCTTCGAGAGCTACGAGTACAGTTGGAGGACTTTTAGGGACATGGATTAATCTGACTCAGTGTTTCACCCTGGGCTTCCCTGAGTTTGTTCGCCTAGAAGGCGGACGGGAGCTTGTGACGTTGTGTCAACTATCGTCGCCTGAACCAGGTGACAGTGAGGAAAAAGTATCCGCTACCGAGGATTGATGAACTCTTCGATCAGCTCAAGGGAGAACAGTGGTTCTCAAAGATAGACCTCAGGTTAGGCTATCATCAGCTCAGAGTTCTAGATGAGGACGTGCAGAAGACGACCGTCAGATGTCGATATGGCCACTATGAGTTCTTGGTTATTCCATTCGGCATAACCAATTATCCATCGGTGTTCATTGACCACATGAACAGGATCATTCAGCCATACCTCGATCGATTTGTCGTGGTATTTATCGACGACATTTTGATTTACTCGACGACTGAGGAGGAGCATGCCTACCACTTCCTAGTTGTACTAGACACACTCCAAGAGCATCAGATTTATGGTAATCCCTAAAAGTGTCAGTTCTAGATATGTGAGGTCCACTTCTTGGGACACGTCATCTCTAAGGCAGGAGTTGTGGTGGATCCTACGAAGATCGAGGTAGTGCTATCTCGGGAGCCACCCAGGAGCGTGACGGAGGTGCGGAGTTTCTTGGGACTAGCGGGATACTGCCAGAGATTTCTACCAGACTTCTCCAGTGTTGCGGAACCACTCTCAGCTTTGAAAAAGAAGTGGAAACCCTTTGTATGGTAAGATAGATGTCAGCAGAGCTTCCAGGAGCTGAGACAGAGATTGACCAGCACACCTATCTTGAGGTTGCCTGAGGAAGGATTTGGGTACATAGTCTACTGCGATGCATCAGGGACCAGACATGGATGTGTCATGATGCAAGAGCGGGCCGTGATCGCCTATGGATCATGTCAGTTGAGGCCGCATGAGCAGAACTACGCTACCGATGACCTAGAGTTTGCAGCAGTGGTCTTCGCTCTGAAGACATGGCGAAAACCTGATGGGCGAGCGCTTTATAGTCTTTTCTAACCATCAGAGTCTCAGATACATCTTCTCTCAGAAGGATCTGAATCTGAGATAGCGGAGATGGCTTGAGTTCCTCTAGGACTATGACTTTGAGATAGTCTATACTCCTGGGAAGGGGAATGTGGTAGCTGATGCTCTCATTAGGAGGACGGGAATTTAGCTGCTTGAGGAGACGACAGAGCAGCTAGCCTCTTTGCAGATATCCTTCATGGATAGAGATGGTGCAGCCTTCCTCTAGTCTCCCACAGTCACTCCTCCACTACGGAATTAGGTCAGAGAGGCACAACGTGGGGAAGCTGACTCTGAGACGCGGCATGCACCGATATCCTCAAGACAGGCACGTGATGGTTTCTCCTTTGGAGCAGAGCACAAAGTCCTTTTCAGAGGACGTACATTGGTACCAGTTTCTTTACGGGAGAAGTTGTTGAGAGAGTTTCACACTTCTACATTGGTGGTACATCCTGGAGTGGCGAAGATGTACCAGGATCTCAGACGATAGCACTGGTGGCCGGGCATGAAGAAGGCTGTGGTGGAGTTCGTTTCTCAGTGTCTCACCGGCCAGTAGGTGAAGGTAGTGTACCAGGTACCAGCAGGCTTGGTACAGCCCTTGGAGGTCCCGGAGTGGAAGTGGGACGTGATATCTATGGACTTCGTGACTTTACTTCAATGCACTTCCAGAGGTCACGACTCCATTTGGGTGATTGTCGACCGACTCACCATGTCGGAACACGTCTTACCCATCAGAGAGCAGGAACCAGTGGAGAGTTTGGGACGACTTTACATTCAGAAGATTGTACAACTTCATGGTGTGCCATCATCTATCGTCTCCGATCGAGATGCTCGCTTTACTTCCCGGCTTTGGAAATGGTTACAGGAGGCGTTCGGGACACAGCTACGTCTGAGCACAACCTTTCAACATCAGAAAAATGGTCAGATGGAGAGGACCATACAGACTCTCGAGGACATGCTCTGCACATGTGACTTCGACTTTGGTCATAGCTGGGAGGACCACCTACCCTTGGTGAAGTTTGCGTTCAACAACAGTTACCACTCCACCATCGGGATGGCACCATACGAGGCATTGTACAAACGACCTTGCAGATCTCCTTTGTGCTGGACAGACCATGGGGAGTCAGCACTTGTGGGACCAGAGATGGTTCAGGCCATGACAGAGAAGGTCCAGGTCATCTAGGAGCGGATGAGGACAGCTCAAAGCCGGCAGAAGTCTTATGTTGACAGGAGGGGGAGGCCACTAGAGTTCGAGGATGGTGACCACGTCTTTTTGCGTGTCTCAACTCGATGTGGAATAAATAGATTTTTCCGAGGCAGCAAGTTGTCTCCACGCTACATCGGACCATTCCAGGTCCTCAGCAAGATTGGCGGGGGGCTTATCACCTGGCTCTACCACCTCAGTTGCACCGGGTGCACGACGTCTTCCACGTATCTCAGTTGAGGAGATACGTGCACGACCCAACGCATATCATTGACCATGGGGAGCTTTACGTTGATGATGGGGTGACATTTTCGGAGGTCCCAGTAGAGATTGAGGATCAATAGGAGTGGGTCATACGAGGACGGTCGATTCCTCTAGTGCGCATCAGATGGCAGCACGGGAACCTCCAGGAGAGCACTTGGGAGCGGGAGGCTCAAATGCATGCTCAGTACCCACATTTTTTTCCCTAGTTCTCGATGTATATTTATGGGGACGTGATGCCCTAAGGTAGGAGTATTGTAAAGACCCATAAAATACAAGGGAAATTTTTTCTTAATTTTCTTTGGGATTTTACAAGAACGTAGTTTCAGACGGCACTTGATTCTGAGGACCGGTGTGCCTGGAATTTCTATCCGAAGTTTAGCTCCAGCACGTTCAGTGAACGAATGAACGTGAAGTTCTAACTTTTGAACCGGTGCTTGGAATAAAATTCCGAGGGAACCGATGGAACCACAACGTCGTTAATTGCTTAGGAACACATTTTATGGAGTTGCGTTTGATCGTTATGGGTTGTTTAAATTTGAGGATTAAGAGTTAGTGAACTAAAATTTTTGTTAAGAATTTTATTTCACTTCTCCATGGGTCAGAACCTAAGTGTAGGAGTTAGGGTGGGACACACTGTTTTCTAGGTTCTCTTGAGTGGATTAATAGTTAGGTGGGTCCCACACGAGCCCACACCTTTTCAATTCCCTTAACTCCCTAACTCCTCTTAACCCCCCACTTAATTTGTGTAACCATTTTTGACTTTACCTTTCCTCTCATTAAGTATGACAAATCCCAATTCAATTAATTAATTAATGTTTTGAATTTATGAATTGTGGCTTGAGTTAATAAAATAAGGGTGAGCCTTATTTTATTTTGGTTGGATGTTGTGTGTGGACAATTGAGGAGGGAACTCTTCATCTTCGACAAAGAACACCAAGACTTCAACGAAGAATGATTTCACCATAAGAGGAGAGCGGTGTGCCGTCTCTTATCCTCTTCACAGCCGGTGTGTTTCCAAAGATCGACGACGCACCCTCTTTCGATCTTCCTCTCGTCTCATTGAAAAGGAGACACCACTTCCTCCTCGGGCATTCTCCATCAACATACGAAGCTTCACCTCGCGACGTCATTTTCCGCGGCGAACCCCCGTTCTAGCTACGCTCAAGGTAGGGGTTTAAATTATTTAATTATTTTCATTTGTGATTTCTAGTTTGTCATTCTTCGTGGATATACGACTAAATTCTATCGATTAATGAGAGGGGTCTGGACCGCACAAACATGACCGACCCTCCTCCCTTATCCGTGTGTTGTTTCATTGTGGTTTGAAACGAGTATGGCATGGTGTCGTCGCACCACGTGTGATCGTGCGACAAGGAATGCGCGGAGCCGACACGCAGCGCCATGGAAACGAACAAGGACACGACACCGTCGCGCCACACCGTGAAGTTGAACCAAGTTGTGGCGTCGTCGCGTCGCGTTGGAGAAAACCGAAGACACCACGACCGGAGCCGGGCCGCGGAGGAGGGGCGCGGCGCCATCACGCCGTTCCGGACGAACCTAAACCGCGGCCAGTTCCAGGCCGCGGCAGAGCAGAGTGACCGGCGGCTGGTTCCGGGGCCGTCGGTGGTGGAGCAGGGAGGGGACCGGCCGTCGTCGGTCCCGTGGAGGCAGAAACCGGCCGGCCGGGGCGGGCCGGTCGGACAGGTGTGCAGCCGGGGGTTCAAACCCTCGGCCGGCCAGCACAAAACGACCCCCATTTAATGGGGGTCGCAGTTACACCAGGGGGGAAGGCGCCCCCCCCCCCCCCCCCCTTGCCAAATGGCTCGGCCCGTTGGTCGAGCGCCTGGCCCGCGTGCTGGGCGCACTTTGCACAGGCCAGGCCAGCCGCCTGGCCGGTCCGCCAGGCCAGGCCACGCCGCGCCGCGCCCAAGCGGGCCAGACACGGACCTGGTTCAGGTCGACCCGGTTCAGGTCAACCTGGTTCGGGTCGACCCCGGGGGTATCGGGCCGGGTCAGACCGGGCCCGAACCCCTTAACACCAAACGTTTTCCGGTCAGACGCCCATAACTGGTGCTACAGGCCTCCGATCGATGCACCGTCAGTTGTGATGCTATCCTTGGATCGAGGCGGTCGTTTCGGTATATCACACTCAAGGTTTCAGAATAATTTGGTTTCGGCCGGGTTGGTTCATACACGAAACCAACCGGGCCCTCACAGCAGAAACGCTCGTATCTTAAGCTCTGGATGTACGATTGACGTGTCATTGACTTTGTTGGATTCCTCTTATTGAGACGGATCTTTTGGCTTACTCTTCCTGAGTTTTGGGCGTAGGTGGAGTATGGTCATGTTGGTTTTGCCTTAAAAACCAACCGGGGCCCTAGGACAAAAAAGCCAATAACTCTCAGACCGGGCGTCCGATTGATGCGCCGTCTGCGATGTTGAGTTCCTGTTGACGATACAGAACTTTTGGATACATCTACTCTGGACTATGTGTCAGTTGATGTATCAGCCTCTCGGCTCGTGGAGCGGACCCTCCCAAACGAGCTTTATATGTGCGGGAACCCTAGAGCTGGCTGTGACTACTACTACGACGACGACTATACAGAGATCCTTAGTGGATTCGACGGTGACGACTACAGCACTCAGAGATCCTACATGGATCAGTGCTACCGATCTTGTGTGGGTCCGATACTATGTGGGTCTTTGCGAGGTTTAGTTACCTATCGATCCTTTGTGGGTCAGATCCTTTGTGGGTCATTATGGGGGTTAGTACCTATCGATCCTTTGTGGGTCCGACGACTTAGATGAATCAGTGGTAACATATGATCATCTCAATCGTCATACGAAGAAGTATACCTGTGTGAGATGAATCATGTTTTACATTCCGATGTGGATTGTGTTGTGCTATCCTGTGTGGATTTATGATTTTCTTTCCTATGTGGATTGGGTTGTACTTGGGCTCGGATGTTGGAGCCAAATGAGAATTGATGACATAGGTATATGTATTGGAATATACCAAAGCACTGTCGGATGTTACTTCATGATTTACCTTTCCTTTGTGGTTTATCCTTTGTGGATACTGGGAGACCTTCGAGGGTCTCGGGGTCCCTACTGAGTAGCTTATACTCACCCCTACACAAGCTATGCCCGCACAACGTTGTGTTGGTTGCAGACGATGGAAATCATTGATCGTGGTTGAGGCTTGCAGAGCAGGACGGTACCTGGAGGTGGACCACTGGGCGGGACATTCTCGGAACGGTCGGCGGGACCCGAGGAGCAGTGGAGCTATCCATACCTACCCTTTAGGTGGGATTCCCAGTGGACAGCTCATCGTTGTAGCTTTACTTTTCAGTTGATGTTTTCCCTTTTTAGTTGTACTTTACTTTCAGTTTTGGTTTTTATACGGGCCCACTTACTTTCCGCACTTACTATTGTACTCTATTTTTACATAGTGTTTACTTCTACTACTTTCTTGCTCTGTAGTGATTGTTTACTTTTCAAAGGCAATTCCTTCCCTTTTCACCAGGATTTACACCTTGGTGCTAGTCGCCAGCCCCTCGCCTATGGAAGGCGGTCTTGGGGTAGTCACGACACGGGCCCCGAGGACAGGTCGTGACAAGAATGGGTAATGTAAAATCATAAGTGAACCATATATGATATAATAACAATTCATATGATTCTGTAATAAGTCAATGAAATTATTTAAATCATCATACAGGAGGTTTGGATACGTACGAAGCATATCAGACCTAAGGTAATGGATAATATTGCAATATCAATTGTTTTCTATCCGAGATTTCTTATACTTATATATTTACTAGGGTTATATTTATCATCCTTCTCCAAGTTTTATAAAAATATTTTCATTTTTGACATTTTGACTTTTACTACCTGGTATTTAAGGAATCTTTCTTTTGTTTACGTTATGAGGTACTTTTTGACCTTTCCGGAAAAAGTACCAGAAAAATGTTTCTTAACTTATACGGCATGAAAGGATTTTTACAGTTTTATAAAGCCTTTTTTTCATGAAGCCTCTTCCAAAATATTTCATGACTATTTTCAACAAAATATCCTTCTTTTAAAATTGCATGACATTTGGTGAAAAGAATATGATTTTTAAGGAGAAATGATATTTTCCTCAAGAGTTCATTTCAAGTGTTTTATCAAAACCATTTTTCATCTAAGATGAAATTATTTCATATGTGTATGTTTCATGTATAATGTCTCTAGGATTTACATGGTTTCACATTCCTTATTATAAAATAACATCCATTTATTTTATATGGATTATTTAATGATGGGATGATGTTTATGAAACCCATTTTATTTATTGGTTTATTATGAATGAAGTTTGTTTATTTTGTGGCACAAGTAAGAATGATTTCATTA
Source organism: Viscum album (assembly GCA_963277665.1). NCBI lineage: Eukaryota > Viridiplantae > Streptophyta > Magnoliopsida > Santalales > Viscaceae > Viscum > Viscum album. The sequence continues at coordinate 1,098,014,061 of OY728148.1, forward strand.
TGAGATGGGTGGGACCTATATCTCCCTCCAATGCATTGGCTAAATATTTATATCTCATGAGATATACATGGATGGAACAGTAAGTTAATCCATTTCAGTATTACATGACTTGAACGAGGAGTGAACTCAATTCAGAAAGTGACTTTTCCCACTAAGTTGGTCTTGGAAGCAATGCCTTGGCTACTATGGAAATCATTACATTTTCTTATTGAGTTCCACAATTACATGTTTTATTCCCATTCTATATTATCACGATTTATGTTACATTATGATCTATGCCTTATGTACTTCCATGTTATATGTCGTTGCTCAATATTTTGATGTTTAAACAATAAGTTCATGTTTTTAAGTTCATATGTATATGGTATGTTTTATTTTATCCAAGCTTACACTTACTGAGAATTTGAGCTCACCCTTTTTATGTTTTATTTTCCCCCAGGATTAAAATAAAGGTTTTAGGTAAGGAAAAAATAAGTGGAAGATCTTTATGGGAGATATTGAAGATCATTCACCACGAATAGAAGATTATGTTCCACGTTTCCAAAGACACTAAACTATTACGGTCCTTGTGTGTCTGTTTTTGTTATGTATTATGTATTCAAAAAAAGTAATGTAATGTCCATGTATGTCATGCTTTGGGCCACTACAAACACACTAAGAGGCAAAAGAAATTATTTATTAGTAACACGTTGTTTTTCATTTTAATTATTCATATATATATTACAAATAATGATCCATAAACTTAATAAAATATAAGTAATTATATTATAATTTTATGCTAATTATATTATAATAAAATAATTTCATCCAAAGTAATCATCACATTATGATTGTAGTGTATTCTTGATCGGTCAGTTTAACCACCTAAAGATCAATCTTATAAATTTCATGAAATGAACTATTTGGAAATATAATATTTAATATTAAAATGTATATAATTAATATTATTATACTATAAAAATTAATACAAACATTTATCTCGTTAATTAATAAAACACTTTATAGTTACTATTATTTACCAAATGATCTTGTCACGGTTTTCTTCATCAAGAATAATAAAAAAATATCTTTGAAATAAAATTTTAATATTAAAAATAATTATAAAAAATATATTCTAGTACCTTTTATGGTCTGGTATTGATTAAATGTGGAGAATAATGAATACCAATTACACTAATATGAAATTAGTTCAAGAAAATCAAGATTACTCTGACTAGATATTGAAAACAGATAATAACTAACTAATATACATGTACAAATTAATTATTCATTAAATTTATATAACATTAGAGATATAAAAAAATTTATAAAATTGGTGAATATTATAGTTATTTTCTATATATAGGAGATTAATGTGGTTTAATGAAAGTTATAAATGATGGTTTGGGTTTCTTATATCAATTTTCATCCCTTGAAGCATATTCATTATTTTACACGATATGTTATTTAGAAATGTGTGTATATTAACCATTTAATGTTTTGTGTCATGATCAAATCATTATTAATGATTTTTAATGTTTCATTTGATATTATATGGTTCAAGAGGATTTTACTGGAATTATTCTAATTTCATAAGAGGGACTTTTCTTGAATTTAAAGTCGATAAAAATATTTCATATAATCTACAGTGATATTTTGAATACAGTGTGATTAAATCCTAATTAATTTATAATACATTACTCAATTTAATTTTTAGGTATTATGATAAAAATATGTTAGTTACATAAATTTTTTTTCATTCAAGTAATACCCATGTTGAATGTGTTTCGATTTACTCAAATCCATCATTAAGTTATAATTATTTTTGTTTAACATTATATTCCAGGACTGGTTTCACCACCCTAATATTATATTTCAAGGTACTTTATCATAATATATATTTTAAAATTACCTTTGATTCAAATATTTTAAATTGGTAAATTTAATTGACAAAAAATATATCGATGTATAGTATATTTAATATACTATTTTCAAGAAAATTTCTACCTCTTATCTATATTTTCGGATTTCAGTAATCTCCCAATTTTTAATTTGATACCTAATTATGTGTTATCTCATTTGACAAATAAATTTACATTATATTCTATTATAAATGAGTCCCTATTACCTTTTTTAAAATTTAAATTATTGAAAATTTCATATCATAAATTAAAATAATTCTCCGTTCATAAAATGTTTAATATATTATCATACCCCACACATTTCATTTTATAACATTTATTTGTTTTCATGGATATATTATTGATTTTTCGTTCAGTATTATAGATTTTACTAATTTTTACAAAATTTTGGTCCTGAAGCTTCAGTTATTATTAAATCAAAACAAATGCCTCTTTTAACTGGGTAGAGGGAGACCCATTATATAACTTGAGGGCCTGGTGGGCATTTATCAAATTACATGGCCCGTAGGCCCAAATTATTTTCCCAATGCCCGTGTTGTGAATAGAAATGCTATATTAGTCGTCTACTACATTACCACAAATTACCCACCCGACGCTACAATACCCTACAAATGCTATAGTGCCCTACTGCCACTACAGTGCACATCATTGAGACAGTGTTGCCACTGCTACAGTACTGGTATAGTACTAGTGCCCAATGTGTTTTGAAGCCCTGTTTTTTATTTAGGATTATTAGTTTGTTACAACTAATCTAAACCCCAACTAAAAAATGTGGGTTTCTAACACCGACTCTTCAGCGGGGGGGGGGGGGGGGGGGCAAGCAAACACATGTGCGTGCAATAATTCCTGACAAATCAATTGATTTGAATCACTCTATGCATAATTCACACAATTTTTGAGTCTGAAAGGGCTCGATCCAATACTAGTTCCCACGTAGTGTGAGGGGTACAACTAGAGGGAACCACTTGGAAAACACCCCATGGGAGATTTTAATAATTCTTCATTCCAAATATTTGAAAATCAAATTTCATAGTTACCCATAACATCATATTTTTATGATAAAGCTAATATTGTTTTTGAATACATATATTTATGTTTTTTCTAGGTGAAAACATCATTCCTCCATGTTTGAAATTTTATATCAAAATTACTCACTATGGTTAAATTATTATGAAATGATATTTATAATCTTTTAGTTTTATAAATAAATGATTTCTAAATAATCATTAATATTTATTACTACCAATGCATTTTATATACTGATCCAAAAAATAAAATTATATATCAATTTCAACACTATATATAAATTTATATGATATTACCATATGATAAAATCAAATTTATTTCTTTAGAGGCATATTATTAGGTTTTTTTCTATCATTCAACCCATTTCATTTTTTTGTTTATATTTAAATTGGAGTTAGTGGCCTGACTCCTAATTTTAAGAGGATTTTTATAGTTCACTAATCATTTCAATTGATAAGGAATATCAATTGAAATACTTGATATTTCGGAAATCGGAAATAAACTCTATCCCTACTTTCAAATGGTAGAAATTATTTGTGGTTTATTACTAATTATACTTTTCAAGTAACATTGGTTGATAGGATGGGAGATCAGGCTTGTCACACTATTCAATAGGTAATTGTTTCTCACTCTGAGACATTATTACTATTTTAATATATGTTCGTGAATCCTTCAAATCCATGATAATATTAGTTACCCTGTTCTCAAAAAAATTTCATTAAGAACTGTTTATTAGAACAAATTCTTGTATACCACACTCCCCATTATTCTATTACCAATTTAAGATACTATAGACTACAACCATATTTTAGAACACCAGAGTTTATCAACATTATAGGAGAATGTTAGTGTTTAATAATTGACTTTTTCTTCCAAGAGTTTTCCATATAATCATGTGATTACATAAATAAAATCATATATAGATTTGTTAAGGAATATATGTATCAAATGTTGTGAAAAAACGGTCTGCACTAGAATTACGCATGTGGGGATTTTCTCAGACACTTCACTTTGATTATAACCCATTGATAGATGATAATATGTAATCATACTTACATAAAAAAGATACCTATATTAGGGTATTAGAATCATAAAAATGGAATATTATCACCCTTATTTATTCCCACATGAGTCATATCGGGTGTGACAAACATGATATAACATACGATTGGACACATTTCCTGAGTATGTGAGACTAAATTTTTCATGGGATTATACCCTGAGTATTCTGTATGATGTCTCATTGAGAGTAAGTTCCTTTAATGATGGGGGTGATTGAGGATTACACCATTTTAGAATACAAAAATTGATTGTATAGTGTATTGATGATTAAATACTATGGTTGACGTGATATTTTTGTTGGGATTAAACACCTAGTATTATAAAATATATAAAAGGGCCTCATACACTATGGTCGGAGAAATATGTGTATGGGGAAAACACATTGTGTTTTCCGTAATAAGTGATAAGGTATTACACACTATGTCCACCACAATGGAATATGTCTAATAGTCTCAGGGAAATCATGCCTACATGATGGTTTAATGGGGAATTTTACTATACTCTAAGAAAGACATCATGGAATTTATTTGAAATATATCTTTCTAGATGTATCAATATAATTATTTTGGATATAGAGAATATACCCTTACAGGATTCCATTGTATATTGATTATATATAGAATTAGATTCCTCATATTTAATATAAAATCATTTATGAATTTATGGAAAGGAAATAAAATTAATACTAATCAAGATTATTTCCTTTTATTTTTTAAATATTGGAATATTTTGGGGACTTACGCAAAGGTGGATTCCTAAAAATGATTATTTTAGAAAGGGAATCTGGTTTTAGACTCATATTTTATAATAAAGATGATAACACACATCACATCTTATGTTTTTGGATTTCATGTTTATGGAATACACTGAGGAGGATTATCTTGTACAAAAAAATTTCATATCTATTTTTTGATGATGAAGGATAATAAAATCATAATATTATATAGTCTTAAGAACTAGAATAAATATAATTTTGAGGGACATTAACCAAGGAGGATTCCACAATAAAATATTCATTATTTATTATATAAAATAAAAATATATATGACCATGAATGGTCCTATAACTATAATTTCATGGAACAATGGACCTTTTAATGTTTTAGAATTAGAGATCTCCTCATTCGCTTCACAAGTGCTAATATATCACATGACATATTTGAGGTCGTGTGATCTTGTGACCATAAGGGGGTCATACAATCATAAGTGATCTAATTGCCTATGTGAAATATGTAGGGGTCCATGAGGAAATTTTTCCATTTATAGTTTGACATACCATGGGCACAAAAATAAGGACTCATTATGTTGTAACATGATCATGGGTGTCTACATGACAAGGCCAAATTTCCAAGGGTTCACATGTCCAGGCCTCATTAACACACCGAAATTTCATAAAAGCGTAACCTCATGTAAAATAGAATATATTTCATGAAACTATTCACTAATATGATAATTTAACATTTGGATATTTTAAAATATATTTTTATTTAAAAAATTTTAATACCATTTATAACACTCAGAAAAGGCAAGCCCAATTCTGGATGAACCGTAATATAGAATACCATCATAACCTAGCCATTAAATATGTGTGTTTGAATTGGACTAATTATTTTTAGAAAAAATTATTTTTACAATTTAATTTACAAAAATTAAAGGATATTTATTGATTAGAAATAAATTAAGACCCATTAAAAAAGTGTTATTTGTAAAACAATATTTTTTCTAAAAGGATTTTTAATCATGAGTTGCACACATAATTTAAAATTAATTTTTTACAATTTTTTAAAGAATTAAATGAACTTAATTTTAGAAAATATAATATATTAAATAGGGGGAAATTCTGGGATTTTTCATGAAATATTACTTTTTCAGTAAATAGTGAAAAATACAGTTTTTGTAAAACTATCAATATATCATATAGTTTAAAATAAACATTATGTTCAAAATATTATTTAATTTAAAAAATTATTATATAGTTATATTTAATAAATTTAATTTTATTTTATTCAGCTTTATTCTATATTTTATAATATGTCTATTTTTTGGATTAAAATAACATTTTTCATGTAAGTGGTTTTAAACTGCATAATGTATCCACATATTAACTAATGATTATTTCCCATAATGAAGAATTTTGTAAATTAAATATATTGATAATAAATCAAAAAATTTAAGTTAAAATTCATATAATTATTATCTATATTTATATATTTAATGATAGATCACCTTTTCTTTGAAAATAGATTTCCTAAAAATAACATTTTCATCGCATCTGCAAAATTAATTTTAAATTAATTTATACTAAATAAGTGAGTTGAATTTATAAAAATGATTTCTTTATTTGTAATAAAAATAATTAAAATTATATAATAATTTCACCTTTCCTTTTTACTATAATTAATTTTAAAACATTAAAAATAGGTTCAAACCCCTTTTAATGGACTTATTTCAACATTATCTAAAATAATGATATATAATGGCCAATTTTAGAGAATTTTCGAATGAGAATCACTTTTGAATCACTATTTATATTAAAAAAATTAAAATTTCCCTCTCCCCATATTATAAAATGTTAACCACTATCCCCTCTATTCAAACATCCAAAAACATTTTTTGGGACAATTCCATCCAATTTTTCTTCCTTAAATATATCCCCACATATTCGAAGAAATATTTTTTTTTATTAATCACTTCTACGATGGATTTTTGTATAGACATAAATAGGCTCTCCAAAGAATAAGTGACATTATCAAGCCTTCATATTTGTTTTATTTCATCTTCCTCCAACTTCAAATAATCATGAAAATTATAATATAATAACTAAATAATACCCTATGTAATTATATTTTTTTATGTAAATATAATATCCCATATCCATATCTATTTCAATTAGTTAGAAAAATGAAATATTCGATCTTGTGTACAGTGAACTACTGCCTCGTGAATCGATGTAATTCATTTTCCATAAATACCATTCAATACCAGATTTAATGAAGGATTTAATATATTTATATGTATTTATTTTATTATTATAATTATTTAATTATTATAACATATATAACGTCTTAATTTATTATTTTTTGGGTATACTATAACATCACTCTTTTGTATTGCAAATTACCACCTTGCGAAATGATGTGATTCATTTTTCACCAACTCCTTTTCATGATTGGTAGTAAGGAGGATTTGATGAATATATATAATATATATGACCTAAAATAATATTCAAAATTGGATATCACATATAAATTCCAACATTCCCACATGTTGTAAAATAATAATGTCGCTCGTGTATTAGTGCGGACTACCCCCTCTACGCAAAGATGGGAAACATTTTTCCATTTATTTTTAATTTATTACAATAAAGATGAATTTATTTAATGTAAATTATGTATATAAAATAATAATGATTCTGGAATGGTGATTTCATTTTTATTTTCCATTCACTCTATCCATTAAGAGAAATAAAAACAATGTTCATGCATAAGTATGACCTACTGTCTTCCGGAACGGTGTAATCTATTTTCAATATATAAATTTTATAGATTACTCAAAATAAATATATAATTAATAAATATGATACTTATATCGGGGATAAATGTATAGATATTATACAACCATAGTCAATATAAAAGTATTGAAATTTTAGAACAAAAAAATTAGATGGAAAAAATGAATTTAACACTCGAAATAGTGATTTTGACAATGAACTTATAATATACATGGAAAAAATAGAAATAAATCATATATTTTATGAAATATAAGATAATGGTTGTATAATTTATTTGTAATAAACCTACATTTATTTTATAGGAGGCTCTAACACATATTATAAAATTTTAACATGATGTAAAGATTATTTCTCTCACATTTAGTTCCATGGGATGTATTCAATATTATCCAATTACTTCTTTTTTTAGTCTATTTAATTTCACATTGATATGCTATATCAATAATAAAATTATCATCATGGTATTTAATTTTAATTTTAAGTTATTTATTTCATTGGTATTACAATACAAATGTTACCAAAGTTGTAATAATTTATATTATAATCTAATATTTTATCAATATTGTTTACGAAAAAATTCATGATGAAGATATATTATGATAAATCACTCATGTAGCTGAAGAAGTTTTTTATCCTATAATTATTCATGATATTTTCAATTAATTCAAAAAATTTCTTATATTCTTTTCTTCAAATTATAATTTAATGTTTTTTAAGAAAATATGACTTTATTTATCTCTTTAGTCAAAATTCTTTTTTCTTCAAAAACATGTTTTATAAAAAACAAAAATGATTTTAAAATTATTCACATGATTTATTAAGAACGTTTTTACCCATGTTTAAATTTTTAAAAAAACATTAAATTAATATTCATGATGTTTTCAAAACATGGATCATTTGAATTTTACCGAAGATGTGAAATGAATTATTATTATAATGTTCCAAGTAGGTATGAAGTTTCCCTACATGATGATCGGTAAATGTTTTGAATAATCCTTCAAAAATTATCTAACATGTTTTCAAATAAAATTAGTTTCAAAATATATTATGAAATTTTATTTTTTAAAATATATTAAATGTGAAAATTTTATTCTTATAAATTATATTTATAATGGAATTTTTTTTTGTAATACAATTCATCAATGAAATAAAAAATTTTATAATTCTGATTGATTATGTATATTTTTAATTACGTTTTTAATTATTTATTTTGATGATTTATGATACAATTATCTCAGGATGAAACTTTTTTAGCATTCTCTGTATTACATTAAATGTGTTATGATTCTGTTTCTTTATTTGGGTAATTATTAAAATTTCATATTTTATAGTTTCCATATAAATTTTTATATTTATTATTTCTCAAAAAATTTATTTTGAGTAATGAATGAGATATAATAATTGAGGAGAGGGGAAATTAAAAGCCCCTAAAATCATCAATATATTTCAAGAGAAAAACCAGATGGGGTTTTTTTCAAGGATATAATCATTTATGTAGGAAACCTTATCATGAGGACATAATAATATTGTTTTGATGTTACGAATTATTAACTATCTCAATATGATATCATTTTTTGATTTCCATTTGATGATTAAATTAGTTATCATATCTGTGTATATGATTTAATCCCATTTGATCATGTATATGAATTTATTTTATCATCATGTTTTCACTAAATAATATGCATAAGTTAGTTTTTAAAAGGAATGGGTTTTAGTTTTTTAACCTTACATATTGATTATGGTGTTTTTAATGGATTTTTATGTTATACTCAAAAATATTACTAAGCCTTTTGTCGTATAACTTGCTAATGTTTTATTTTTCTATGGTTATTATTAAGTGTTATGTGATTGATATGTAGGTATTTGATAAGGGTACAAATGGAGTTATCAGAAAAATTATAATATAATATTTTATATTTTCATTTATAGTATGAGATTCAAGTATGTGACTATTTTTTCAAGATTACGATACTATTAGGCCCTTCAATAAGTGATAACCTATATCAAGTGAGATTTTAATAATTTAACTACCTACTCTATGCTACTGGGTTTGGGAAATTTACAGTTGGTTTCAATATAAGATTATTATAATACATGAGAACTAGATTTTTTAAAACATATATTATATATCATAAACCCATGAATGACATTGAGGATATGCCTAAGTATAGGATATACACTTAATGATTTGTTATAGTAGTTATTATGTGTTTTTCATTGAAAAAAATCCATGATCGTATTATAATTGTGCATGTTGTTCTGAAAACTATGTACCTAGGGGTAATAACTAAGAAAAATGTGCATTGGTAATGACTTGATAATTAACATGTACATGAAAAAGAGAATTTCTGGGAACCTAATTTGACACTATCAAGTAATATTCTTTTGGTTAAATAATATTTTCATTAAAATTTATTATGAATTATTCAAAAATATTTTTAGGACTATAAAACATTAGAAAAGAGACCATGAGTATGAATATGAGACTAGATATGCATAAATTTCTCAATTTTTGCTAAGTGCTTCCCATATTATGGTATTATAAATTATGTTACATAATTTTATAATATAATGTAGTGTGTTACATTATTTAGAAATGTCTCCTAGAAGAATAAAGTGAAATTGTATCAATTCACATACCCCATGTTTGGATTGTCCTCATTAAAAGGATAATGAAGCTATAAATGAGGATAAAGTTAGAATTGATAAAAATTTAATGATATTAAGGAAACTAAATTTGGTTAAATGTAGTAACCATACCTTTATAGTGTATTTTATTGACCCACCACACATTGTAATAACGCTAGAATACATTATACATTAGAAATGTCTATAAATTAATGGGACTACAAATCCATTTGCTGCTAAAAAATTGATAGGTCATATTGAAATGATATTTCACACTTTTTTACGAAATTAAATACATAATTTCATCATTTATGTTTACCATCTCATAGTAGATATAGATAAAACATGGTAATTCATTTAAAAACATTAATGAAGATAAAAATAATAACACTTATAATAGAAGTATTTTAATGTACTTTTCATGGAATAATATTTTCATCGTTAGTAAAAAGATTATATTTAGAGAAAAATCCTAGGATTAATACCAAAGGATGAATAAAAACATTTCATTGTGTGAATCCTACATTTCGAGGATAGTAAGGCTTGGTATTAAATATGTACTTAATAAGAAGAGAAATATTGGCCACATCCAAGTTGTTATGGAGGAAATTATTTATAGGGAAATAGTATCCCCATCATTTGAAGAATAAGAGTTCATAATATGATTTTTGTATCAAGATAGAGAGATATTTATACATTTTTAAAGATTATGAATAAGACGATGACAAAGAAAGTGACTGATAAATGGATGAACTGAAATTAGGATGTTCCCCATTGTGATAATAGAGGAAGGAAAAACTTCTTTAATTGTAAAAAGTGAATGTGGTTTTCAACAAGTGTTTGTAGAAAGGCCGCAATGTTCTTGATTTAATGCGAATGAAAGAATTTTCAATTTCCATATGTTTTAACTATTAGTATATGGGGGACTATAAAAACTATTTCCCCAAGATTCAAGGTAATCTACCTACACAGAGTTAAGGGATCTAGGTAGTGATTATGATATTATTATGGGAGAAGTGGAGTGATTAATATTCATATATATATATATATATTGAATCAATAAGCGTGTTATGAATTTGTTTTATCATTTTTATTCTGTTTATATGAATCATGAAATATATAAGGAATGTAAAGAAATAGTTATTCTATAAGGATTTGAATGAAAATGATTAATGTTATAGTTTACTAAGAAAAATAAAAAAATGGAAAGTTGATATTTCGTTAAAACACATGATTGAGGGACGATAACATTTATATATTCATAATGGTATAATAAGAAACAAAAAACAATGTTTAAAATATATTATTAAGGACCATGAACAAGGGGAGTTATTAGATGGTGCATGATATATTTTTTGGAGTTTACTCCCTTTTTAGAATTGTAAAATAGTTATTATAAATTTTAATTTTATTTATTCTATATAGAGAATAATAATTTTCGGAAGCATGCATGTTTTCATTTAGTTTTTAATGTGATCATAGAATTAAACTATTTGGCATGTCATATAAAAATCTAATTTTTATTATTTGCGGAAAATAATTTAATTTTTAATTTTTAAAATTTTTTATAGTTGTTTATCTAGGACAAACTGACTATACTTGGAATACACGTATATTGAATGTATTGAATATTAATTTAGCATAATATTATATATTGTTCATTTTTTCTGTATAGATTTAATGTAATTGTGTTTTAATGTATTTTTCATTAAGATATGGTCATATAATTTCCCAGTTAGGATGAGAACATTAATGGTATATAAAAATATTTTTAATATGGTTCTATAGTTAGATAATATACTATTATTAGACACATAGTATTTTGATCATTAGGTGAATTTAACTGTAAGCATATGAGGATCTTCTCATGATGTTCACACATGGTTATTTTCATGAATATAGGTTATGAGAATAGATCTCCCATGAGGAATTTCATATATTTTGGTTTCCTTAGATATAATTGAATGAATGTGTGTATAACTATTCTTATAATTTAATATTACCAATGATGTATGTCATTACTCGTGCAGTTATATTTACTGACCAAAACTATAACACCATCTGTTCGTGGAATATTGGGTATGTTAGGTGTGTCGTGATTGATTTTCAATTAATGTATAAACTGAGAAAAAGATTTTCTCTAAAATCATGTTAAAATTTGATATCTCATCCCTTTAATTAAAATATAAACGATGCAATAATGTCCATGGACACTTTTAAATAGTGTGTTTATTTCATATAGTTAATGAAATATGTATTGTGTAAATAACTTTATGAAATTTTCATAAAACCTTCATGATGTGATATTTTGAAAAAAGAATCATATTATGATGTGAGAATTCATATATGGTTTTCAACATTGAGACATTATATTCTTTACCTTGGGTTTATTCAATCGTTACTAGATAACAATATTGTAAATTAGGAAGGACCACCTAATTAAAACAAGAAAGAATCATTGAGGGTCACACACTAACTATTTTTGTTGATATGAATTTAATTATATTTCATTTTTAATAATGGATTAAATACTATTCTGAATAATGAGGAATAATTTTTTTCAAATAATATTGACTGTGTAATTTAAATAAATAAATAATAATTATCATGTGAATAAAAATATATTTATTGATTTTAATAAATATTTAATAAATATTTACATGATGGTATGTGAATAAAATATTAATTGATAAATAAATTTTTTAATCAAGTGTTAGATAAATTCTAGAGGGGTTCTAAAGAACCCAGACCATGTCCTGTTACAAATATTCATTAACAATCAAGTTAAATAATAATTTTTTATTACTCAAGTGAGTGCACTCACAAAATAATGATAATAATAATAATAATAATAATAATAATAATAATAATATGTTTCATGAATATTATTAGAGTTAAGAAATGTTATCTAATGGTGAAAATGAAATTAAATAATATTTAATTATAAATATAACATATATAAAACTATGATTATGCCTACTGTGTAGAGAAACCAAAAATTTAAAATATATAATTGTCGCATAAAATGAATTCATTATTGACTCCTCCTTCTCTCACACCCTCCCAAGAACTAGAAGTGAAAGAGATATTTTTTCAAGACTAAAGAACGAGCTATCATTAAGGAATGACACAAGACATTCGAATCAATCATATAACACTCAACTATTTAATGGTGTTTCTAAGAGACCACAACAACACATGTGGATCACCGCTAGAGTAATTCTATATTTAGACCCTCACAAGGCAATGAACGTAAACTGAAAGGGTATTTTTGGATGATTAGAATTCACCAAAAAAAAGAATATTCCTAATCCCTAGTATTTATTTCTCAAAAATTAAATAAGTTATTTATATATATGGGGTTAAAATTCGTACTCTTTGTTTTGGAAAATAATAATTAAAAGAAATAATAATTTATCTCCTACCACCGCATGATTATGCTACACCAAAAATAAATAAATGGTAATAGATTTTTCAAGCTTATATTTATAATAATTTTTTTTATTGTTGATACATGATAAATTGTGGTTGCACTTTAATTTGATGTCATTATATCATTAATTAAATTATAATATTCATGTTATCAACATATTAATCTTATTCGTTAAATGTTTCATTTTCTTATGAACATATGAATAATGAATAAAGATGTTATCGGGAAGTACTAAAACATTGGCAGATAAAACGGTTTCATATGGCGTGTAGTTTGAGTACACATTGTTAACCCATGAATATTTTACATGGATGTGTCCATTAGTTAATTACACATGATGCATTTATTTGGCACTCCGTGTTGACCGGGCCAACATGGAACACAGTAGGTGAATACATGTAATGTAATGAACAAAAAAAATATTAATGAAATTTAACTTATTATAATTTTGGATTAAATTATATATAACATAAATCACATAGATAACACACAGAAAATCATTATAAATGAATAATGAATAAAATTATGGATACTATACCAATATAATTGTAACAAGAACATTGGAATAGTAATATGACCCTTATAAATAGTAAACTAGCCTATAAAATAATAAAATATCAAATGAAATAATAAATAAAATTAGAACTTTTATAAATAAAAATATGATATAAATATATCATAGTACATGTAAATAAATGTTATGAAATTGATAAATTTAGTACTGATATTTTTTTGAATTGGAAATATTTATCTACAAATTATTAATTAATATAATTATTTTAAAGAAATTTGTTTTCATAAAATATAATCATAAATTAATTTTTTTGACATATGTTTTAATATAATTTAATGATACCTTAATGAATTTTGAAAAGTGTTATAATATTATTTATCATATTAAAATTGGTACTTGCATGTAAATGATGAATTTATTTGAAAACAAAATTTCTCATATTTAGATTATTATTTTTATAAAATTGAGTTCCTTTTTTAATTATACACATTGAAAAATGGTTATGGTTATTTGTTGGGATTTTTTAACAGACCAAACATTCATTAGTGATAATTATTCATGATCTAATTAACTGACTTTTTATAAACAATGGCTATATAACATTTGAAATTTTTTGGATTTCTGTTTTTAGATCTTAAAATATTGTTAAGAATTGTGATAGTTGCTAATATAGTTGTTGAATAGTTATCACCTAATTAGTATTAATATAGAGCCTTAAAAAATAAAATTTAATCAGGCAATTGAAGTGATGGCCCCATCCAGTAGACTATCCCCATACGAATCCCATTTTTCAGAGATGAAAATGGATGTGGTATCATTGTAATTCTCACTTGACCAGTCACAAGAATATTATCAATATGTAATTCTCGAGCAGAACAACCTATAAGAGAAGTGTAGTTGATAGAGATTACCACCCGAGCGATGTTATATGAGCCACTACCAAAGTCTATCACCATCAGACACCTTACCCTTCAGTCTTATGTGGGAATTATAATGGGTTATGTAATGAGATCATAGTACTATTATTATAAAAAAATATTGAATATAAAATATATATTCATTTTATTATTGTTACTTAGTAAATAGTTGTTAATGAGAAAATTGAATTTTTAGTTATTATTCAACTAAACTATTTATTTTAATGAATTACTAGATTTTTGAATTAAATAATATCTCAATTTAATATTATTACTAAATTAATTTTTATATAATTTAAATTATCATATAAGTTTTATAAATACAATTGTAATTTTTATTATGCTTTGAAAACGGTTTTTTGTCAAAACCTATGAATTTTCGATAAATGTGATTTTATTAATTTAATAGTGAAAATCCACATATTTAAAAATTTATTTGGGTGAAAATAATATTATATTTTGAATCAGGATGTCAAAATTATCCAACGGTGAATTTTTCTATTATTTTCTAAGAGAGTTGAATTGTTTGGTCAAAATAAAATATTGTTTAAATATAAAATGTTTTTTATGACATCATAATGACCCAATAGTGATGTAATAAAATAATATTTTCGTCCAATAAATATTTTACCATTAAAATAATGTTATTTTAGGTTTGTTTGATTAATTTTACAAAGTCATAGTGGACCCTTCAAGAATTATAAAACATTTTATCTTATTAAATTGTTTTTCTTGACAATGTCACTCACCTCCACATAAGAAACCGTATTATATTAAGTTGTTAATCCACTGTCCTTATAAAATACGTTTTTACACTCCCCTTATGAGAAAACCATTGGAAAAGACATGGTCTTGTTTATCAATTTGATTAGTTTAATGTGTGGTGTCCCAACCCTAAATAATAATAAATTCCCTCTCCTTTCATATATAAACCCACCCATGCTCCCAATTCCTCTTCACTACAATCCCTTATAATTCTTATAAAAATATCCCTCATTTATCTAGAATCCTCCCAAGGTGCCCCAATCTCCCAATAATTTTCTCTCAAGCCCCTCCCAAGCCTTTGGGATCACACTTCCATGTAAGGGATTTCTTCCTTTTCTTTTTTGTCTCAATTTCATTATATTGTTATACCCATTTAAATTCAATTAAAAATGTTGTGATATGATTTTTCTAATCCCCCTTACTGAATTAATTATATTTGAATTATGGGAGACCTCTTTCTCTGTCATTAATGCCTTCCATGTACACATGTTACTATGTTGAAACTCCATAAGGAATTTTTCTCTCCTCATCTACAATCAAAAAATTATTTTGTACTATGAATATAAAGTCCATTAATCATGTTGGGACACATATTTAATTAACACCTTCAATTTTCACTTCATTTACATATTATGATACCCCTCTTTCTCTCAAATCAACCCTTTTTTTGAATTCTTATATCACGTCGTTACACTACAAAAATTGCACTGATTTTCCATGCCAATATCATTGTATAGTGAATAACATGCCCATTTCTCTCTCAAGGGTATTCAAATTTATGATCATTTACTTATTTATTATAAATCTCCATGTATTTATTACACATCCATTAATCATGGAACAAATTATGATGATTTATTCCATGTTGTTAGATCCATGTAGCACACTTATGCATGTAATGAAATATTTAAGAAGGGTGTGCACTGATAGCAATCCAAAACATTGGATAAAGTATAGTATCATGATACATCATGTGAAATTAGTGTTTACTCTTGCTAATTCAAGTGAAGTTATGATTTACTCGTTCTTCATGTGCAATGAGTGTTTACTCAAGCTCCATGTGTAATGAGCCTTGGCTCATGCTAATATCATGATAAATGTTGTTGACACAAATCCATGTTATGATTATCTTGCATAATCATTCCTTTATGTTCATGTTTCTCTTGTGATCCATTGATATAACTATTTTCTATCATATATTGTATTCCTCATTTTATTCCATGTTTATTCCCTTATAAGACTTTATACCTCACCAATTTCATTTGCATTTCCTCAAGTTATCCAATGAAATGCTAAGTACGAGGAAATGTAGTGGTAATAAAGAGGATGTTTTCAATAAGATGTTGTGTTTTATGTTTTCAGTTGCTATGTAATGTTCCTAATACCCAAATACACTAGACCTATCAATAATATATGTTGTATCTTGTTAAGGTTTTATGAAATAAATTATGTTTATGTGTTAAATAAAAGTAGGGTTGTTATAGTTGGTATCACTGGAAGTGTTTAGTTATTTTTGTGATGAAGATTAGAAAACCCTAGTTAATGTCTTAGGGATAATACTAAGTATTATAAAAACATACCTATGTATTGATGAGTATTGGTTATGTGATTTATTAGTAAAATACATCCGTTTCTGGATACGAGAAAGTAGAGACGGCTCTAGAAAAGATGTACCTAAGAGTTAAAACTCTGACAATGAGTTTTGGAATTCACCTGAGTTATCTTAGTAAACGACAATGGGTCTTTCTACACTCTTGGTTACAACACTCCCAGGGGACATTATTTACTAAATTTACAATCTTAGTATGAACCATTATTAATAGAATTAAAAAAATTCTCCTTATCATATATGTTATAAATTAAATCATTGATGACATATATTGATGCATTTAGATTCATAAGTTAAGTAAATAAAAGTTATTTATATGTATTTTGTTTTTGTCTTTGGATTACCCTTTATGAGTTACACCTAACATTCCTTTCATTAAGGAATAATAAGTCATTATACTTCATGTAGTTTAATATCACAATTATATCATTTGTAGAGGGTAACTCAAAATTTGATATCTTTTATCACCAGGATAAAGGATAGTTTTGAAATATAGGGGGACAAACCTCATACAATACACAGGTCCCTTCCTTAGGACATACTAGATATAATTGTTGAAAAACCAAGATGATAGAGATTAGAAAACATTTCCAATTCCTAACATTATTGAAAGACTCTCTATGAAATATCAAACACCTCCTCCATACCTAGGAATCATCAGGGATCATTATTCACCTAGGATCAATTATTTTCTCCCAAATCTCCCATATTTCAAGATATGGGATGTACCATCAGGGTATTTTAAAATATTTCACCCTCTCTAGAGAGTATTATTCACTATTTAATTTGAGAATTTCTATCGAAGAGAGAGAACTCCGGGTATCCTATATATATATATAGTATTGCCTCAGAATCATTTCAGGAAAACATACAATATATTCGAAGAAAAACATTTCAAAAATTTCAAATCTGAATTTATTAGAGTACTTTACAAATTCTTGGAACGTGGTGATCTTTTGAAACTACACGTTAGAAACAAATTTTTTTCAAAAATTGCATCATATTTTCCGTCTGTATGATCCATGTTACACAGAATTCATCTTGACAAAGGAATTTGAAGTCTTTAAATGTGCATTTAAGTACTGTTGCACTAAGTTAAACCTCTCTCTTCAAGATCGACATTATAATTGGGGTTGGGGAATGCTTAATTTTGGTGGGTATGTAACCTTGAAGTCATGTTTAAATCTCAAAGTTCTTTTTGTATGTAATCAAATTGCGAGGATGAAATTTTTAAGGGGGATATTGTAATGACCCAAACATTAATTAATCTTAATTACTCTTGATGTAACTACATGTATTATTATGTAATATTTTTATATAACATATTAAATTATTTGGATTTATGTTTTTGTATTTTAATATTATGTTAATAATTGTGAGTTCTACTAATAAAGTCATATAATAGTGATGACATTCATAGTATTAATATCAGGCTTTCAAAAATCCAATTTACACAGACAAAATAAGTGACGACCTTATCTAGTAGACTTTACCCATACGAATAACATTTTTTGGATCATGAAAAGGAGTTGGAGTCATTGGTAATTTCTCGTGACAAATCTCAAATCTAGCTTGAATATGTTAAGCTCAAGCAGAACCGTGTATGGGAGAAGCAGAAGTTGATAGGGATTACCAATTGAGCGATGTTATCCAAGGCGCCTCAAGAGTCTATCAACATCGCACACCATACCCTTCAGTCTTATGCGGGTTTTATAAGGAGAGATGTAACACTACCCTAGTACAATGATTATGTAAACTATTTTTGTATATAAAAGATACATTAATATTATTATTGTTACATTGCAAATAATTTTTAAAGTGAAAATAATATTTTTAGTTAATATTCAACCATGAAATCTACTTTGATGAATTTCTGGATTTTTGAATTAAATAATATTTTAATTTAAAATTTTTACTATATTAATTATTATATAATATTAAAGTTCATATAATTTTTTTTGAATACAACTATAATTTTTTATTAAGGTTTGAAACTATTTTTGTCAAAACCCATGAATTTTCGATGAATGTCATTATTTATTTTAAAAGTGAAAATTTATATACTTAGAAAATTATTTGGATAAAATTAATATTATTCTATGGAAATAGGACATCAAATGTATCCAACGGTGAAAGTTTCATAATTTTATGAGACATTGGAATTTTGGGGTAAAAATTAAATACCATTTAAATATATAATGTGTTTAATGACATCATAATGACCCAATAGTGATGTAATAAGATACAATGTTCGGTCAATATATATTTTACCATTAAAATAATTTTCTTTTAGGTTTTTATGATTTATTATTCAAATCCTTAGTGGACCCTTCAAGACTAAAAAACATGATGTAGCTTTGTAAATTATTTTTCTTGATAGTGTGACTCTCCTCCACATAATCAACCCTATTATTTTAAAATTTTAGCTCATTGGCCTTATAAAATATAGTTTTTCACTCCCCTTTGGAAAAATCCCGAGGAAAAAACCATGGGTTGGTTTGTGGTTTATATTTTTTAATTTGTGGTTTGCCAAACCGAAATAATAAAGAATTCAATCTTCTTTAATATATTTATACCCACCAAATCTCCCACTTACTCTTTACTAAAAGCCATTGGAGATCATCCAACCTATTCCCTCCTCTCTCTTGAATCCTCCCAAGGAGCCCCAAACCCCCAAGAATCCTCTCTCAAGCCCATCCCAAGCCTTTGTGATCATACTTCCAAATAAGGATTTCTTCCTTTAATTTTTGTCCTAATTTAATTATGTTGTTATAACCATTTACATTAACAAAAATGTCTGAGTATGATTTTTCACCTACCCCGTATCTCCCTCTTTATTTTAGAATGATTGGAGACTCTTTTATATCTCATTATCTCCTTCCATGTACACCTGTTACTAGGCCGAAATTTCATAAGGAAAGTCTCTCTCCTCCTTTACATTGAAGCAATTATTTTGTATTATGAATCTACCATCCAATACATATGTTGGTACATGTATCTATATGACCCCCTTATTAACAATTTATGATAAATATGATGATATAATACTTTATCTCTAATCAACCATTTTTATCAATTCTTAAGTCACGCCGTTATACTACTGAAATTGCACCGGTTTTACATGCCAATGTCATTGTGTAGTAAAAACCATGACCATTTCTGTATCAAGGGTATTCAACTTTATATACATTAACATTTTGATTGTAAAGCATCATTTATATATTCCATGTCTTTTTATAATGAAATAAATGGTCAAGATCAATTCCATGTTGTATGATCCATGTGGAAGACTTATGCATGAAATGAAATGTTTAAGAAGGGTGTGCCCTGACAGCACTCCATTGCTTTGAGTAAATTATAGTTTCATGATACGTCATGTACAATGAGTATTGAATCATGATAATTATTGTGAATTTTTTGATTACTCGTGATTCAAGTTTAGTAAGCGTTTACCAATTCTCCATATGCAATGAGTCTTGTCTCATGCTAATATCATGTTAAATGTTTTTGCCACATCTCCATGTTATGACTATCTTGCTTTATCATGATATTATGTTCATGTTTCTCTTGTGCTCCATTGATATGCCTATTTTCTAACATGTGACTCATTACTCATGTTATTACATGATTATTCCCTCGTTGGGTTTTATATCTCACCCTTTTTTATGCATGTTCTCAGGTTATCCAATTCGATGCTAAGTACGAGAAAATGTAGTGGTCATGTAAATGAAATTTTCAATAAATTGTTGTGGTTTAGGTTTTATGTTTTTATGTAATGTTACTAATCCCAAAAGAAACTATGCATATTTTATTTCTATGTTTCATCAAGTGATGATTATAGGTAATAAATTGTGGTTAAGTATGATAAAAAGTATGGTTTTTAAAATTTTCTAAATAGTAAAATTTTGGGTGAATAGTGAAATACATTAATTTATTGTTCAAGACAAATAAATGAATTGTTGACTCATGGATGATATAGGGATAAGGTAATGCAATAATATTAAATCCTCATTCTCCCTTTAATTTATTTATTACTGGGAATAGTGACTATTCATATTCTTGAGCCAAAATAATAAAAAACCGAATTAAATAATATAAAACACTCCCCTTTTTCTAGGGTAAACACCAACCCTCATAACCACTTCTACAAACACATCTAAATGAATTAATATTGTAAAAATTCATCCTAATAATTTACCATTAATATCCACAAATACAAGAATCATTTGTTCTAATAAAATAAAAATTAATTACCACAGGGAGGTTCTCAAGGACTAGATTTCAAGAGGTAAAAACTCTATATTTTTTACTTAATTTCCATCAAATTTAATTTTATTTATTATTATATAATCACCTCCCCTAATCTAAATGGAATGATAAATCTTGTATATTTTATATACTAGAGTGGTATTATTCCAATGGAACAAACCATCATTTTTTCTCTCCCCTTACTTTTGTAGTAAAAATTATCCATTGCCTGTGATGTGTTAATTGATTGCATTCAAGGACTACGAGTTTTCAATTTCCATTTCAACATTAAATGATGGTAACAAATAAATTTTTTTGGTTAATGTATATTATAATATATATATTATATATTATTAATTTTTTTGTAACCAGTATATATACATAATATTAATTGATAAAACAAAACATGTTTATGATGATCGAAAAATTATAAAATAATATAAATGGGTGCCATTAATGACTCATCGCCGCATCAGAAAAATATTGATATATAATACCATTTTATTTTAATTATTTTTTTTAACAGAATATAATTTCAATTTTGGACAACTGTTCTAATTTTACATGATTTTCCATACATCTATACAAGTAAACTGGCCATGAAAACTCAGGAAATGAATGCTCCCAAATGATAAAATTGTATCTTATAACTCATAAAAAAGGCCGCAAATGAACATAGTAAAATTATAACAAATAAAATAAATCTATAAAAGGTTTTAAATTAATTAATTAATGCATTTAATTTTTTTATCTATGATATTAAGATCATGTACATAACACTTCCATACAAATGGTAAGGGATTCTTTCCAATCCTCTATTTTTCCATCGGGTTATGTTTTCTATCTCTCTTAACCAGCGTAAAAATTAATTATTTTTATATAATATTTATAAATTATATTTATATGTTCCCATATCGTGTATCTATATTAGTCTATCCTTCTTTTATTGAGATTTAATTTTTTTAATAAGGGTCACTTCTCAATTAATCCCAATAAAAGCCCGACTAAATAGAACATCCCAATTTCTTAAAATTTTTCATGTACCATATATAATCTTTTTTTATTTCCCCTTTATTCTTCTAAAATAAATGGTTTTATCTCTAATATATATTTTGGTTCGTTTATGATTTTTTATAAAATATTAACCCTTTTCTATTTAAATACACATTCAAAAGTTTCTTAAACCAAAGTAATTTTTTTTATTTCTAATGCTTTTTAATAACACTTATAACATGATTTAACTTATGGTTGAAATAAATTATTATTATTTATCACCATTTTCCCTTATGATTATCCATTTTTATTTTAATACATTCATTCATGAAATCCATTATGATATTATCTTTTGATATGCCTTTTGAAATGATTTTGATATGGAATTCATTCCATGGGTAATCATTTTGTTTATTTCTGATTTCTTATATTTCATTATTTATATTGAAAACATATACATGAACATATTATGATGTGTGATCCAATATGGTTCTCTAATTCATTGGTTAATGCTATGTCTCATGTGTCTTCATGTGTAAAGATCTTGGTGGATAGCCTAGAGTTGTGCTCCATGTGAAGAGGCCTTGGTGGTTAGAATTATCTCCGGCTACTCCATGTGCACTGATCATTGATCAGGCTTATATCATGTTTTATATTTCTACTAATATACAATGATTACACTATTACATTATTATATTATCTCATGTTCTATATGTTATTATTATGTATTTTTATTCATGTTTTATGCATTTTTATGTCATCATGTTATGAATTCTAACACATGTGATGTGATTTAATATAATGTTTATTCCCTTATTGAGTTTTTATCTCATACCATTGTTGAAGTATTCCCTATGTTTTACTGTGTATATATAAGGGTTCAAGGGAAGTTAGTATATTATTATAGATGATAAAAAAATATTTTTATGATATTTTATTTTTTTATGTCTTGTATACCAAATCATTCAATGGAACTAGGATTTACGATCCTTAGTTTGTATTTGAAGGAAAATTATGTTTAAAATCATTGAATAATATGTGTAAAATGCTATAGAAATTATTTTTGGCGTCTGAGCATGATCTAGTTATTTTTAGTGATTAGGGCTGAAGAAATTTAGTAAGAACCCTAAGGATAATTGTATTACCAAGGATACAATATATATTGTAATGTATGGAATCCCAAGTTAGGATATACATTTCATTTGCATATTTATCATTTTATGTTCACAGTTTTACTTTAATATTCTTACTAGACAAGTATTTTTTCCCCCTAATTGAACATTATTTTTATATTTAACATATGGAAAGAGGAGAACCTATTCCAATAATCAATGTGATAATAAATGTGTTGATTACCAAATGAAATGAGAAATATGGTGGGAACAAGAGATAATAACATTTTGATAGTATTTTCCCAACCTTCTCAAGTTATGAATAATTACTTGAATCATGTAAACTCCTACCTTATCCAAAGAAAGTGAAATTTTATCTTGAGTGCATCATATGAAAAAGGCTTCCCATGTTTAGTTTATCATCAAATCACCTCATTATGAAACAATGTATTTACTCAATTTATAATATGTTCTCTATCCTATAGAGATAAAAAGAAGAGGAAGTTGTACTAGAGACCTAACATTTTGATGGGGAATATAATAAGATGTAGAAATTGATCAATTATATGAATTTCAAAGTGTAAATTAATTCCTTAGATTGAGAGGAATTCAATTAAATATTTTTCAATAAATATTATCCTTGAAACCACCATCTCATGATGAAAAGAGAGTTTGTCAGATAGGTGAAAATGTTGATGAGTTTATTAGGGATAATGAGGATGAAATTAAAATGATTTCAATATATTAATCAAGAGATTTCATAAACTTCAAATGAATGGTGTATTTTCTTTCTTTTTTAAATGAAAATAGATTCTACGAAATTAATTGATGATTCAAGACATTGATAGCTAGGTAGAGATTTTTTGTTTTTCCCTTATAGTTGAAATGGAGATTGGAGACTCTCAGTGGTCTCATGGGTCAGAGATAAAATGGTGAAAATTGATTTAATATGGGATTATCAATATAAAAATTCCATTATAAAAATAAAAAACAACATTTAAAATGTTAGAATTGTGGGATGTAGCATTCTGGATGCTGTCTAAAGGGAACTGAGAAAGGCATCAAATTTGGAAGAATATGGTATCAAGAATATAAATACCAAAGGGATATAAATAATACTACTAATTAGGAAGAAGAAATAGAGGTTCTGATACACACTAATCCTATAGTACATTATTTCAACATCAACTAACATTGTAATTTTGTGAAAAAATACCCTAAGATGAGGGTTTTTTGAGGTAATGAACAAAAAAAACCTCTTATGAAGAAAAAAAGAGAATATATTATAACTCCTAATGTTGTTCAGACTGAAAATGATGTGGTCAAATGTCTGCTAGTTATTCATTCAAGAATAGTGAACATACTATTTGATTATAGTTCTACAAATTCTTTCATATAATGAATTTTTATTATGAAAATTCATACACCACCTCAAAATATTGTGGTTGTGTTATCTAGAAGAAAAAATAGGGAAATTATTTCATCCAATGTATACAAATCTTCAATTTTAGTATATGTTCAAGGAGGATTATGTTTCTATTTCAGAATCATTATCTCGGTTGTGGATATTATTTCCTTACGAGAAAATAAATAATCTTTATAGTGTGCCCACTAGTGAGATGAAAATAACTAAATAAGAAGTTGCATGGGAATATGGACAATAGTTTTCTACACTCGACTTATTCATTATGGGGTGAACCAATCCTCTTTGAAAATAATACTGATGTATCAATGAGTCTATCTATTATTTTCAATGACCTCAATAAAATTATGATAAATAAAAAGCATCCCCTTACACTAATATATCATATGTTGAATAAAATACATTGGGATATGTATTTCATTAAGATGGACCTATGGTCAAGATATTACTAATTAAAGGTGGATAAGGAATATATTTC
The DNA here is from genome assembly GCA_963277665.1 of Viscum album. Classification (NCBI taxonomy): domain Eukaryota; kingdom Viridiplantae; phylum Streptophyta; class Magnoliopsida; order Santalales; family Viscaceae; genus Viscum; species Viscum album. The sequence goes on from OY728148.1 coordinate 1,098,039,683, forward strand.
CTATCGTACCTTTCAAATGAGCTATTGAAACTATGATTTCATTGTGACACCCTTATGACCTAGTAATTATCAATCTATTTTCATGGATCTAATGAATAGAGTATTTAAATATTACATTGAAAAAGATTGGTTTGTTATTTTTTTAATATATTTTTACAAACTCCAAGAGAAAGGAGGAATGTGGGGAGAATTTTAATATTTTGCTAAAGAAATTATGAAGGCAGAACTATAAGCAACGTACAATAAATATGAGTTATTGATGGAGGAAGTATCATTTCTAGGGAATGTAATCCCCAGTAGAGAGATATCTGTGGACCATTCTAAAATAATGGATTTTGAAGAGTGGCCCCAGACAAAATTTCTAAAAGAGATCCATTGTATTCGTGGTTTATATAGGTATTACAGATGATTTGTAACTAATTTATCATTATTTTCAACCCCAATAATGATGCTCACTCGGAAAGGAGAAAATTTATCCTAGACTAGTTAATGTGATGAATGATTTAAATATTTGAAAAAGTGGCTTATCACTACTATAGTGCTCACACTACCCATATGTTGGGAAATCATTATGGTATATAATTTTGCATCATAGAATTTGCAGGGATATAATATTATGAAAATGATCATTTAATATCATACTAATCAATGACTATTAAAATTCACTATCAAAACTACCCCATATTAGATATAGAGGTGGTGGCAATGATGTTTTGATTGAATCTCTTGTGGCTTCTTTTCTATTGGTATAAGTGTGAGATATATACAAATTATTAGATCCCCATATATATATTCAAGCTAATGGTGCATAATATGTTCTAGTTAATAATGTTATATACCATTAAGGATTATAACTTGTCAATACACTACCATCCTAGTAAATCAAATAAGGTGGAACATACTCTAGGTAGAAAAGATATGACATTTTTATCAATAATGAGAGTTTAGAAGGGTCCAATTATTTTAGTACATAAATAGATATACATGGGAATCTATAGAAAAAGAAAATAATTAATCCTTTATCAAAATTTTTCTCAACTATCCTTCCTGGGGAAAATATTGGATGCATAATCAAATAATGTTGAAATTTAGAATAATGGGGGAGCTATCAGAAATAGTAAATCCTAAGACTTCTAAATGGATAAGGAAGGATTCCTGAGATTTGCATCACATCATTGTGTACAATCCAATCCAGATGTAAAAAAGTGATTATGAATGAAACACATATCTGAACCCTCTATATTCACCCAAGGAACATAAAGATGTATTGAGATATCCATGAAATCTATTGCTGGGACAATATAAATAATGATATTATTGAATATACATGAATGTGAATTGTATATTATCATGTGAATGATGTAAGGAAAAATTATAAAGGTAAGACAGAATAATTACCACAACAACATTGAAATAGAAAAATAAATATAATGTCCCATTATTAAATGAACATTGAAATTACATATTCTTTTCAGAATATTTCATAAATTTTTCAAATGACACACCCAAAGGCCAAATTACTTTAGTGAATTTAAAAACTCAGAACACATTATTATAAATTGGGGAATTTTTTTCAACATCTCCCCTTGGGATTTTCTCCTTTAGTAACACTAAATAAAATATTTCATTATAACTTGGAGAGAGGAATACATCAGAAAAATAGTGAACATAAATTCTTAGTAATGGTAAAAAAGGGAGACATAAAAAAATAATCATAAGAATAATGGTATGATAAAATGATCAAGAAAATCCAAGACCATAACTTGCATATAAAATATCATTAAAGGGATCATGGAATATATATTGACATTTCATTATACATGAATCATAAGTAAATAAAGAACATGATCCATGAAAATATAACATAGAAATAAAACATGGAACTGTAGAAAACACATTGGAATATAATAATGATTTCTATGGTAGTCAAGTCCTCACTTCTAAAGACATCTTGGTATAATGGGTTCGCAACCCATACCATCTTGGTAGAAATGGTTCATTCGCATGACCATCTTATTGGTCAAAGTCCCTTATGTCTATCTCATGATATATAAATCATTAACTAATGCTTTGAAGAGAGATATAGGTCCCACCCATCTAATAATGAAATGATACATACATGTACCACAAGGTCATAAATAATAATATCATAGCCCATGAAATGAAACATGTATCATAAACATGAAACAATATTGTAATATTTTGAAAATATATATGTTTTAAAATCATTTCATCAAAGAATAACACATGAAAAGAAGTGTGGTTTATAAGAATATAAACTGTAAGAAAGAAACACATTTCATAATCTTCATGAAATAAAATATAATCCATGTCAAGAGGGAATAAGAATGAATTATTTGATTTATTTCCAAGAAATTCATTTTTAACCCCAATATATGTCATCTATGATAGGAATTAATTATAAAAGATATTTTAAAATAATTTCATTAAGAAAATATCCTTTATTCTTGGAAAAAGTTATCTTTTTTAAAAATTCCATGAAAAATTTAATGAAACAATTATCAATATAAAATTAATATACAATAAGGGGATATTAAAGGAATTTTGATGACATTCAATTAAAAATATATATTCATTTTATATAAGTTAAAAATAAACATTTGCCTCTTACATTTTCTAAAAATGTCAAAAAGTACCTCATTAGTAAAATAAAAAAAGATTCCTTTCAAAACATTTATCAAAAATGAATACATGGGAAAAAAAATAATTAAAAAATATTAGAATAATATTTAGAATATTCTGAAATACATTTTTAATATACATGAATATGGATGTTAAATATTTCCGAATATATACATATGTATAGACAATCTAGATAATAATGAGATTGTTGAATTAACCCTTATAACTTTATAATCATTTTAATTGTATGACCCATGAACGAAATAAAATTGTATGGATATTAAAATAACATAAAATTATTATTAATACCTATAAAATACATTCATTGGAAGTATAAACATCACATAATTAGTTTATAAGGTATGTGCCTTATAAAAGTAATGTCGAGACAAAAATCTACCACTTTAGGTTGGATTCCCTCTGTACATGTCTGATGCTCCTGTATATTGGTTTTAAAAATATTATTGAAATATAATATAATATTAATAATATTTACTATATCATATATGATTCATTTATTATATTATATTAAACATTTATTAAAAATATCTTGTTAAGGAAACATTTTGGGTAATAAATGATTTGTTTGTTGTACATGTTTTAACTTGTTATTCCTGATCTAATTACTTAGATAATGATTTAATTAGTGATTTAATGTAAAAAATTATATATATATTATATATATATTATTTTGATATATGGAATGTAATACACCATTCATATAGATGGTAAGCTGTATGTATGCATGAATGTTGTTTCCATTTTCTTATTGTACTAATCAGAAGAAGGTAAATTAAATACATATATATATATATATTATTATCTTAGAATTATTTGGTAATTTATGTAATATTTTTTCAGTATATATATTTTTATAACCATTCTTGTAATGGTTATCATGGGATATGAACCTTATCAAGTCATGGAGACGGTAGATCGTACATACGCATGAGGGATATCATTCTACTAATGGTAAAAATAATAAGTTAATTATATGGTTATTAAATATAAAAATATATATAATTTCATATTTATTTTTTATATACATTATATGCATCTTTATACCCACCCAAATAATGAAGTGATGAAAGAAAAATTACACCACAATGTATAGATGGTATGTCATACCCAAATATGTGTGGCACTATTGTTTTTTGTGGGATGAATACAAGGTTGAATATGGTTGTTCCATAATCTTAAAAACACCCCAAACATATGTCATATACTATATTTATTACATTATAATGTAATCAAACCATGAATATGAATCATGAAATTATATTTTTTAAAGAGTCAGTATGTAGATTACCTCTTCTTCGATTATCTACCTCTAGATGTCCTCTTTTCGATATTAGAGTTTGTCTGCAACAAAAAATAGAACCTCTATAACATTACCATATAAGTGACTAAGGTAAATGGGTAGTGGATGGTTGATATTTAATTCTCAATGTGGTGTGAGGAAGTGATTGAGGAGGTTCCCTTTAATATTTGAGGTGAGATGCACTTTGAAAATCCAAAAAATATAAAAATATAATATGTTTATTCTACATAAAAAACTCCCATATTTTATATAAATGAATGTTTTGTGTCTTTTAGACCATTTACTATCCCATTAGTGACTATTCATAATTTCTGGGATTTTCAAATAATGTAATAATTTATTAATTGAATAAAATATCACTATTTTAAAACGTGATAATATTTATTTATTTTGGCTTCAAATACATAAATAAAGTTGGAAATAGAATATAATTGTTTATAAAATATTAAACATATCTTATATATCTATAAAATCCATTATACATTTCTATTCATCCCAATAATATCAAAATTATTATTATTAAATTCAATTTTTTATTTCTCTCTTAATTAAATAAATATTATTTTAACATTGAATAAGCATATAATATAATTATATAATTTTTAAAAATTAAAAATTTAATTATTTAATGAAATTAATTTCAATATAATAAAAATAGACATTTAGATTTGTTAATTTTGTCTTGATGTGGACAGATGCTTACATTCAATATAAGTGGGTGATATTTTGTAACAATGCTTGATTTTAAAAAATATATATGTTATTTTCTTGGAGTAGTGTCCATTAAAGAACTACAATACTATATTATGGTAATAAGGGTAAAATCCTATTCATCCCATAAATTTTTAATAATTTTTTGTTATATTTTAAACATTATCATTTTGAAATACCCTTGATTTATTTGTTGTTATTTGAATTGTGTTAACAAAATTTTAAATATTAAGAGGTAATAATTTATAACTTATATGGTGTAAATTGTGCATAAATAGGAAATATATTATATTTTATACATTACAACAACATTTCTTTTATTTTTTAATGAATTTTATTATTCTTAATTAATTTAGTTAAATATAATTTTAATAAAATATCCTTATTGTCAATTTTGACAATAATTACAACATTTTCCTAAATAAAATCTCAAACAATTAAATAATATATATCTAAACTATTTAATAAACCCATAACATGTCATATTAAACTATAAAATTATTGTATCACCTAAATTTAATCAAATTATTTTTATTTTAATATTTTTAATATCTTTTATTTTATCCTTTTATTAATTAATCAATTACCACATCATAATTGTGTCACCATTTTTGATAAATATTTTATCCTTAAATATTTTAAATAATTTATCATGACTTAGATAAAAAAATATATTTGAAATTAAAATTTATAGGTGAATTTATATTATGTATTACCCTTGTGAAAAAATGTTATATTTATTAAAATTATTCGTCTGTAATTTATAAATAATCCTTAAATAAAATAATTAAATATAATATTCATAAACAAGTGGCATAAAAATTTACAATATAATTCTAATAGTGATTTTAGTAAAATCTCACTTATCTAATGACATTTTGACATGTGTTCGGGTAATTTTACAATATTATAATAATAATTTTACATTTAATTATTCAATTTACCCTTAACCATGGTAAATAAAAGATTAATAATCTTATGATTCATAAGATCAACAATGTTATGTTGATACTATTAGAACCTAAATATCATAATGATTACATCCATTTATTTTTATTTTTTTAAATTAAATTTAGAGAAACATGAATATTATGTTTAATGCTAATCTCGTAGACATGACACGATGTGGGAATTTAATGTAAAAATTTATAAAAGATCACAATGATTTTATATCAAATATCAATGTAAAATTAATTCAGATGATTTAAATTATATTAAATTATATATACATAAACTAATTATACTTTAAACCTACTGTAATATAAAATCCAACACTAAAAATTATTGAAACAAAATTTTAACTAAAATAAGTTATTTTTTACTAATCATCAAAACAACAAACTAATCATAAAAACCCCAAAAATAGATCCAAAATAAATTTGGATATACAAATTTCAATGAAGAAGCTTATTTTGTCAATTAAAAAATATAAAATTGTTAAAATTTTATTTCAAATGGGTTCTTCATTTAAAGGAGGTAAAATTACCTATTTAAAAAATAGAGGGTTTTATATATAAAATTTGGTTTTTTATTATTTTATTCTTATAAAATATATTAAATTAATATTAAAAATATATTAATGAATATATAACATATATATTTAATTAATATCATTCACTAATTGTAATTTTTTTTAGTTAGTAATACAAAACTACTTTAGGAGTATAAAAATAAATCTATTTCCTTTAAATTCAATTAATATATATTTTCATTAATAAATAATTTGAGAAATGATTTCATATTACAAACCTTTTATTTTCATAAGTTAGTAAATACTATTCATACACACATATTTAATGGCTAGGTTATGTCTTATTATATGAAATAATAATATTTTAATAAAATAATATTATTCGGTAAAACTCATTATTGTTTTTAAATAATGATATAAAAGAATTCGTTGTTGTGTGTTACATCAACAAAGAATATTGTTGTGAAAACATCAATCTAATCCAAGTGTTTTAGGTAGGTTAATATCGAATTTATTTTGTGTATAATGCAAGCCAAACATAGTTTTTTTAATATAAAACACCTATATTATGTATAGTGTGAAATTAAAAATATCAAAATGATAAATTAATTTAGAAAAATATTTCAATAAAACTTAGGGTGCTAGACTCTACCCCTTTAATATAAATTTATTTTAGAAATTTTTCTGGGTTTCCAAAAGTCTAATTCTTGAAATATGCATTCATTGAAACCCAAATCATAAAAATGAATACTAAAACATTATTAAAACAATAACGTTGGAAACAAAATGGTTACCCAATGTAACTCATAATTAGGCTTCCACATAAGAGAACATTAGAGGAAAGTGAAAATAGGGAAATACAAGATAAATATAACCATCAAGTTTTAATTCAGAGTGACATATGACATAGTTAGGATAAAGCTAATAATAAAATCCATAAACCAATGAGAGTTGAAAAATATCATTGATATCATCCTAAATGATGATAACATGACAAAAGTTTACCTCAATATCCATTCATAAATATTATGAATCATTAAAAAGAGATATACATAGATAATTTAACCATAATATAATCCTTTATTATTCCTTGATCAATTTCCACTTAATCCCTTATTTAATGATATAATGTTGGACTTGTGATTCTTATATAATTGTTTTTAGCACAACAAAAGGCTTGTAGATGTTATCCAATATTCAGAAATCATCATAAGATGAGATGTTACATAAATCTTACAAACTTAATTGACAATTAACATAATATATTCCATACATTTTTGACCTTATAAATCTTCCAAAAAATGCAAATAAAAAAACATTAGGCATAAGGTTATGAAATTAGCTTAAAATTAAACCCCCATATATCATAAATTATCTCTTTGTTTTCACATTCTTGACATTTGAATAACCTCATTGTTTAGTCTATTGAAACTTAGTAATAACCTGATTTACCATACATACTTTTCAGAAACATGTATTCTTCCTTATTCCAATTATTAATTAATATTTTCCTTCAACCAAATAAGATTTATAATTCATCCATTATTAGATAGACTACATTATCTTGAAATACTTAATTAGTTTCGAGGTCATTGACAATATCCAAATTACATTATCCAAATCAGTCATCTCTTTATCCAAGATAATTTCTTTTTCTATATATCTATATCACTTTAATTGTTAACTTCCCTTAAATCAAAATATCACCTTTCCATGTCTTTTTCACTATTAAAAAATAATTTTTCAATCCCTATGGTAATCTTATATTTTAAATAATTCTATATCTCATGATTCATATAATATAATCCTTAAATTACAAAACATGTACACTTTAATCATCGAAAAATATTCATAAACCCTTACTAATGCTTCATAATATTATTATTTAATAAATATTACATAAAATAAAAATTATGAATCATATATTATGGTTCCTAAACAATAATATAATAATACTTCTTATATTAATTATAAAAAATATTGTATGAACATCTCATACCATTCATATTTAGTTTATGATGTCCTTTTCTTCAGTAGTATAACCAACACTCATTGACCTTCCAGATTATCTATATGATATTTCCAATTAGAAAATCAAATTTTATCATAACGATACACTACACATCTGAACCATTCTATGTGAACCCTGTTCTATCTAGTTATGTGTTTTTATTAAAACATGAATGAAAATGATGAGAAACAGTTATCATAGAAATAACCACACAATCCTACAAAATAACTTATATGATTTCTAGAGCATGACACCTACTTTCTAATCAACGACATCATTGATTTATACTATTGTCTTCATCATTATTTTTTAAATATTTCATGATGGTTTGTAAAGAGTTTTTCACTTTCCAAAGAATTTCTTCCAGAAGTGTCAAATTAGGTGTGCAGTAAAGACCATTGGCATGTATCTGGTTACACATGAGTCAGGACCGATGTGCTTTTTTAGAGTTGTTACCCATAGGTACATCTATTCGTCATCCATGTCCACTTGTAGTATCCATACATGGATTTAATGAAAGAGAACCACTTACTACCTCCTTTACCAAAATTCAAGGATATTTTCATAAATATTAACTTATCCTTATACTTATCATTAGAGAAACACCTAGACGTATCCATAAAAATATCCCAAGGGATATCAATATTTTTTTCATCCTAGTTTCCAATGTTTGACTAAATCATTACTCTAATACTAACTATAATTACCTAGTCTTATATGTACACTTACATTACATCACTTTTTTGCAACATTTCTTATATTATATAAAAACATTCACATATATTATTTTATTTTAATGCCTTTATAATCATGGAACACTTTCTTCTAATTTGGTAAATGAACTTAAAATTATACATAAATATATTCATGTTTTCCCCCAAACTAAAACCATTATTTAAAATATGGAGATAATAAGTCATAAAAAAGGGTTGGTTTAGATTATTAATAAAGGTAAACAAGGGAGACATGTAAACATAATCACGAGCATATGGGTATGAGAACATGGTAATTAAAATAAGGGATCACATCCTACATATCAAATATCACAAATAGAATCATGGAATAAGATTGATAGTTGTTATGACTTTTGCGATATGGAAAAAAAACATAATATGTAAAATCATAAAAAGGAATAAAACATAGAACTATGGTAGATACATATTAATATAATAAAGACTTCAATGGTATTCAAGAAATAAATTACAAGGATATATTAGTAGTATGGGTTGACATACCATATAATAATGGTAATCATGGTTCACTACCATTAAAATCATAGTGAAAAAATTTCCCATATGTATATATGTTTAGAAATAAATTTTTACCTAATTCATTGGAGGGAGATGTAGGTCCCTCCCATCTTAAAATTAAAACATACATACTTGAGATAGATGATAATAAGTAATTATATAATAACACATGAAATGAAATGGGTTTCATAAACAAGTAATCATATAATAACCTATGGAAAAGAGATATGTTTTATAATCATTTCATCATATCATAACTCAGGAAAAGAATCGGGTTTTAGAAGAATATGACATGGGAAAGAGAATGGGATATCATTATAACAACGCAATAAAAACTATAAAATTCATAAAAATAATATTAATATAATATTTCTATATTTTATATGAATGGAATTAGTAGCACTTATGGATTCCATCATATGTGGTAAATCATTTGAAAATATCTTTTAAAATCATTTCTTGAGTATAATGTCCTTTCTTCTCGGATAATGTATTCTTTTATAATTATTCCATTAAATATTAAAATAGAAAATTTCATTGAAAAATTAAACTAATAAAATATAATCCATGAGTAATTATTATGTCATGAATTTGTAATAAAATCTATTTTTTCATTACATGTTTAAAAAATATTTTTCTTATACTTTTGTTGGAATAGTCAGAAAGAAACTCCTTAGGAAAATCAAAAAATATTTCATTAAATGCAATTCGGAAAAAATTCATTCATGGGTAAAAATTAAATTAAAAACTTGTATCAAAATAGTAATAATATTGTGATATACATTTCTAAGAAACATGAACATCTGTTATAAATATTTACTTCCAGATACTTACGTATAAACAATCCCGATAATAATGATATTGTGGAACTAACACTAAAAACGTTATAATATGTTGAATCTTATGAAAAATCAAATGAAGAAAATTATTTTGATATTAAAATTCTCTAATACTATGTTTAAGGCTCATAAAAAACTTTCATGGGTAGAATATACAACACATTAGTGTTGTATAAGGCATGTGTCTCGCATAACTAAAGTCTAGACAAAAACCATGTACTATAGGCCTGATTCCCTCCGTACATGTACCGAAATCAGGTATAGTGGGTTTAAAAATAATATTAACTTATAAAATATTAATAATAATATTTATTGTATCATATATGATTCATTTATGACTTTATGTTACCTATCTATTAACAATTCCATGTTAAAGCAACGTTTCAGGTAATAACTGCTTTATTTATCATACCTGTTTTGAATTGTTATTCTTGATTATATTAATTATATCATGATTTTATTAATTCAATTATTTAAAACATGATTTATATATCATATATATTTAGTATATAAATATATATATATAAAGAGATATATGAAATGTAATACACTATTCATGAAGACGTTAAATTGTAATTATGCAAGAACTATATTTCTTATTTTATCATACTGAATAGATGGAGTTAAATGAAATATAAGTATATATATATATAATTTAATTGTAATTATTCTTTTATAAATTTCATATTTATTAATTATATAAATTTCTGCAATCATAATTGAAGTGGTTAATGATGAAGATGAATCTCAATGTGTTTTGGAGATGGTTAGTCGTATGTACGTACGAGCGATGATATCATTCTCTTAATAGTAAAATGGTTGGGAAATTAAATGATATATTAATATTAAATAATAAATATAATGTCATATTTATTATTTATATGCATTATTTCAATCAGTATATATATCCGAATAATTTAGTGATGAAAACTAGATCACACTATGTTGTAGAGATGGTAAGATGTACGTATGCCCATGTTGTACATTAGGTTATTGTAGGATGAATAAAAGTTGAAATATGGTTCTTCCATAATCATAATAAAATATAATCATATCGCTGATACATTAATTATTAATTTATATTGGATTCAACAAATTAAGATTATGTTTAAGAAGAAACAATTTTGAATGATTCAGTAATGATATTACCTCTTCTTCAATGATCTCCATCTAGATGTCCTTGTAGGGACATTAGAGTTTTTCTTTTAAGAAAATAAGAACCTCTATAATTTTACAAGGAATTTTGAGAAGGTAAATGTGCAGGCTTTGGTCATGATTGGATGATCAATGTTGTGCGAGGAAGTGAGGGATGATGTGTCCTTTTATAACTGAGATGTGGGACACTTTTGAAGATCCACCAAACATTAAAATATAATAAGTCTATTCTAGATCAAAAAATATCAAAATGAGAAATAAATTAATTTTTTATAAAATTTTAAAACATAAAATATACCATTTGTAATTATTTATTGTTATTTCTAAATAGTTTAGTAATAAATTATTTCAATCAAATATCATTATTTTTAAATTTGATACTATTTATTTTATTCGGATTTAAATATATCCAAAACAAGTGTTAATTAGAATATAATGGTTTATAACTTCTATAATACATCTTATATATCTATAAAATTAGTTATTAATTTCAATTCATCCAAAACAATATATATATGAATATTATTAAAATAAATTATTTTTATTTTCTTTTAATTAAATAAATATTACATTAACATTAAAGAAGAATATAAAGTAATTATGTAATTTATAAAAGTTTATAATAAAATTTTATAATTAATTTAGTTTTATATTGATCATAATAGACATTTATATTCACTCATATCTTGATTTTTCCCCTTTCTGGGAACATCGAAGAAATCAAATACAAGAGAGTGGTATTTTTTAAGTATACTATAATTTAAATAATATATATGTTATTTTGATGGAATAGTGTTCATTAAACAACTCCGATTTAATATTATTATGATAATGTTATAAAAAAATTCATCTAATAATTTTTGGATATCTTTGGATATTATTTTAAACGGTGTCACTTTGATTTAAGATTAATTAATCATTTGTAATTTTAATTGTAGTAAAAAAATTTAATTATAAAGGGTTTATAAATTATTACTTATATGGGTTCCATAGTATATAACTGGAAACATTAGGAAATTTTATACCATATCATAATATATTATTATTTTTAATGATTTTTATTACTTTAAATTATTTTAATAAAATATTATTAATACAAAATTTATTTATGGTCAATTTTGAGACTATATAAAGCAAAATATTTAATTGAAATTGAAATAGAATTATAATTTAGAAATAAACCATTTAATAAACTACTAACATGTCATATTCAACAATAATTATTTTGAAACCTTAATTTTTTAAATTTTATTTATTTTGATATTTTTGTTATCATTTATTTGATCCATTTATAAATTTAAAAGTTACTATGTCATCATTGTTTCTCTATTTAATTTAATTATTCTATCTCTAAAAATTTAAAATACATTTTCATTATGTAGGTAAAAAATTTATATTTAAAATGACTATTTAATGTATTATTTATCATTTTTATAACTATATATAAAAAGTTATTATTATTTAAAATATGTTTATGACATTTTTAACTTATCATTAAATAAAATATAATAAATTTTAGTACATACCCATGTGACTTAAAAAGATTATAATTTCTACCTATGGTTTATTTTAATATAATCCCACTTATCAAATTAAATTAAGTCAACTGTTTGAGTAATATTATAATATAATAATTGTATTTTTATCTTTTATTATCCAATTCAACTCTAACCATAGTAATTAAAAATTTAATAAATTTACAATTAATAATATCAATGATATTAAGTTGATACTGTTAGAATCTAAATATGAAACTTATTATATACATGTATGTATTTTTTCCAAATTTAAATTCATAGAAACATGAAAATTATGTTTACTGCTAATTCCGCAGACGTTTTGAGAATGAGGTTTTTAAAGTAAAAACATTCAAAGGTTCACAATGTTTTTATATAATATTTTATTGTAGAAATGATTAAATTTACCTATATTGGAATAATTGAAAAAAAAATCTATTTATACATTAAAATGAGTCAAATTTAAAATTAAACACTAATAATTATTTAAACAAAAAAGCAGTTTTAGCTAAAAATAACATTTTCCAAAAGTAATAAAAAGATGAAACTTATTAGAAAAATATGAAAAATTCATCTAAAGTAATTTTTATATTTTAGTTTCATGTAAGAAGTTTATTTTGTCCTATAATAAATACAAATGTGTCAAAAATTATATCTAAAATGGGTTCCCCATTAAATGCTGGTAAAATTACCCTTTTGAAAAATATTGGGTTTTATGCATAATATTTTTTTTGTTCAAATATTATGCCAATAAAATAATTTTGATTAAAATAAATAATATTGTATTATATATATTACATATATATTTCATTAATATCATTCACTAACCATAATTAATATAATTTATTAAGACAAAAGTACTTTAGAAGCATAAAAAATAAATTATATCTTTTATAATAAATTAGAATATATTTTCATTTATAATTAAATGGTAACCAATGAATTAATATGATAAAACTTATATTTTAATAAGTTAGTTAATACTATTCATAATCATAAATTTAACGTATAATTTATATATAATTATATTAAATAATTTTTTTTATTCAGTTGTTTGGTAAAACCCAGACTTTTGTATAATGGAAACAATCAAAATAACATTCCATTTTGTGTAACACAGGACATGAATAGTGTTGTGTATAACGGAAGATAGTACAATTGTTTTGTAGTGAAATATTACCTGACGTTTCACATAACACCAACCAATGATAGTGTTTATCATATAATAGAAGTTATTTTTCAGTATTATGTGAAATGAAAAATATAAAAAATATTAAATTAATTTGAAAAAATATTTCACCAAATATCAAGGTGTTATAACATCACCATGGAATTTTTCACTGTATATCCTGAGAAATCTAGAGGAAACAATGATGTTTGTGTTTTTTGGATCATATTACGAAGACATTTCACTTTATCTCAATTCATGAAGATTCACCTCGGATCAAACTGCACTGATATACATTAGAGAAGTGGTCAGGCTCAATGGAGTAACACTATATATTTTATCAAATCATGATCCGAGATTCACATACATGTTCTGGAAAAGTATCCAAAAAGCTCTAATAACTGGGATGAACATCACTAATACCTATCGTCCTCAAATAGATGAAAAATTTAAGTACACTATTCAGAAACTGGAAGACTTATTGGGAGAATGCTCTTTGAACATAAAGGGATGATGGGACCAACATATCCCTTAGGATGAGTTCTCCAAAAATAATAATTTCCACTCGAGAATCCAAATGGATTTATATAAATCCCATATATGGGAAAATATATTGAACAACTATTTGCTGGGATGAAGCCAATGAATGTAAGCTTCTATGTTTAGAAATGGTGGAAGTTGTGAAAACCATTTAAGAGGACATCAAGGTAGCCAAAATTCGATAGAATATATATATAAAAATAGTCAATGGGACATTGAGTTAACATTTTGAGTCATTTAAATACTCTACATATCTCCATAGAAGAGGAGTGTGATATTGTGTATGAAAGGGGACATATTTCCCTGGTACATCAGCACCTTCAAGATTCATGATTGTGTCAGAGTGATGGTCAATAGACTAGACCATCCAAAAACAATGTATCAAGTATAAAATGTATTCCATGTATCCCTCTCTAGAAAGTACATAAACAATCCCTCACATGTAATGAAATCATATGTGGTACAATTGCAAAACAATCTATCTAACAAGGAGAGAACAGTGAAGATCATGGATCCTAGAGATAATTTTCTACACTACAGTACTACTCACATGGACAATGTACTAAGGAGGAACCATAAGTTTGAAGAGGAAACATGGGAACTAGTGGAAGAATTTAATGAGAAGAACCACAACCCATTTCCCCTTAGTTTGTGAAATGTAATTTTGAGGGCGATGTTTTATAAGGGGTAATAATTCAACAGCCCAAAATATTACAGATAAAATATAACATATTATAATTTATTCATATAGTATTATTCATCTAAATCACATAGTGAACAAAAAAATATTATAAATAAAAAATTAACTAAATAATAGGTTTTTTCATCAATTAAGCAACATATACTAGTGGAATAGTAACACGACCTTTGGAAAATTAATATGATGCTTATGAATAGTAAACTAGCTAATAAATTAATAAACTCAAAAATTAAAGTATAAATGAAATTTAGGCATCCTATGAATGAAAATATGAAATATATATATATATATATCATATTATAAGTAAATAATTATTTAGAAAATGATATATTAGGTATTGGTACTTTTGAGAATTGTAAATAATTATTTACAATTTTATAATTAAAATATTGTATTTAAAAAACAATTTTTTATAAAATTTAATCCCAAATTTATATTTTGATTTCTAAAAATTATATTATATCTTTATAAGACCTTAATAAATTTTTAAGTGTTATAAAATCAATTATTATTTTAAATTTTTTATTTTTTGAGTAAATGATGATTTTATTTAAAAATAAAATTTATCATATATAGAAAATTATTTTCAAAATATGAAATCATTTTTTAATTATAAATGTTAAAATATTGTTAGAGTGATTTTTTTGGGATTTTTCTAAAATAGTTGATTTTTTGGTGATTATTGAAATACATTAGTTTATGCTATAAGATAAGTACATGAATTATTAATTGATGTCTAATAAATGGATGAGTTTAGCCAGCACTCTCAAACATCATTCTACCATTACTCCATTTAATCATGGGAATAAAAACTATTAATAGTCTTGAACCCTAATGTAAATAATGAATAAAACATTGAAAAACACTGCTCTCCTCCCACAATCAATACCACACTAACCACATCTTCTCCTCACATATACAAAGCCTTAAATATCATAATAATTCATCTTAATCCACTCCCAGGACTCTCCCATATTATTTGGATCATTTTTCTCATGAAAAACCCAAAACCAATTCCCCCTAAGGGGGTTCGTAAGGATGAGAATTCAAGAAGTAAAAACCTCTTTATTTTTCTTATAATTTATTTTAAATTTCTTTTATTTTTTATTCTCTAATAACCACACCTAATCTTTGTAATAAGATATCTCACATATATTTTATATATCGGGGTGTAAATTTTTTAATGGAACAAACCACCGCCATTTCTCTTCACCCTCATATTGTACGAAAAGATATAATATTGCCCCTAATGTGTTAACTGAACACATTCATGGACGACGAGTTTTCAATTTTCTTTACCACCTTAAAAAATGGTTAAAACAATTATGGTTAAAATAGGTTATAATATAATTATTAAATGATATTTTTTATTATGGAACTAGTATATATATACATAATATTAATTAATAAAACAAAACTAATTCATGATGATAAAAATGAAAAATAATCAAAACAATTATCCTTACCAAATCATCATCACATATGGAAAAATTGTCATATAAGACAATTTAATATTTTATTAGTTCATTAGAAATATATAATTGTAATTATATAAAACCATTCTCATTTTCCTTAATTTCCATCCATGTGTACAAGTAAACTGATCATGAAAACCAAGGAATTGAACACTTCTGAATAATAAAATTGTATCATATGAATCATAAAAAAGAACATAAATGAATATATGAAAATAAAAATAAATAAAATAAATGATGATATTATTCTTAATTAAATAGTTAATGTATTTAATTTTAGTATCTAGGACATTATGATCAGGTGGAGAACACTTTTTAAAAAACGTTGGGGATACATTCTGAACATCCAATTTTATTTTAGGATACGCTCTATCTCTATACCCCAATTTAAATATTCATTACTTTATTATTCTTCATTATATTATTTTAATATGTTAAAAAATTAGGAATCCATATCTGTTCGTCATTCTTTGATGGGGAAATACAGGTTTTATTAAGGTTCCCATCTTGATAATTCATGATAAACAAACCTGATTAAAGCTAACATTCCTATATTATACCAATATTTAAGTAACAATCATAATCTATTTTAATTAGACATTATTCCTATAAAATAAATTATTTAATCATAAAAATCTTTTTTTTGACTAAATTATGGTTTAAAAAAATATTATTCATTTTCCTCTTAAAATACTCTTTCATATTTTCCTTAAATTGCACAGAAATATTTTATCTGTAATGTTCCATACAAACTATTTTAACATGTTTTAAATTTCGATTGACATCTCATATCATGATATATGTCTATTTTACCTTATGGTTGTCCATGTATGATTTAAATCCATTTACTTAGGGACTCCATTTGGTTATTCGCTTTTGATATGCCTTTGACATGATATTGATACCCAATTATTTCCATGGTTAACCCTTCTATTTATGTATGATTCCTTATATATTATTCTTAATGTGGAAAACATATTAATGAATAGTTTATGATGAATTTTCCTTGATATATATCAAAATCTTTGGGTAATGATTAGTCTCATGAGTCTTCTTGTGAAACCGTCATGGTTTGTATCCTTGACTCATGATCAATGTGCAAACATCATGGTGTTTTTCCTTTACTCATGCTTCTCCATCTGAAATGAGCCGCAAATAATTATTATGTAATGTTTTATGTTTCTATAACACTACTACTATTCTGTGACTACATGATCCCATGTTCTATATTTTATTTTTTCATATGTCTATTCATGTGTCAGACCTTTTTATATCATAATATCGTGCCTTATAATGAATATTCTTTTCATTATTCTAATGTTTATTCCCTTACCGATATTTTTAGCTCATACCTTTTCTCATTTATTCCCCTATATTTACTATGAATATGTAGGGGCTCAATTAATTTTAGGAGCTATTTATGGATTATTAAAATAATGATTTTTTATTCCTTTTCCTTGTTTTTAGTTTTATGTACCTAATAATTGAATGACACTATGCTTTGCAATCCATTGTTGATATTTGAAGGAAAATATTTCTTCAAATAATCAAATAATATGTGTAAATGGGTATGTTCATTATATG
This sequence comes from Viscum album, assembly GCA_963277665.1. Taxonomy (NCBI): domain Eukaryota; kingdom Viridiplantae; phylum Streptophyta; class Magnoliopsida; order Santalales; family Viscaceae; genus Viscum; species Viscum album. The sequence continues at coordinate 1,098,058,068 of OY728148.1, forward strand.
GTGTGTACATATATAGTACACGACATTTAGTTTGGCCTAGTTAACAAGATGAAGCCTTAGTTGAGTGACTCAAATACATTGGAACATACGTACACAACATGTAGCTGGACATCACACTCAGTGTATTATCCCATTAAATGAAAAAATTAAAAATTATATAAAATTGAAAATTACACCAGTAAAATGTTATTTTATTGATGGGAGCACCAATTTTTTATTAAAAATTTAACATTTTTTCTAAATAATATTAATTTCACAATTAATTTATTGCAATTGAAATACGATTTTGGTTCAATTGTTTATTTTTCATGAATATAATAAATAAAGGGTATATTTAACTAATTTTGGATTATAATTAAGATGAATGGTAATGAACAAATTAATGCACCTTAAATCATATAAAATTATAATTAGAAAATAAATAAATAAATCTGACACATTTAATTTTTCTTATTTGATGATGATTGATTGATGATTTCATCAATTTCTAATGAACACATGAAGTCTCGTAAAAATATTGATGCATATAGAATACATGAGAAAATCTATTGTATTTACTAGGATAGGGCTGGTTATAAAAAGTTTGAGATTTCCAAGGTTCTATTTCGAATAAATCTTGGATAGGGTGACTCATCTTGGCCTCAAATAGGAAAATTAAAGGCATATATTGAGTTCCTAAAGGATCTATCATTCAAAATCACTAAAGAACATTGATCTGATCCCATTCTATAATTACTCCCTTAAAGATTCTCTAACATTGTTTAGAATTTTAAAATTAAAAAATTTGATAAGTCTCCTCCAAATACTCTAAATCTTATTCTCCTAGTAGATAATGATATTAAGTGTAACAGTATATATATCATAATTTTAAAAAAATGTAAATAGAATGAAAATATATTTAAGTCCATTTCTTCTCCATGCCCTACCTATAATAGGAAGATAAAAGTGAAACAATGAAAATATGATACTTTCTATTTCTCATGTAGCAATAAGGGTCTCTAGAATAAAAACTACACCCAACCATGAAGCAATGGGATGATTAATTTGAGTTTGTTTTCGAGTTAAATTTATCAATTTTTACCAATTGGGTATTATATAATATTTAAGGTGCTCACATATGTATTAATATATAAGAAGCATGTATAATAAAAAGGATTTACTGAAGAGAGATTGATCTATTAGTATCCAAAAGATAAAAAGTCATTTTTTAGGTATCAGGGTCTACTACCTAACATTACTAATTGGGGTGATCTTGGTTTTTTAAGTTATTATTATTTTTAGTATATTTCCAAAAAACATTATATTTTCATCCAAATTGATATGGGAGGACTTATATTCAAATTTGGAAATGAATTTCAATTATTATATAAATATATAATTTTTTATGGTATGATATATTTTTTAATTGTCTTCATGTGTTCGATTATATAAACCTTGTAACAGAAATTGATAATAAAATTTATTCACAAAACTCAAACCAAGAACAACATTGGCATCAATTACTAGGCCATGTAAATGAAATTTTCTTGACTAGATTACCTATAGTGTGATATTTATATTCTTTCGAACTAAAAACATGTCGTGTAAATTGTTGGACCCCGGGACACCCTAAGAGGGGAGGGGTGAATCAGGGTGTCAAATATTTCTTTTAAAACCAAGGATCATGTTCCAACGTTGGTAGTAATTGGTTAAACCTATATGATGGATATGATCAGTAATGAAACATTCACATGCAAAGAGATGACACCGAAATTTTTACATGGATCACCACTAAGGGCTACGTCCCAGGGGCAGACGCCGATATGTTGTCGGTCGTACCAAATTCCACTTATCTTTACTAGTTGTGGATTACAATGGTTCGGGAATAGTCACTCTCTCCCAGGCTCACTTCCTTTACAAAGGTTCAGGGATAGCTCAATGCTCCCCTCGGGTCACTCCCATTGACTCCCCCTAGCTCACTATCCTTGGTGAAGTCACACTCAGTTTATACATGTGAAGGTCTCTTCAATAGATTTGAATTGAAGTCCTTGTCTCCTATTCATAATGAGACAATTCTTGCACGAGAGTCCTGAGTTGATGCTATTTTGTATTCAATCTTATTCTTTAGTGAAATAACTGAATTCACTAAATCTCCTTCTTCTCTTCCTTTAATTCCCAATACCAAAACCTGAGTGTATCATTATATTTTCCTATTTCTATGCATATCTGAGTTTAGATGCACGAATCACTCTTTTTCTCTTCTTAATGCACAAAGAGGGTGTTGAACACCAAGAATGTGTATGCGGTATAACAACTCTTCGTAAACCCAAATGGTTCACTGTTATTCTGTCATCACAAGGAAGATTTGAGAGTGCTAAGCACCTATCAAAGGCATGCGAGACCACCAAATTTTTCGCGCACCCTTCTCGGTGTCATGCGCATAAAATTCAAACCTTGCGCATAAAAATAACATTTGACACCAAAAAGGATTTTCGCGCAACTCTTCTATTTCGCACAGAACTTCACTTTTTCACGCAACACCTCATTTTTCGTGCAATACTTCTTCTTTTCACGCACCACTATATACCTCAATTTTTCTATGATTCATAGCTCGGGATTTGTCTAACTGTGAAGCCTCTTCGAATGAGAGGGGTTCACCTCATATTTATAGGAATTTTTGATCTTGTGCGTAAAACCCCTTCCTGCGCATAAAACATTCTCTCAGTTCTTTGAATTACGCGTACCTTCCTTTTATTCTCGTGAACTTCTTTGGGTTTTCGTGCATATCATTGCTTCTCAATTTTTCATCATTCTGAACATGAATCCTCTATTGCACATAAAACTTCAAACCCAAATTATGACTACAACCAACATTACGCACACTAGTTTGATTTTCCACACACATGGTGTGAACGTCTCTGATTTTTCACGTGCCTCTTGCCTTTGCCGATTTTCAGTATTTCTGATTCGATGCACTACTTACGCGAAAAATTCACCCAACTATTCAGCACACAATATTTTTCCGTGCTCATTCCCATATTTTTGCGCACATCTCTGGTTTTTTACGCAGCCCATGCCTTTACCATTTGTCATTATTCTCATTATGAAACACATTTTGCACGAAAAACATTGCTCCACTATTTCGCGCTCAACGCTGTTTTTCGCGCCCAACTAAAGTATTTCGTGCACAGCCGTAATTTTCCGCACACCACTTCCTCTTAGTGCGCACCTCCTTTTGCAGACAACCCATGTTATCATTTTCTGATTTTGATGCCCAAAAATTTTCCAAACACTGTGAAACAACACCGCCTTCAATATATGCTTTAGTCGTAACCTTCATGCTTCTTTTTGATGATTTTCCTTCTTCAAAACTCTTTTTAATTATTCACAAACTCCGCTATTGTGATATATATCCTTAGATAGAACAACTTTAGCATCATCATATGTTGAGAAAATGTGAAGAGCATGGCCATCTCAGAATTCCAATCCCTTCCACACTGTCTTCTTCTTCAACTATTATTTTCTACTTCATGCAAATCATATGATCCTATTCTTCAAGAAACCTCTTGCATAGTTCTCATGCAATCATGATTAATTGCACGGTCTTCATCAAATCCACATTCTTTTTTAATCATCGTCATATGGATTATTCCTTGTCATTATTCACCATTGTAAACAATGTGTGACCTTTGAAACAGGTTCATTGATCTATTGATCAGTACAACAATCGTCTGAATTTCCATTCATCCATTTAATTGGAGTACTTCTTGATCTCCTTCATTTTAATCTTCATTGACAACTATTGACAAAAAATAAAACCTTATACACAAAGTAGACCCAATATATATCACAGAAGTTTGACATCCAAAATTGCAAAATTTTCATTTTATGGGAAGTGATAAAGGTATAAAGAGATTATTTATTTAATTATATATCATAACTTTTATTTATTATTTGTTTTGATCTGGATATGTAAAATTTATTAGGTATAAGTCAAATTCTTATCATAAATTCAATGAATAAAATAATTATGTTGAGAAAAGTCGTGGTAAGATGAGAAAAAAACTCCAGTTAGTCTATAGTGGAGAATAACATAATAAAGACTTCATTGAAAAAATATGTTATTTTGGTATGTTATCCCATATCTCTTCATATGATCCTTTGTAGAACGGTGTAATTTAAAAGAATTACCACACATTATTGGACATGGTGAGATCAATGATGAGTTATGGAAGTCTTACATTATTCTTTTAGGGATACAAGTTTCAAACAACAGAAACAATAATAAACATTGAATAAACTGAAGTGTTAAATATTATTCCAGTATAATTTTGAAGTTGAACAAAAACCATATAATCAAATTTACATGTGCGGGGAAGGAAATTATTTTTTATTGTCTCTTCATTTTACAAACATCCTTATAAGAAACATAGTATACCTTTATGTGATACCATAAGAAAAAAACAATATATTTCCAATATGACCCCTTAGAAAAAATGATTATAGGTTAAAGAAATTCCTTATTCCTTGATTAAGAACACATATATAAAATTAATAGTGAGACCACAACATAATTCAAGGGATTTGACGATCAACTATCACAAGAGTTGGTACAAGGACATATTCCATAAATCCCAGTGGAAGAGGAAACTGTTATAGGGACTCAATTACAATATAGGAGTATAAGGGAGGTTAGTGAATTATAACAATATAGATTTATATCTAAAAATGACGATGAATCATTATTATTTGACATGAATGATTCCATAACCTAAAAGGATGTTATAAGTGGCACAATATTTTTCAAGTGGAGAGAATCTATAAATTCAAAAATGGAATCCATGTAAATAAACCATATGCAGATTTTGGTAGTCCCGCCAAATGATAAAAATACCTTTTCCTGAAATTGTTTAATCAAGATAAAACTAGACATGGAAGTATTATTTTGTACCTATAAAGAGAGACTGATTGAAAAATGGTTTAAATAGTTTCACTCACTGTCTATGATAAATCCTTTTCACTTGTTTCAATACTATAATCCTTCAAAATTGTCAACGTCATTTCAGTTTACCAGGACTATGATATTTGGAAAATGGGTTTCAACACATTGAGCCTTCAGAAAGATGTTAATATGACACAACATGAAGGGTTTGTGACTCTAATGGTTTCTAATAAGAAATGAATATTGAAAAAAACATTTTTTAATTAATGAATGTATCTCAGTCATGTATTATTTATTTTTCTGAACACATATTAAAATTTGGTTTCATAATGAGTGAGCATGAGACTTGTGTCTATAAATATTTTAGTGGGAGTGCAGTAATTTTCATAATAGTATATGTTCAGAAAATATTACTCATAGGAAATGAAAAAAATATTCTGAGTGTATTTTAAGACATAGTTGAATAAATACTTCTCAATGAAGGAAATAGAAAAAGCATCATATATTCTTGGGATCACGATCCATTTTGATAGATCTAAGAGACTACTTAGCCTATGTCGAGCTACATATATTAACAAGTTACTGAAGAGTATTACTATAGAACAATCCATGAGGGAATTTTTGCTGACATCACAAGGAATTCATCATTCTAGGAAAATCTGTCCTCATATACAAAAGGGAAAAATTGAAAATATTCAATATTGTTTAGTAATTGGTTCTGTAACACATTATATTCTATATACCAATATAGATATTTCCTATGCATTTATTGTTATAGGAAAGATATAAAGCTCATCTATGTGACCACCATTGGGTGGAAGAAAATAATATCATTAAGTATCTGAGTAATATTAAGGACATTTTCATAGTCTATGGAGAAGATGAGGAACTAGTCATTAAAGGATATGAATATGCTAGTTTCTATAATGATCAAGATGAATTGAAGCCACAAACAGAATACCTCTTCACATCGAAGAGTCCAATGTAGTTTGTGGTTGTAGACTCTTCTGTAGAGTCCTAGAATATTAGGCATTTTGAAGATACTAAGGAATCATGATGAAATGAATCCCCAAATGGAATAACTCTTCTAGTTGTGAGATAAAAGAGCCTAAAGTAGTATATGGTTGGAGAATCTTCAATAGAGTCCAAGTATATTGTATCATTTGAGGATGTTAAGGAATCATGGAGGATGTGATACTTCATATATGAACATAACATGGTACATGAAAGTAAATATCTTATCACACTATCATAGGGATAATACTATATCTGGGGTATCAAAGTCCAATAAATAGGTGAATCACATACTTCAAAAGTATTATATCATGAGGGATTTTTCTCAAATAGGAGAGGGTTTAGTGATATGTATTTTCCCAAAAGAAAACTTGGTAGACCCCATAACAAAACCCTTAATTGAGATAAAACATGATTATTGTGTGAGGTATAGTAGACTAAAAGTCACACGTAGTAGGATCTTGTCTATGTGGTAGTATGTTATAGGTTGTGTCCCAAGACCAACATATTTTACATTGATTACATGTATATTCGATGTATATAATATTAATTTTACATATTATTACATATTTTTCATTTATTATTTGTGAATTTAATGTACAAATGTCTTATATAATTTGTTGAATTAATAATCACATAGTCTTTCCTTGCTATGACGAGAACCATTATGTTCAATGAAAATATTCATAATATAGTTCTATTTTTTGATAATGTACTATAATCATACTTGTAGTATTTAGACCACAATGCGTGACTACTCTTAAGAGGCCAATGGTTTTTCTCCTGAGGTTTCCACTTTGTAATATCGACAACGGGAGACTATGAGAGTAGACACGCCAATAATAATTCAACATATTTTGTTGTAATCAGATATATAAACATATGATTTTCTGTATTGTTCCTTATAAATTATGATTATAATTAATGTATTTCATTACTCACTTACTTATAATTACTGACCGAAACTGTTACACCTTATGATGGTTGTTTTATGGTATATTAGGAACATCACGATTTAGATTTTGTTATTACATAAGTCACAGAAGGATTTTACAATCCATATTTAAGGATGATGGCATCTCAGAATATTTTTTGGAATAAAACATTAAAATTAAATTCTATGGCCTTGTTGTATGGATGTTTTTATTTTAAATATTCAATGAAATAGGTATCAAGTAAATAGGTTGAGGACACCATCATTCTACCATATTGATGAGTTATTGTGACAAAGGTATTATATTATACAGTTAGAGATCATATATGGTTTTCTATATTATGACATTATGTTCAGATTCATGGGTTCCTTGGCTCATTGATAGACATTAATCTCTTACTTTAGGCAATCCCACCTAATGAAAACAAGAATGAATCATATAGGATCATACACTAATTGGTTTTATAGATCTTGATTAAATTGTATTTTAATTTAATTTATGTAAAAATATTATAATGATGTATGAGGAATTGTTTTATTCAATTAACATTGATAACCTTAATGAAATAAATATTTATTCACTATCATGTGAATAAAATATTATTTCTTTATTTCATTGAATTTTTAAAAAATATTTATTCACCAATTTGGGAAATAAATGATTATTTATGGATGAATTTTTTCTTTGGGTTTTCAATAAATTTAAGATTAGTTTGAATAAAACAATACCATTTCTAGGAAAAAATATTAATTAAAAGGCTGGTTAAATAATATTGGTAACTACACAAGATGGTGAGTGCCACTAAATAATAATTATAATACTATAATTATATGTAATAATGTTTATTAAAGGTAAAAAATGTTATTCAATTGACATAATGAAATTAAATAACATTTAAAATTGTATTCTAACTTTATAAATATAAATATATTTCAACTCTATAGAGAATCCAAAAATTTATAATAGAGAAATGTTGTGAATAAAAAAATCTCTCTCTACTCCTTCTCTCTCCCTCTTAAGAATGGCAAGTGAAAGAGATATTTAATCAGTAATAAAGAACAAGGGATCAAGAAACAATAATGAAATACATTCACATCACCATGATAGAACTTGGTGATCAAATGACATTCTTATAGAACATAGAAGACTAAGTGCATCACCTATATAGGTATTATATCCCTAGATCCGCATAGCACAACGAATGAAATATGTAAGGGCCTATTTAGATAATCAACATTCAGCAATGAATAATTTTTTTTGCCTAGGTATTTATTTCATAAAATATTAAAACAATTATTTACAAATTGTACATGTAATACCTCACACCCAGTTTTGAGAATTGATTAATAAAATAAATTTCAATATATCAACCACCAAAATATTCTTTAACTTCAACTAAGACCAAAAAATTATTGACCATGCTTCTAAATTTTTAGATCGTGAATTTGGATAGACACACTTTTGATTGGTATTGATGGTAAAAGAATTATATATCTACAATAAAATAGATCATGAAACAAATTTTTTTTCTTAGTACCTTTATTTTGGATGAACCAATGGTCTTTTCTCTCTTCTTATTTTTATGGATTTATGGTTTTTATGTTTTTTTATCATTTACTTCTTTGTTATCAATGTTGTCTACCTCTCTCTATAGTTAATTTATATTATCATAAATATCCATATTTTCAATTAATAATAATGATTTCCTACATTGAAACATAGTTATGTGTTACTATTGATTAAATACACATTAACTATTATATCTTATCAATAATAAGTATTATTAACCATTTAAGATGTGTATTTTCAATAAAATTTATTATCAAATGTCAAACCGTTGATTATTGGGATCAAGGATCACTTGCGAGGATGTGATAAATTAAAGGTATAGAGAGTGAAAAAACAAGATATTTTAGAAGTGGAACATCATGTTTGTAAGAAATTAAACACATATATTAGAAGATAATTTGAAACTTTTATATTTTAAAAAAATACTTTTTTTAAATGAAATCAATCCTTTCGAAATCTTTCAAAAGATATAATCTCGAGTTTGAATGAACCACAATTTAGAAAAACCTTATAACTAATCCATTAAATTCATGGTTATGAATATAGATAAAAAAGTTATTAAAATTAAATGGTTTACAAGTAAAAAAATTAAATGAAAATATATTGATTTTAAATAATATTATAACCACTTTAATGAAAAATAAGTGGTTTCTAGAAAACTATATATTTTGGAAAGTAGGTTTCGCCGCACATTGCACAAAAAATGAAATTAATTTATATAAAGTTTAGAAAAATTATATTCAAAAAATATATTTATTTTTCAGTCAACATAAACAATTTTAATTTTGAGGAATTTTTTTAATTTTTAATAAAATATTTATTTTTTAGAGAATAGTGAAAAATACCAAATTTTTAAAAATTACCAATAAATTATGTTATTTAAAATATCCATTATAATTTGAATTTTATTTCATGAATCATAAGAATTATTAATTTATATTCTTTACATTTAACTACATTTTATTAATTTGTATACTAAATTTTTTTATAAGTCTATTTTGGGATTAAAAACATGTTTTTTCAGAAAACAGTTTTAATGTACAGAATGCATCCCCATTTTATTTAATAGAAATAACCCATAAAGAGTAGTGGTCATAATTAAGGTAATTTATTGTTAATTATTTGTACTCATAAATTAATATAATTATTATATATATTCAAACAATTAATATATGATTATTTTTTCCTTAAAAATTATAGATATTGAAAACTATTTTTTCATCATGTCTTTATGATTAATTTTAAACTAAATTCATGCAATTATTTGAATTTAATTTTGAATAAAGTGAAAGATATTTGGAATAATATTATATATTATTCTATGATACATTATTTTTTTAATTCAGTTAATAGAATAAATAAAGTAATTATTTAAGGTTGTTCAGGTAAAAATTGGTTTACCAAGGGGTTCAACTAAGATGATAAGTGTTAAAATGATCTATAAACATGTGTAAAACCCATTACAAGGAAATAGTTTTACATTATATCATTTATTATTTTATAATGATCCATTTTAGTGTAATTTTTAATGTGAAAAATGTGGGATCACTTATTCAATTAAAAAATTTCATGTGTTTCCTCTACGCCACTAATACAAGGTCCCCCTCTCTACTCCCATATTCATAGTAACAAAATCAATTGGTTCTGAAAATACCACAAAAAATTTAATCCGTAATTACATCATGACATCATATATTACTATGATTAGTCATTATGAACTAATATGATTCTTAATGTATAATCCTAAAGTGGCACTATGATGAAGATGTACAATTCTTAAATTTGTGTATTTTTTTAATTTTTATTTCCACATCCTTAAAATAATTTTAAAAAATGATAACATAATAATACCATTATTTAATATATACATATAACATATTGTATTTGTTTCAAACCCATATCTATATACAGTTTTATCAAATGTAAAATGAAATCATTGATCGTTTGTACAGTAGAGTACCACCTTGTGAAAATATACAATACATTTTCTATCTATAGATTTTAAGGATGGATATAATGATGGATTTAAAATTTTTATACAATATTTTAAAAATTATTATAATTATGTAATTATTATATCACATATATATTCTATCATTCCATTCATTGGGGTATAGGATAATGTCGCTTGTGTATAAGATTGACTATGGTCTCGATAAATGATGTGATTTTTTTATCACCTATGATTTACATGGAATTTATTAAGGATAAATTTAAATGAAATTTGATATATTTATTAAATAACTATATATTTTAAAATATAATATCCCATCTTACTTCTAGGCATCCAATCCATTGAGAAATGATGACATCGTCCTTCTGCATGTGTGTACCAGTACCACCACGTAGATATGTGAAATTGTTTTTATATTATTATTAAATGGATTGTAATAAAAATTTATTTGGTTAATATAAAATATATTTTGGAAAAAAATTATTTTTAATGGTTCAATATTATTTATATTCCATTCATTCTATTCATTGTGAATAATGGAAACAACATTCTTGCATTGATACAGTCTACCATATCCATTAATGATGTTATTAATTTTCTATCTCAAACATTTATATAATAATAAAAATACAAATATAATGAATATATAAGATATTTATTCAATTTTTAACATTCTGGTGATATTATTACAATGATCATTACAAAATGACAGAAATTACTAAACCAAAACCTACTTGAAAAATGAATCAGTTATCACCCGAAACAGTGATTTTATAGAATAATTGTTAAATATGGAAATAAAATACAATAAATAAATAATACATGGTAGGATATATATGATTATGTTACGTTTATAAGATTATATTAAACCAATGTATATTATATAGTATGTTCAAAAACATATGAAGGATGTCCATCCTATGGTATGGGTTTCTCTCCACTCTTTTAATTTTGTAAGGCATATATCATATTAACCTACTAGTTTTATTTTTTGGAGTATATTATTCCCATATGATTTTTATATCATTAATCCAGTTATATTCAATGTATTTAATATTTCATTTCAATTTAATTGTTTTGTGGTTCTAATAATTCTATCTTTACCAGTGTGGTAATATATATTTTACAATATCATCACATACTAGGTATATTAATGATTACATTTGAAATGATGATATATTATAATTTTTTACTAAATAAAATCATGAATTATTCTATCCCATTATTATTCATGAACTTTTCAATTTGAATGACCATTTTTATATCATTGGTACTTAATAATATTGTTTTTTATAAAATAAATATTCATTTATATCCTCCATCGAATAAATTTTTTCATCCAAAATAATGTTTTATAAATATTCTATCGAAAATTTATTTCAAATTATAGAAATTATTTATTAATGAAAATTTTACCCATTAGTAATTTTTTACAGAATGTTTTTAATGATATTATGATTCCTTTTTTCAAAAAAAAATCCCATGTATATTTTACCAATAACGTGAAGGATACTTGTTTTAACTTGTAAAGAATGTACATAATTTACTACCATCAGGACTATTCAATGTATTAAACCATCTTTTATACATTTCAAAGGTCATTCTAAATGAACGGTATTTTGAAAATATTTTTTGAACTTATAGTTTTCAAAAATATTTTCAAAGTGAAATGAATATTTTACTCAAGCATTATTTTAATGAAAATTTTACGGTATTTCTATTCATCGATGAGATTAAATATTTATTTTACATATGATTCATTGGGGATAGGTTGTATTTATATAAATATTTTTGTTTATTTGAATTTCTTATGATCATCATTAAAGATGATGTAAAATTTTATTACCATTATCAATGCTAATCAATGTGATTCATGATTATGTTTATTCAGTTGGGTAATTTCTTATATTAAGTAGGTTAGTTTATTTAAAATAAAAAATTATGTTGATTATCTTTCACACCTCTTATATAATGAATTCATTGTTATTATCATAATATGGGATGTGCATGCTAATGTCCCTCAATAAATCTATAGGTCACATAAGACAAACTAGATTAGATTTTTGGTCAAGGACTCACCCATTTATTTAAGATATATTGGAATTAGTCTATAATAGTATGTTTATGATGTCTGAAATTTTGAATTCCCCATTAGGTGATTTTATTTGATTTCCATGTGATGATTAAACTTATTAGACTATCCATGGATACGTATCAAGATCATGTGATTATTTACATGGATTTATTTGATCATCATATTTTCATACAATATCTTAATAAAGTTATTATTTAAATGGAATAAATTTTAGTTATTTTCCTTTTATCATTGATTATTATTATTAAATAAAGATAGAATTTTTTTACAAATATCATTATTCAGTATCTGAGCTCACCCCATTCTTATGTTTTATTTTCTATGAAATACCATGATGTTTTTTTGTGATTGATATGTATGGAAATATTAAAGGGATTAATGAAATTATAAAATTAAATAAAATTATTAAAATTATGTATTAAATTTTAATATGAGATTCCGAAATGTATTTAGTTTACCAATAATACTAAACTGTTTAGTATATTGGGATTTGATAAGTTTTATAATGTCCCAATTTAATAATGTAACCACTAAATATAGGCTACTTGGGTTGGAATTCACACTTATTTCCCAGGGTCCTCTTGTAAATTCCAATATATCTAACTGTTATTGGTTAAACTGCATGGAAAACATTATATAGGACCACTACATGATTTCTTAGTATGACCACTTCACATGGATGGGTTGTCACATGAAGGCATATAATTATGTTCAACGTGTCTTGTGATCGTATATGTGGGTAAAATAATAAATGGAATATGGTGAGTTTAAAAAATCTAGGTATCTTGATTGTTTCAAAAGATTGATGGTTCATATTTAATGTTTAGGGTTCTACACATGATGATCCTAGCACCGAAGTTCACAAGTGGGAATCAAATGATGCACAAATCATTATGTTATCACATAAGATGATTCAGAGAATGGGGTCACATGATAAGTCTCACAAATGTGTCTCATAAATTTCATGATTACCTATAAAACACCTCTAATGGTACTAAGTAACTCTCCATTTACACATTCATTATATTTTTCTATATCTCCCATGTATGGAACATGAATTTTTTTATATAGGAAGAGGGGTTCTTTTTATGCATTTAATTACAAAGTCATTATTCTTTGTGTAAAAGATTGAGATGATGAGCAGTATACCTTCAAAACACTAAAAGACTCGTTATTCTCAAACTCATGTGGTTTTCAAGGCTAAAAATGATCTTCTTCACACTAGATCTTCACATGATCATAGTATCATGATTTGATTTATATGATCATGAGAATCCTTAATGAAAAAATTCTCGAAAACTACCAAATTATTCATGAAAAAAATGAAATCCAACAATGGATCTTTATACAAAGGAAGATACATTATTTTTTATTTAATAACATTATGTGATTTTATAGATTCACGTGATTCCATAGGTTCATGTACTAAGTGACTTTCTACATGGATTATTTTCATTTAATAGACTCTATGAATTTAACCATTAGTTTTCACACGATCAGGCGATGATAATCATTAAAAGATGATCTTTTAAATCAATAATGTCAATATGATCATGTGATTCCCTCTATTTCAAAGGATTTTCAGAAAACCTATAGTATCAGAGTTATGAATAAAAATATCTCATCATCTCGGGGTAGAAATATGCATCATACTCACCATAAAAATTGACAATATACTATTCCCACATTTTACTATATAAAACACATCATCCTAATTGAGAATAATATTGGAAATAAGTAATAAAAGATGTGATAGAGTGTTGTTTACTACCATCATTGGATTTTTCCATACAACCATGCCCTATATGAGAACCCCTACAAAACATAAGATCTTTTACATAAGTCATGAAATCATATGATTTATGAATAAGAAATAGTAATCAAAAATCATAAACTTATCATGTGGCATCCATAATATACTTATGTTGTACCTTTCACAGCCACGTAGGGAGTAACATTTGGAATACCCATCACAGTATATTTCTTAAATCAAGTATAATAATCATTCACTTTTACCTATGTCATGTTACCCAATAATTGGAGGGTTATCTCGAGCTCACCCTCCATAGGTTTATCACCGACCCACCCATATATGTAAACATTTCCCATGAACAATAACATAATCATAACACATAAACAAGCATATATAAAATATAAAATTTCAATATTTCTATCACAATATATTATTTCAAGATATTGAAATAATAAATATATTCTCAAAAAAATTCAATACCAAAATACGTAAAAAAAGTATATGGTATTTATTTTCCATTTTAAAAACATTTTGTCTTGTTAAGGAAGGAAAATATCAAATAATACTCATGCCTGTGGAAAGGTCATTGTCCCTAGGTACGTTAAAATGAAACATCGCTTTTTTTCATTTAGAAAAATGATTCAAATAAAAATATTCCCTTTGAATGAAATGAAAATTCAATGGAGTTTATACACCATAAAAATGAATTTCGTGTATAAAAAAATTATGCATCAATGAAATGTGATTGAGACGAAGTCCCTTAAAATGATCATTTTGAAAATAAAATAGATCAATTATGTGTATTCACTATAAGATGATATAAGTAAAGTATAAATAAACGATAGGATATAATATTAATTTCTCACATAATCAAAGAGTGACATAAAAATAAAGGGATGATCAACCTAATGAATGGAAATTAGGTTATGATATTCCATTACCTTGTGTTCGACTTGACCAGTTCACACATTGATCTCTTGAAAAATAAACTAACGTTAATTTCAACATTATTTAGAATACTTTTCCAATGTATTATTCCTTTTATATCACTTATTACCATGTTATAAACATTATGTAATCATTTATGTTAATAATGGTCATTTTGTTGATATCTGGTGCTTGAGTCAAAAATGAACACTTTATAATTACAAGTTGTCCAAGTGGTAAAAATTTTATTATAAAAAAAATTCATTATTTAGATATCATATATATAATATATATCTATTATATATATATATAATAGTACATAACATTTTGAGATAATAAATGAAATGCACCGTTCATGGAGACGGTAATCTGTACATACGCATGAACACTACTTTCATTTATATTTCATATTTAATGGAATGAAAATATATTTATAAAAATGTATATTATAATTCTAGTATAATATCATATATAATTTCATTAACTCTATCCTTTATATGTCCCACGTATGGCATGAATGATTCATATCAAATTGAGGGGGCGGTAGTCAGTATTTCCTTAAATAATATTATTATATTTACCAAATATGGAAACCTTAAAAGTATTATATAAATGAAAAATAATGAATAATAGAAACAATATAAATATAATATAAGTAACATATAAATATATCTCTGTAATAATGGCCACCATGAGATGTGGTTGGAGATATTTTAACAATCATCGTTTCGTGAGGGAGTAGTTCGCCATCCCAAGAAACAATATGTTCATATCCATTAGATGGAGGTGTGTGGAACTGTAGTTCGAATACTTATCATAACAATAACCTAGTATTTTGAGGATACTAGTATTTTTTAAAATAATTTAATAAAATTAGTTATGATGTTGTAGAAATAAAATAAAAGAAATGAATTAAGATAAGATGTTACCTTTAAATCGGGTAACACCCTTTGGTTTGAACCAAAATATTCAATTTAAGTGCCTTATTCCTAGTGTAAGGCTTCTAGGATGAGAAGAGGTATGTAGGGAGCTCAATTGGGGCAGAGTTTTGATGAGCCAAGTTTCTTGATAAGTGTGAGTAAATGGTTATAGGTGAGAGTTATTTATAAGGGGGAGGATGGGCTCTTTACAAAATTTTAAAAAAATTATTTTATTTCATATTTATTCTCAATTTATAAAGGTAAAAAAAATCATCAAAGTAATATATAAGATGACTCATGTTAGAAATAAAATCATATAATAAGAATTATATAGTTTTTGGATATTTTGTTAATTTTTATAACCTTATTTATTAAAATCATTCATCAATAAGGTAAACACTTCATCATTATTGTGTTATAAATAATTTTATTTATTTGATATCTAAAAATTATAAAAAAATACATTGATGTAAGAAATAGTTTTAGATTTAAACTAAATATTTAATGTCTAAAATATAACTTATATAACCCCATGTAAAAATTGATTTACTAAAAGATATATGTTCATGTCATTTTTTTCATTACTCTATATTAATTAACATAAACTGTCATTATCACTCTGAAGTGTCTCCATGGGGTCCCAAAAGAGACCTAAGGAATCCCATGGTCAGAAATATATCAAAAATTAGTTTTAGGACAAATTTTAGTGTAATTTAATATTATTATAATATTACTGTTTACCCTTATTTACCAGATTTACCCTTTAACCATGGTAAATAAAATATTTACTGAAATAAATATTCATAATGTATAAAAATAAAATTTACCCATTTATACATTTTTTACCTCCTAACACAAAATATGGAAACCATTTTTATAAATTTAAAATTCCTAAGTGGCATAAATTTATTTAAAATTAATTCTTGTTGTCAAAACAAAAAGCGTGTTTTTAAAAAATAACAACTATCAAGAGAATGACACTTGTTTATGTCAAATTTCAAAGTGAAATTACTATCAATGACCAATGTTAGATTAAATGGTAAAAATATAATATAATTAAACATTATTACAATTAAAAAGATAATCTATCCTTAAATATAAATTGTATTAAATGTCATTTTTGAATTAAAATACAGTATTTTCACTATTCATTGAAAATGAATTTTATTAGAAAAATACCAAAATTTCATCCAAAGTAAATTTTGAAGTCCCTATCTTAATGATTCAAATATAACATATAAATGTGACAATGAATAGATTTAAAAATGGTTTTCCATCAAAAGATCATAAATTGACATTTTATTGAATATAAGAGTATTTATGTATAAAATAAGATTTTTCTTATTTTATGTATCTAAAATTTATTGGATAAATGTAAAAATATTTTACAAACATGTATATTCATATTTTAGTTAGTTCTATCCATTCGTTCCAATACAATAGCTAGGCATTAACTACCATTTGTAACAATGTTATATTATTATAATTTAGTATGACCCAATGTTGTGTGCAATGTATGATTTCAATGAAACTCTTTGTTTCGTATTGGGTACTCCATCGAACATAGAATCCCAATTAAGGTAAAATTAATATTTAATTCAATAACATTAAAAAATATGAAAACGATATATTATTTATTTACATTGGAGATTATATCCTTCCACTCTTTTGGAAATTGCGTCCCAATAATTATATTCACTTATCAAGTAATTGGATGTATTTATCCATCATATCATTTTCAAATTCCCAGGTTGCCACATCAACCACATGGGTTTTTCACAAAACCTTTTCTGAATTGATTACCTTATTCAGTAACACATGTTCTCTCCAGTCAAGAGTCTAGATTGATTGTCCCTCATAAGAGAGATTCTATTCCAACTGAACTACCTCTAGGCTCAGTACATGAGATAGATCTGTCATATACATTATCAATAAAGAAACATTAAAAACATTGTGTACCTGGGATAAACATGGAGGTAAATCCACTTGGTAGGCAACTGAGTCAACATTATCCAGAATTTCATATTGTCCAATGAACCTCTGACACAACTATCACTTCTTACCAAAACACATCACACTTTTCCATGGAGGAACATTATAAAAGACATGATCTACAATATCGAAAGATAGATCATTACTCTAGTTATCTACACAACGTTTTTGGACTTCACTGAGTTGTTCTCATGTTCTTCTAAATCAAAAAAACTTTTTACCCATATCTTATACCAATTCTGGTCCCATCAGTTTCCTTTCACCTACTTCATCTAAAAATGCTGGAGTTCGACACCGCTTCCCATATAATGCTTCAAATGGATTCATTTTTATACTAGAATGAAAAATGTTATTATAAGAAAATTAAACCAAGGAATGATGTTGGTCCCAACATCCCTGGTAATCCAATGAGTAAGAACGTAACAAATCCTCCATGGTTTGACTTTTTCATTCTTACTACCCATCTGATTGAGGATGAAAATCTGTACTAAAATTTAATTTAGTGAAAATTACATCTAAAGGCCTTTCATAAAAGTTCTAAGTAAACTTTTGATCACAATCAGATAAAATAATAGGGGAACTCCATGCATTGTGACTAACTATTTAACAAACAATCGTGAAACATTATCTATAGAAAAATTTTCTCTAATTGGATGTAAATGAGCAGATTTAGTCAAATGATCAGCAATAACCTAGATCACATTATTACCTCGAGATGTTTTTTGTAGTCCCAAAAAGAAGTCCATGGATATATTTTTCCATTTCCACTCTGGAACTGGTAAAGAATAAAGAATCTCTTTAGGTAACTGTCATTCTAATTTAACCTATTGACAATTCAAAAACATCATAGTAAAATTAGAAATATCTCATTTCATTCCATCAAAACATTAATACTCCTAACATATTCTATACATCTTAGTACTTCAAGGATGAATTGAAATTGGAGAACTATGAGATTCACCTAAAAACTCATTTTTCAACTGTAAATCACAAGTAACACATAATCTCTTCCAAAACTATAGAATACAATCGTTATCAATGATAAATTCAGGAATCATACCCTTCTGAACCAACTCTAACATTTTATGCAACTCACTGTCTTCATTTTGTGGTTTCTTAATTCTGTCTGATAGAGATGATTTCACTAAAACCTGAAAAAAATAGGAATTTTTTTGGCACCAACACCATCTATTCCATAGTTCTTCAAATAAAAAAAATAATCTCATTCCGAATAGAAAAATGTTAATGTAGCATTACTTTTTTAACTCAAATAATCAGCCACTTTATTTTCCATTCCTGGATGCAAATGAATTTTTTAATCTAAATCCTTGATTAATTCCATCCATATCTGTTATCTCATGTTCAATTATTTTTGATTGAATATAAACTACAAACTTTTGGGGTCAGTATATATTTCACATTTTACTCCATACAAATGATGCCTCCAAAATTTTAATGAAAAAACAACAGCAGCTAATTCCAAATCATATGTAGGGTAATTTAACTCAGGAGGTTTAAACTAGCATAAAGAATAAGAAATTACCTAATCATTATGCATTAGGAAACAACCAATTCCATTTAATGAATCACCACTATAGATAAACAACTCTCCATTTCTGTATGGTAATGCCAAAATAAGAGAATTCCCATATCTTCATTTCAATTTGACAAAACAATAATCACATTATTTCGTCCAAAAAAAATTAACACCTTTCTGAATTAACATAGTCAGTGGTATAGATAACCATGAATTTTGTTCAAAAAACATCTATTAATAACATTCTATGCCAAAAAAACTATGTATCTCAGTTATATTTGTGGGTCTTGGTGATGATTATACAAATTTTCTTTTAGCAGGATCAATAGTTATTCCATTTTTTTAAATAATGTGATCAATGAATGAAATTTGTTGTAACCAAAAATGACAGTTGATAAATTTTCCATAATGTTTCTGATCATTTAAGGTATCCAAGACATCCCTTAAATGACTTTCATGTTCTTCTCGGATTTTAAAATATTGTAAAATGTCATCTATAAACCCAACCACCAACTATCACCTGAGTCAACTGAGATACCACATCAAAAAAATATTCAATTATTATTCTGACCATCCCATGATACTTATTTGGAAGGTTATTTCCCTTTGTATACCATCCTAGAACAACTTTCTTGTTTAATCATGGAAAAAATATTCTCAACACAAAAATATCTTAGTCAAAGCAACATATAATCTGTAAATGATATATCATTTCAGTCACTATTACATTACATCTCAAAAAATTACAAAGTAGCCACTTCTACTCAGTTTCCATTTTTTCATAAAATAAAAACTCTTGAATGAAATATTAATGTCTAGTTCCATGTTTTAGACAACATGATTTTTCATTGATCCCATCATTGGACCTATTTATCTTTATGTCCTCCGAAAAACATTTCAAAACATTGGATTACAATAAAAATCTCATTAACAGTTATAAAATTAATAACGAAATCATTAGTCAATCAATACATACAAAACATAATCTATTTAATATACCTAGAAAAATAATAAGATTTATGAATAACACATAATAATCACAAATCATAATGGTATCTTGTGGAATCCATAACATACTTACGTTGTAGCATTCACAACCACATAGGGAGTTGCATTTGGAATATCAATCACAATATATTCCCTAAATCTATTTGAAGAAACATTCACATTTACCTACATCAGGTTACCCAATTCATTGTAGAGCTATCTCATGATGAACCTCCCTTGGTTTATCATGAAAACAACCATATACGTAAACAATTCTCATGAACCATAAAATAATCATAACACATGAACAAGAATAGAGGAATGATAAAATTTCCAAACATCAATCACAATATACAATTTCAAGATGTTGAAATAAAAAATATATCATAAAAACTATTCTCAATACCAAAATACATAAAACTAGCATATGGTATTTATTTTTATTTTTAAATACATTTCAGATTCATAATGAAGCCTAAGATCCAATAATACTCACGAAAGTAGAATGGTCTTTGTCACCACATAAATTAAAAAGAAATATTCCTTTTTTTCATTTATCAAAACTCGTCATAGAAAGATATTCCATTTGAGTGTAATGAAAATTTAAAGTGGTTTATACACCGTATAAATGATATATATGTATAAAACAAAATATGGCTCAATGAGAGGAGATTGAGAAAAAGTCCATTACAAAGACCATTTTTACAATAAAATAGATTGATTATTTTTTTTCACTATAAATACACATAAATCTTTTATAAATAAAAGATAATATAAAAAATTCATTTCACACATAATCCAATAATGACATGAACAAGAAAGAGAAGATCAACCCAAATAATGGAAATTTGGTTAAGAAGTTCCCTTACCTCAGGTCTGACATGAATTGTGCCTTATTTTATCCCATTATTAATAAACTAATGATAATATATAATTGATTAAGAAACATTATCAAGTTTATTATTTATTTTGTATCTCTTATTACCATGTTATAAACATTATGTAATCATTTATGATAATAATTATTGTTTTTTCGATATTTTCTACTTATGTCAAAAATAAACTACTTATTATTACAAGTTGTCCATGTGGTAAAACTCGATTACCTACAAAATGATATTGATGATTTATATATCATATATATACATTATATATATATATATGTATGTATTTATAATATTACATAACATTTTTATATAAGAAATGAAATGCACTATTCATATAGACGGTAAGCCATACATATCCATAAACGCTATTTTCATTTATGTTTCATATTTTATGAATAAAAAAAGAATGATACATAGGTATAATATAATTATAGTACAATATAATATATAATATTATTACCTACATCCTTTATATGTCCCATGTATGTAATGAATGAGTCATATCACTTTGAGGGGGTGGTAGCCTGCAATTCCTCAAATGAAATTATCATATTTGCCCACTATGGAATCCATAAAGGTATTCTATGAAAGAAAAATAAAAATAATAGAAAAAATATAAATATAATATATATCACTTATAAATATAGTTTCATCGTAATGTCCACAATGAGAGGCGGTCAGAGATATTTTAATAATCATCGTTTCGTGAGGCAGTAGTTTGTCATCCACAGAAACAGTATGTTCATATCCATTAAATAGAGGTGTGTGGAAGTTTAGTTCTAATATATATCATAAAAAACTATTATATTGAGGATACTATTTTTGTTATAATATAAAGTAAAAAAATAAGTTTAGGGGGTTTGAGAAGTAAAATAAAAAGAAAGTACTTCAGAGAAGATGTTACCTTTAAATCGGTTAACTCTCTTTGGTTGGAACCAAACCGTTTACATTATGTTCTTTATATATAATGTAAGGGTTCTAATAGGAGAATGGTAATGTAATTACCATTATTTGGTAGAGCTTGGATGAGCCAAGGGTCTTGAATAGTGTGAGTATTGGGTTATAGGTGAGGGCTTTTATAAGTGGGAGGGGGGCTCTTTGAGTGATTTTAAAATTTTTATTTATTTTTTATGATGATTTTACATTTATAAAGGTCCATACCTCCATAAATTCTATGATATAATTACTCATATTAGAAATAAATAATCCAAAAATAATTTTATAGGTTTTGGATATTTTTTGAATTTTTATAATCTTATTTATTTAAATCATTCATTAATGAGGTAAACATTGCATCATTATTGTGTCATAAATAATTTTATTTATTTTATGTCTAAATATTATAAAACAAATACCATGATTTAGGAAATATTTTTATATTTCGAAATTATATTTAAAGTCAAAGATATAACTTATATTACCCCATATAAAAATTGATTTAGTTAAATATATTTGTTTTGTCATTTTTGTCTTTACATTAAATTATTTAATATAAAGTGTCATTATCACTATATAGTGGCTCTATGAGGTACCCAAATCTACCCAAGGATGAACATTGTCGAACAGGTATCAACCAATTGGATTAAGACACATGTTAGGCTATTTTAAAATTATTATAATCATATTTTTTACCCTTATTTACCAGATTTACCCTTTAACCATGGTAAATAAAATATTTACTAAATTAAATATTCATAATTCCTAAAAATAAATATCAAATATTTACACAATTAGGAAGTCTTGATTACTAATATGGAATCCATTTATTCATATTCAAAACACATTAGTGGCAGAAATTAATTTATAATTAATTCTTGTTGTCAAAACAAAAAGCGTGGATTTAAGAAATAATAACTATCAAATGATTGACTCTTATTTATGTCAAATTTCATTGTCAAATTAATCCCAATTAAAATTATTTTTTTAAATGGTAAAAATATAATATAATTACACTTTAAAACCAATTTAAAATATAATCTACCCAAATAAATAAATTATATTAAAAGGTAGATTTGAATTAAAATACAGTATTTTTCATTATTCATTAAAAGATGAATTTTATTATAAAATTACCAAAATTTCATATAAAGTAAATTTTGATGTCCTGTTCTTAAATAAGAAAATTATTTTGTTCAATATAATATATAAAAGTGAACAAAAACTATATTTAAAAATGGTTCTCCATCAAAAGGCGGTAAATCGACCTTCTAATGAATGTTATTGTATTTATGCGTAAAATTGGATTATTTTTTATTTTAATCATATAAAATTTATTGGGTAATTGGAAAAATATTTAACAAACATGTATATTCATATTGTAGTTAGTTTTTTCCATTCCCGCCAATACAACGGCTGGGCGTTAACTACCATTTAAATTAATACTATAATATTGTTTTTTAGTATGACCCAACATTGTATACAACGTAAGATTATAATGAAACCAATTTTTTTGAATCGTGTATGATATATAAAATATAATCCCATTTATATAAGATTAATATTTAATTCAAAAATATTAATAAATATAAAAATGTTATATTATTTATTTTCATGGGATGTTACACCCCTAATGTGATGACATGATGATTTGAACGTCACGTTATTCCATTAGGTTAAATGGATTATTGGAATCCTCCTTATCCATTGACATGAACACCATTTTTTATATTCTATCCCAAAACATGTAACTTGAACTCTTTGTATCACAACACATTTAGGTGACCTAAGGTGTAAATATCCAAATATTCCAGAGATCACATGAACCGCTTATGAGATCACATGAAACATTGATCATCATAAAATAACGTCACACAAACCCCTAAATATGTTATGTTGTCATGTAAATCATTCCTGTTGTAACCTTAGATGAAATTATCTATACATTATTTCCATGATCCCATGGAAATTTCATCCTTTACATTTCAACGACTAGACATTAAAAAATGATATCAAAACCAATGGACATGTGGATATGTCAATAATACACCCTAAGTTGTTATATTACATAATGAAACCATGTTTTCCAAACCCGTGTTATCTGAAACTATCCATGAACCCTTTGGAAAGTGGAACCCTAGTCATGCACACAAATTCATGTTCTGACATATGAGTGTGTGGAACCATTGAAGTCATACAATCACCTGATTCCAAGAATGTTAATCAATAACTAAATATCTATGTAGAGGATTTGTATTTCTCTCCCATCATTCCCTTGAAAGGGTATCTTTGCCAACCATGCTATTTAGAACACCATTCATGACCCACTATATTTTTCAATCAGATGGTAAAGAATACATATATGATAGGGGAATCCACCATGGTGTAAACCCCTATATAATTCCACTATTATACCTCATAGTTCCAATTTAACATATTAGTATTTTATCCATCCTTATATATCTAAAAAGATAAATAGGTTTATGCATGGGCATCCTCTTTGGAGTATTCCCTGGTAATTCCCCAAATCACCCTATGTTGAGATGTATTCTTTAATATTTATCATGAATTGTTATCATATGCTCAAATTATATTTTTGACTTCATCCAAATTTGGAGTCCACCTTAGATTACATCCATAAAATATTTAAATACTTCTATACTCTATGTGAAAAAATCTTCAATAATATTAATCATCATTATTTTCAATCAGTATTAAAAATAATATGTAGGAACTATGAGGACATAGATTGTTTTCCTTAATAGGATACATATTATCCCACTTTAATGCAAGAGAAAAATATTAGAAATACTTTTATTAGTGCCTCTACGATGCTATATTATACTTAATGTCTATGATGTATTCAAGAAACCATTGTCAAATTCTTTGTAAAACATTAATGGATACATGTTATCAATGGGTATTTTAAACATGTTCCTAATGGGTTACCTCAATGTGTAATCCTTGGTCATATTTCATGGAAATTTTTTGTGCAATTCCTGTGAACAATTCTGGGTGACTTTAGTGTTTAATCCACATTCACATGTCTTATAATCCTCGGTGTTTAGTCCCTGCTAAAATATTTGGGAAACATAATTTTTTAATCCTAGTATGAAGACTCTTCCAAGGTGGTCTTCCGCATTATGTTTAATCACCGATAACATCCTTACCATATTGTAATGAAAATTTCCCAATGATGAATACTAGGTCAACCTTAGTTTTCATTCCATATGCATATTGGACCTTCCCCTCTCTTGAAATGTTTCCAATATTCCACTATCTATTTTTTCTCACATCGATTATGACTCAAGTTGGATTACAACCCAGGGATGATTGTTCCATAAACATGATACTAATACCCTAATACAGTATAATTTGAGATTTATGTACAACAACACATTCTCTTTCATTTGAGGACCATATTCCTAATAATTTTTCTTAGGATAGTGCTCACATGAATAATTCAAGAATTAACATGTCTTATCACACATTTTACAATACATACATCTTAAATGAATAATGTCGTCATAAATCCCTATTCTCATAGTATAATTAAGATGAATCTTGGAGGTTTAATCCCAATTTCAAAACAACAACTTCTTACATGGATTGAAATAAACACAAATTTTCTCAAGGATTTCTACAAAATAGATCATAATATATAGATAATCTAATAGTAGAAACAAAATTTTAGAATTTTTTTATCATGAATAGATTGTTTTATATAAATAGTTTCATGATAGTTACTATTATTTTATCAATTATTGGGAATGATTCTGAAAATCATCATAAATATATAAGCGATTCATAGAGTAGAAAATAGATACCCCTAATAGGGTGAGATGAGCAGGACATCCCATCATCTTGATCAATGTGAGTTCTTATATTTCATTGGTAAGAACCCCAAATGACCTCATTCAACTTAGAAAATGGTCTACGGAACATTATAAATGTAACAACTATTTGGTTCTTCCCTAAAGAAACCAAATTTACAATAATGACTAGATTTTTATATTAATCATCTCATAATCAAAGATTGATTATCCTCGATTAGTCGAATCAATAATGGATGACCCAATATGAATCATTTAGTAGTTTTAATGATCTCAAATTTAAAAATGGATAGATATTTCTTCAAATTAATATTAAATTATTTTATTAACCTTTCACTCTTTCATATGATTCTACACTGATAAGGTGACTTGTTTCCTCCCCGATAATTTTGATATTCCCTATTATCCAAATGGAATAACCATATATGCCAATGGATTATAAGATCATTAAAATGGCTATATGTACTCACAAAACACTTCATTTTCTGGTGCATAATAATTTGACACATTAATCATACGCATTTTCCACCATGGAAACCTTATCCTGGATGGATACATTCCATGAACCAAAACCTACATTTATAATTGGGGAATTATCCTATCATGTAGTACCATGCCAATGGCTTTGTACTAACATTAGATGCTTCTCATAAAATACTCCATAGGCTAAATCACCACACCCTGACTTTCCCATGATAATATAAAGTGAATTAAGTGGACCATGTTGCATATTCAACTACTATTGGGATGTTTTCCCTAGATCTCAACAACATATACATTCCACAGTTCAAGTATGTAGACATGTAAAATACCCAAGTTTACTCAACCACTCATAACCTTACTAGGTGTGTACTTATCAAATATTGTCATCTATATCATCATTTGGCCTAAAATTAAATGTGTGTTATAGAGGATGTTAATCATACCGTAAAAATCCAAACATGGGAATACAATAAGAGAAAATTCCTAGGTAATCCAAATATTGGGATTCAAAAGTATGCCCATATCCCTACTATTGAAAATGTATATATGGCCTATCGGTGTAGCCTGGAAATTGTATAATATCAATCCGAGATCATTATTAGCTAAAGGCCTAAAACTATGTCATTGATTTCCTTCATGACTATGGAAACCTAATGAAAACTATTTCCCATAATTTCGGGTGATTTGTTTTTCCATTTATATCCAAGGAAAAATCTCCAAAATAAGTTCCACTCAAAAAAATATAAATAACCAACCCATTAAGAAGTAAAATGGGAATCGTCCTAATAAACAATAAAACATGAACAATCCCACCACATAGTACTATCGGTTCTATCCCATCAAATGGTAAGACATGAATCATACAAAAAATGGAAAAACAAGTGTCATCCCAGTAAATAGTGATGTGGTAACCATCCCACCAAATAGTATATCAACTAAAAACCTACCAAATGAGATACCCAACTAAAGAGTGTAACTAACCCACATATGTCTCTGTCAATAGGATATGAACCAAATATGAGGACATTCCCACAGATTTATTTGTGAATAAAATTAATGAGGATAACTATTCCTTTATTATATCATATATGATATATATGGTTGTACCATCTTCATACCTAAATAATGGTGAATAAGGGATTAGTGATACGATGTGTGCATCTAGAAAATTCATTAATAAACCTATTGAAACCTCAAAATGAAATATTAATAGAGGATACACCCAATAGAAACCATTTATTTTGTCATCAGGGTCCATGATGAGACCCCTATAATCATTCCTCCCCTACCATTAATAGGGGAAAGGGTGACACAAAGGACTTTACTAGTCATCCACTTGAGTATGAAAATGATGTATCTATGGAATAATAGATCACAAAGTTCTAGTGATATAATAATGACCACTAATAAAATTTTGTTGGATTGGTGGAATGGTTCTACGATATTTTTCTACAGATAATGTATTGGAACACTTCCATAAAGGTCCTATTTTTAGTAATGTTCCCCATCCAATAGAGATTATGTAATTTTTATACTCTTCACCCCCTCATTGAGTGAAATTCATACATTGTTCCACCACCCTCTATCCAATAGGTTTTAGGGGATTTTCATTTTTTTCAAGACACATACCATAGGGATTGTGAAATTTCAATACTCCCACCACTTCATGTGGTTCACCATGAACAATGTCGGCCTTAGAAGTTTCTATAGGGCCTCTAGGAGAGTCGTATCCACTAGTCAATTGGAATCAGATACATAATCTATGTCCCCCATTTTTTCAATATCTACCCCCATATTGATAAATATATGAACTCCACACCCCATATTCCAAATTAATCCACGTTTCCATGCTGAATGAGTTGTTTATTTATTATTGGAAATGATGAATGGTCCTCCATCTCTTGAGTACATACAATGAAATGTATATTCCATCAAGAGGAAATTGGATTTAATAATTTCATTTATGTCATGTAGAATGATTTTATCAAACTCCCAATTATGTAAAAATATAAATATAGAGATGAGGATCCATAAACATTACTACTATATCATCATTTTACAACTAATAAAACAGTTATTTTCATTAACATTACATATTGTCTTCAAAAGTTGATAAATGAGGGGATGTTTGAACCACTGACACATAAATCACTATTTTATTATTGTTGAGTGTTTTGAAAAATACATAGAAGTTTTGGAAAAAAATATGGGACAAATTTATATTAGGAATATTTAATTTTCTATCAACTATAGAATAAATAAGGTCAATTTCGTTTCTACTGTTCACATTCCTTCTTACATTATATTTTTATTAAAGCACAGCCTTCTTTTTATCACATGGAGGTAGTGTCATAGGGAGTAATCTGTTAGTTTCCCCTTAAATTATTTTCTTAAAATCTATTCTAATGGTATATGATTGAATGTTTACTTGTCTTCAGGCATTTTATTTATATGTAATGAGAAATATAATTAACAGTTTTAAATAATCCTCATCTTCATGGAACATTATATCGAGTCATTAAAGATAAAAAAAATCTACCCTCCTAATTTTTTTCCACCTAACTTCCTTATCATATGATGCTAAACTATATGAAAGACTTCTTAATAACATGATGTTACATTTCATTATCTATATTTCTACTACGTGTTATTCAACTACATAGACTATATAATTACCACATAACATTATGATTCCTGAACCTAGCACTTATAAAATTTTGTTATGCATCATGACATGTGATATTCACAATGAAGAAAACATCCCCTTTGACAACTATATATTGTATTGTTTAAGTTTGTACCCCTTCTACCTAAAAATGTGTTCAATTCAGGTTGGAATATCTATTAGGGTGTTGTGAAAATCCTTGTAAAGTATTTTTCCTATGGAACAACATTATAACAATGATATTTTTTTGTAATACCAATGAATTCATTAAGTTCATATTATCATGATATTACATGGACCATAATCTCATTTATTCCTAATTATCTCCGATAATAAATTGGTAAAATAGAATAATTGATTTGAAGGGACCCTACTATGATTACCTAGTGAATAACACAATCCCAATGATTCTATTCTTATGAGATTATTTGAACTTAGTGGATAAGTCACACATAAACCGATGACATATTATCTTGACTGCATCTGATATCCACTCCACCATTACTAATGGTCAACCAAAACCCACATTTATCTGCCCCCATTAACATTGATATTCAGCAGTTTTTATTTAATTTCCCCATAACACATGTTTTAATAGTTATTTAGATAATCACAATGTTACACCTATTTATATTATACTCATTTTCAAAGAAATAATATAATTCCATAATATTTTACCCCTATATTTTACGGTTTTCATCTCTTGTGAATTTCTGATTCCCATGAGATGTTAATCCAAAACTATAATCCCAATTTTTAAATTTTCATATATGAAACACCATTGAGGTTCTGGTAAAACTCATATGTTGGTAACATACAATGGAATATCTATGAACTATTCCAAATCCTACTGGCCATCCATTTTGTACCAAACTTATTTTATCCCCCTTTCGATGCCTGAATTTCATGTTTCCTTGAGCATAAATTATATAGAAATTTCATGTACTCGGATCCCACATGTTCTATTTTCATACATGTGTAATATTAGTAAAAGTGTTAGATTAATTTTAAGTTTCCCTTCTAGGTTTCATTATTAAATAACACAATTCATCATAGTGTTTAGCCCACATTGTTTTTTGATTTTATTTTTTCAATAGATCAATAAAATGAATATGTTGAAATAAAAAATAAAGTTGAAAAGTTAATTGGGGTTTAGATTAAACAAGAGTGATTAAAGAATTCTATTTGACATATAATCATAATGATGAAAATTGTATTCAACATCAGATCTAGGATATCTAAATGAGTAAATAAAATCCATCATATTAGAATATTGATAAAAATTTAGAAGATGATGGAAATTTAATTCCTCACCATTAACATGAAGAAGTTTGCGGGTGATCATTTTTATGGAAAATAAGAAAGGAATTTTCAATCACTTATATTATGGAGAATGTAGGAATAGTCAACATATTTAGAAGAATATGACTCACAATTCATTGGTATTTTTATTTTATTTAAGAAAATATCATAGAAAAGTATCATAATATTTAAAATGAATACAGAATGAAAAGGTTGGTTGTATTGAAAAATAATATTATTAGAAGTAAATGGTAATTGGAGTAATACACTATTCAGTATAGAACAAGTGATCATAATGGTAGAATTAGATTCTTAATGACGATTATAAATAAAATGTGTTGATTCTTTTCTAATCTGGAAATTCTCATAAATCATAAGCATGTTTTGAATCTTATGATGTAATATTTATGGAATAATGAATTAGTTAATGATATGCTTCTAATTATATTGTTATTGATTAGATCTATATAGAAATATAAAGGGGATTATAAAGATCAGATTCATTATGATTGTATTCCAGATGAGAAATAAATAAAGAGGTTTATGGATAATATGGAAGTTACAATTCGTTCAATTGTTTTTATAATACTGTACTAACCGATTGTCAACATATTTAGAGGGATGAGATTCAAACGATAATGTTGTTGATCCCATTTTAAAAATATCATCAGATTCATAAAATCAACGAATGATTGTGACAAAATTTATTTAGATCGATGAATTAAAATAAAATAAAATAAAGATCAAGAATGTAGTCAACCATTTAAAAGGGGCTGAATTTGTGTGTATGATGTTCATGTGGGTCAAAAAATGATGAAGAAGTAGTTTTGTATTTCAATTGAATCAAGATAATAGATAAAGATTAAATTTAGATATTTTTTCAAGTGGGAGATTGAAATTCAAATAACATTTCTATTCAATTGGTTTAGAAAAATCGTATTAAAAAAATTAGATTGTTCCAATTAGAATCAATAATTGAAATAATATTCAGAAATTGGATCCAAAATGGTAATTGAAAAATAAAATCCAATGATGAGATGAAATATGAATAAGATTCAAAATGTTTTTATGATGTCATAAATGCAATGAAAATTCCAGGGAAATGATGATATGGGTGAACTTTGCTGAGCAGAAAATCTTTTAGTATTCCCACAAAAATCCCTCATGGGTCACTTATAAATGTTGAAAAGTACAATGTACATGAGAGTAGTCTAATTCATATTTACAATTCATAGAAAAGAGAAAATATTTGTCTTTCTAGGGAGAGAAAGAAGTTTTAATATTAACCTTTCTTAAATATTTTTTGATGGATAAATGAAATAAGAAGAGAAAATATCACAACATTTTTCAACTAATCATCATATTCAACGATCACCACATTCACCTGTGGGTCTTATATTTCTTGTCATCTCATTAGACTAGTAATTGTATCAGGATGGATAATTGGATTTAGATTATTGTATTGGTATTTTTGGACTATGGATGAAGGAATTAAAAAAATGTCTACCATATTTTAACAAATATATATGTATCAAATTGAGATATCAGATTTAGATATTGGATTTGAAAAATCGGTGTGGTCTTATCGAATTGGAAAATTATAATGTGATTTCATTATAAAGTGTTGGAGGTTCTTTCCATCATTTGGGTAAGAAATTGAATATTTTCTCCCAAGTAATAAATTTATGGAATTTAAAAAGAATCATAGGCAACATTAGTTGTTAAAAACACATTTTTAACCTTTTTTAACTCAGAGGGTTTAAACAAGCTTTTGGGTTGTCATCAAAGTGATACATAAGTGACATGGTGTATCATAATCATTATATTCCAAGGACATATTTATGTGTATTTTCTAGTATTGGAACATTTCCATAAAATTCCAAGTTTGTAGGTATTCTAATTAATTCATGAACTTTGTAAATACTTGTGATTCTTTGAATTTTTTTCTGAATTTTTTTCTCTGGGGAATGTAATATTTAATAGTATGATAAAGTTGATTCAAGGAAACATAAAATAAAAAGAATCAATGATTCAACCCTCCTCCACACAGTGATAAAATCATACTTACTAGACACTTATATGTGGTATCAGAGCCGAAGGGTCCATACACTTCTTCGTTGCTAATGTATTGAAGAAGAAATTGTAATGTATAATTTATGATTTGTGAATAGTAAAGGGGTTCCATTATTAAATGATTGGAATTATCATATCTGTAAAAGAATAATTCTTATATATCTTATATCTCTTGGGTACATTGTTTCAATTGATATTACATATGTTTTACCTCTACATATTGATAATGTTTATCTCACTAATGATGATAAAAAAAATCATTGGGAATCGGTGTGTTCTGATCAAATTGGGAAATCATGTAATGAATTCATTATGAAGACCAAGAGGTCCTTTCTATGTTTTGGGTATGAAATTGAAGAATTATTTTCTTAAGTAATATATTTATGGAATTTAAATATAATCATAGATTAGTTGAGTTGTTACAAAAAACAATTTACACTATTTTTTCATAGAGGGTTACACAAACATTTGGGTTGTCTTCAAAGTGCAACATGAGTGATAGGGTATATCCTAATCATTATATTATAAGGATTTATTTCAATTGGATTTTGTAGTACTGGAAAATTTCCAAACAATAACAAGGATATTGCTATTCAAATTATATTGTCTTCCTTATAAATACTTCTGTTCCTTTTAATTTATTTCTGAATTGTTTTTAGAAGGGAATGTAATAAATAATAGTAGTATAATGATGTTTCAAGTAATCACAAAATAAAACGTATCACCGATTCACCCCTCATCCTTTTAGCGATAAAATCAACTTAACTGTCCACTTATAAGTGGTATCAGAGTTGAAGGTTCCATCTTATTATTTTTTGATGATGTATTTGAGGAAGAAATTTTGATCGATAATCCAATATTTGTGAATAATAAATGGGTTCTAATATTAAATTATTGGAATTATCATACTTATAAAGGAAAAATTCATCCACATCTTATATATCTTGGGTACATTGTTTCAAAAGATATTACAGATGTTTTATCTTATCATGTTGAGATCGATCATCTCACTTATATAGATAACAAAAACTTTGAGAATTATTTTAAAGATACAAATTATTTATAGTAATCATTTTTTGAAAGTGGGATTATAAGATTAAAACATGTTTCCAATTCCAATGAAAACTGGAAAAAAATAACAATATTTATTAAGTCAATACAAAAGGGAAGAATGAAGAGTTACAAATATAGAGAATGAAGTATGAAGATATCAATAATGGTGATAATGAATCTATTGATGACTTCATTTCCAAGGTAAATGAAATTATGATCACTATTAGTTCTCTTGGTGAAAATTTAGAATATTATACTATTTTTGAAAAGATCTTGAAAAATGTTCTTGATAGGTTTGATTCCATGGTTTCTTAATTTGATGATATAGATCCAGAAATATTTTTTATTATGATTTATATATCAATCTCATTAATTAACAAATGAGAATGGAGAATACTATGAAAGGGAAAAACAAAAGTTTATTTATAAGTTTATTTCAAGGATTACAAGAATGAAAATTCAATTAATATTGTTGAAGAATATGAAAATAAATATTTTGATTCTGAAAATGATGTTTGTAAAATAACTGAATAATTTTTATCCCTATTTTCATGAAAATATTAATGATGTATAATAAAGTATAGAGGGAATTTTTACATAATTTTTTTTGGGATATGGATATGTTGGGAATTTATTCTCTTATTACCCTCAAAGAGAAAATAAATAAAAATGTGAAAAATAATAAAGTGATAAAGAAAAAATAAGATCATGATGATCATGGAAGAAATAGGGTGATAAATAAAACTTCTATTCCAGTAATGAAGATATGAATTTAACCAAATAAAAAATGATAATATTTTTTGTTTAAGAATGATGATACTGAGGAGGTTAAAAATGATGTTAAAGATAAATTATTTATTACTATAGTAAAGGAGGTAGGTTCTTCTAACAATGAATGTAGTTGTTTTGAATAAGAAGAAAGTGACGTTGCATCTGAAAATCTTGTTTAATATGGAATTAAAAATAATTTTATTACAACTGTATCTGATGAAGAATTTGGATGTAGTAATTTTGAGGAAGAAAAAAATCAACTTGAACAACATCTAAAAGAAGAGTTGGATGAAATTCTGGGAAATAATAGAAGACTTGAAAAGAAAAACAAAAATTTTTAAGTTGCATGTTCCTCAACATGGAATAAATATTTTTTTTCTAAAGAGAAAGTAAGAATGAAGAGATAGATTACTGACATGAAGAAATCTCATAAGGGAATAATCGTAATAAGCATCAGATTGTTATGCTTCTGGAAAAAGAATAAAAGTATGAAATTGACAAATAGAAACATTCGAAAGCTGAAGAGAAATGTAAGACTATAAAAAAATTAATCTATGAATTTGGTGAATCTTCTCAAAATGATAATCCTGATAAGGTTTCACAAAAGGTTCATCCAAGTGTTAGTGGAAGGATGAAATTGTTTATGAAACTATGAATGATGGTAATGTTATGTACATGGCCAAGAACAACAATAATGTGAATTCAAAGGTTTCAAAATTATATAAAGATAATAATATTTCCAAGACTTCTGAATACAATTAGAGTTAAAATAAGAAAAAGTATCTAATTGATAATGGAGAGGTTGGTGGCTTAGAAAAATAATACAAAAAGGTTACAGATAAATGTACTCACAATATTAGTATGTATGGTCATTTTAAAGGAAAAGATTATTTGTTTAAATACTGATGGTATTGTGGTATATTCAAAAATAAAAACAAATTTGTTTGGTCAACCATCAACATTAATATTATTCCACATTTTATGGGAAGAAATGGTGGAGGTGGATTTAATAATACCAAATAAATAGTTATAAGATATTCATTTTGAAATAACATTAAAAGGCTGGACTGAATAATGAAAATATATTCAAAAATTTGGAAACTATTTGTAATGGATATGAAAAATGGGGAACCCTTGAGAAAGGATATATTTTCTTTTTACTATCACAAAAAAAGTTTCTAAACAATTGTTAGAAGCCATATGTTTTGGAATATCACAAAAAAAGATATACTGAGTCTGAAAAGAAAGTGTGCTTAGTTATCTAACAAGAACCTAATGACTTGTCTAGGAAATTAAAGGAGCACAACAATTAGAGAAATAATATACGAAGATATAAAATTATAATGATATAATAAATATTCATAGAAACATATCAATATATTTTATATATTCGTAAGAAGGGAATGATATCAAAAGTTGTTCAATTGTCTTTCCAGAATAAATAAAATGAATGGGCATCATGGTACAAATGGATTGTAACAAAAATGTTACTAAAGATAAATACAATTCTACATCCTCATCAAAATATTTTACTCATATAAATATAGTATCTACAAAACCTTAAAAGGATGAATAAAAGGATGAAAGCACATCCACTGAAAAATACCTGAAATAGAAGAAGAAGTCTATACTGAGAGAGGACACACGGTCTGGTTATTGTATATAAATTAAAATTTATGTTCCTCCTTATTCCCAAAAATCATTTTATACTTGTTATAACATGTATGGAATTGAAGGTTATAAATAACGATGATGGAATTGAAGATTCTCATACTATTATTTCAAATAAGTAATGATGTTATAGAAAATATGATTTTTTTTGAAATTATTTTTTATACACCTAAACATTTTAATATGTTTGTTGACATGGGTACATGTTATTTTTATCTTAAACAAATTATTTAAAGGATATCAAAAATCATGTGAATATTTTAAAAAACATGAACATGGTTTTACATTAATGTTGTGTTATGGAACACAATGATCACATAGATTATACACTCTTGTTTTATACACCAGGTTCACCCACATAGACATAGAGTTGTTTAATTAAAATATATTTGTTATGAAACTCATTTGATTCCTATATTTTAGAAAAATATAAATATTTGGAGATGTAAAATTATAACACCTAGAAATGATATCTTTTGGCATAAAATTCTCAGGATGGACACATTGAATTTTATTATCAATAAGGGGGAGAGATATAATAGTGGGGGAGAAAAAACAAATAGGTGTAGCAAGAAAATGAACGGTGAGAAAAGAAAAAAATTCATCTTATTATTTTATGTGGAAGAAGAGACTGAAGTGAGTATTGAAAAAAAGGTCGAGATTGTTAGGAACAAATTCTGTTTTGATTTTATTTATTTTCAATAGAAAAATATGATGATTATGATGATGGACGAAAGAATACTGAAAAGGTATTTGAATTTTGGATTGAATAAAATTGAGTAAAGATGTCTATTGAATACATAATCACCAGGATATCATGATCAGTCAATACGATCAATCAGATTGGGATATTGATAAAAAGATAGAAGAATTTGGAAATTCATGTCACTATCATTAACATGAAGATTTTTTTTGCTGATCAGTTTTATCGGAAAAAAATAATTGAATTCTGAATCACATCTATTTTTTGTGAAATTAGGATGGGAAATCATATTTAAAATAACTAGACTCGCAATTCATAAAAAGGTTCATCATATTTTGCTTAGTATGGAATAGTAGATTCATCATATTCACCATGAATTCCAAAATATAAGGTTGATCATATTGAGAAATAATCTTTCTAGAAGTAAATGGTAATCGTATAGACATTGGATTTGGTATGGAAGAAGTGATTATAATGGGGGAATCATAGTTTGTATGATAATGATAAATAAAGTGGGACGATTCTTTGATGATCATGGTAATATCATAAATCACAATTAAGATGTGAAACTTATGAATAGTGATTGATGGAAGAAATATTTAGTGAATGAGATTCTAAAAAAATATTTAGATTGTCTAGATCTTGATGGAAATAGAAAAGGGATGCAGAAGATCATATTCTGCCAGATCGTATTTAGGCTGGGAAGGAATGAAAGAGGATTCTAGAGTATTGGGATGTTATTTATCTTTAATTTGGTAATAGAATACTATAGCATCTGAACGTCAACGTATTCAAAGGAATGTTACATAAAGAAGAAAGTGGGTGAACACATCATAATAAGATCATCATATTTATAAGATCATAAAATATTTGTGACTAAATCATTTGAGACTAATTTATTAAATAAATATAAATGAAGATGACAAACAATGTAGTCAACCATTTTAAATTGTGTAATTTCGTTTTTTGATTTTTAATTTGATCAATAAAATAGATAATGAGGAAGTTATGTATTTCAAGGGAATCAAGATAATAGAAATATAAAATTTGTTAAATTTTTTGTCGAGGGGGATCTTGAAATTCAAAAAATGTTTTTCTTCTATTAGTACAAAATAATTGTAATGAAGAAATTGGATTGTTCCAATTAGAATATACAATATAAATCAGATTGAGAAATGGGATCCAAACTACTAATTGAAAAAGAAAATTCAATGAAGAGATTATATTTGAAGAATATTTGAGAAGAGTTCATAAAGACATAAATGCACACGAAATTCAAGGGAAATCGAGATTTGTGTGATTTTTTGGAGAGTAAAAATATTTGGGATACAGACCAAAATCCCACATGGCTCATCTATAAATAGAAGAATGTAAATTTTACATGATATAGTTTTGACCTGGATGTTATGTTCATAGAGTTGAGATAAGCATTGAATTTTTAGGGAGATAAATATCTTTCTATATTGGCCATTTTTTAAGACGTTTGGTTGGATAAGTTATATAAGAAGAGACAATATTGAAACATTATTTAGAAAATCATTATATTCTGTGATAATAATATTAACCTATGTATCATATTTTTATTTTCATCATATCATGTTAGTTAATCAGATCAAGATATCCAAATTGGGATTTTAAAACTGAGGAATAAGGAATTCTGAATTATTTCCACAGTATTCTGATATAGTTATATTTATCTGATTGAGAATTCTTATTTAATAATCAGATTTGAAGAATCAATATGGGATGATCTGATTGAGAAATTGGATTGATTTTTCCAGATGATGTCTATGAAGCTCATACCATCTTCTGGATATGAAATTGAAAAAAAATTCACAATGAATACATTTTTTGAATTGAAAAATAAGCGCATGTAACATTAGTTGCTGCAAAAACTTTTGTTACCCTATTTGTGATGATGGGTGCACACACACTTATGGGTTGTCTTCAAAGTGATAGATGTGTGAAAGGGTACATCCTACTCGTTGAATTATAAGGATTTATTTCTAGTGGATTTTATTGTATTAGATAATCTCCCAAACATACCAAGTAAGTAGATATTCTTATTGAATAATGAACAATGTAAATAATTGTGTCCCATTGGATGGGTGTTTTAATTATCATTAATAGGAAATGAAATATTTAATAGGTGATGAAGGTTGTTTGAAGGAAACATATAAAAGTATAACTAATTCACCACTTCTCCTCCTAGTGATACAATCATCATGACATGGAACATAGACATAGTATGTGCTTTGGGTTTATTTCAATCCTTGATAAAAGTACCCCCTTATTCTAATGATCTATATATCTAATGGTGTGACATTGATCCCACCATTTATCAAAAAACCATCCTTAATATGGTCACTTGAATAATTTATTTATTTCTCCCATTTACAAAAAAATAAAGGGATAAAGAATAAGTTAGTGTTTTATTCCATTATACAAATGTCTTGGAAGAAAGACATTACACTACATAAAATCCTAAATCCTCATCATATGAATTTATAATCAAGGACACTTATGTCCTTACCACATTTTTTCAAACATGAAAGAATACATCCGTAACATAGAATATTGAAATAATAAAATATTTTACTAATCAAATTGTAAAACAATGAAAATTTCGAAAGTATTTACTATTTAATTAATTAAATACAATATATATCAATAGATTCAGGAAACACTAGGTTTACACGAAACATTATAATCTATAAAAATAGTATCATTTAAACATGGAAACTATAAAATAGATGTCAAGATTGTAGGTATGAAAATAACTAACTAAATATCACAAATTATATAATTTTACACATTTTTAAAATAAAATTATAGTTATGTATTGATAAGAAATAAAATGAGAAGCATTTGAAATAAAAATTATTAATTTTTAAAAAACTGTATTTATCTAAAAGTTTTTTTAGTTTCACACTGTTTAAACTATTTTTCATTAATATATTTTTTAAATTTTATATATAAAATAAACTTTATTTTTAAATAAAAATATCAAATTATATTTGGGTGGTTTTTTCATATATTATGAAATGATTAATTTTATGATGATTAGTGAAAATTATCATTTTTATTGAAATCAAAAATTTTTATTAAATAATTTAAAAAATTAAATTACATTAAAAATTTATTTTTAAATAAAATTAGTTTAATTGTATTTTCATTCGAAGAATTATGTAACATCCTAGATAAATAAAGAATAATACATATTTCATATTTATAAAT
Source organism: Viscum album (assembly GCA_963277665.1). Classification (NCBI taxonomy): domain Eukaryota; kingdom Viridiplantae; phylum Streptophyta; class Magnoliopsida; order Santalales; family Viscaceae; genus Viscum; species Viscum album. Next base: position 1,098,098,286 of record OY728148.1, read on the forward strand.
ATTTGTGAATTAAATATTAATTTTACTTTCAAGGGGTTGCTATGTTCGATAGTGTACCCGATACGCAAAAATGAGTTTCTTTAAAATATTTCATTGCACAGTAATAATAAAATATTATTATTTTAATTGAAAGTTAACTCCTAGCCGTTGTATTGGTGGGAATGAACATAACCCAAATAATGTGATTATACATGTTTGTTAGATATATTTACTTCTATCTAATAAAAGTTAAAGGCTTATAATGTTAATGAATCTAATTTTTAGAAAAATTTACATTAAAAGATAGATTTAACGCCTTTTAATGGAGAACCCTCATTAAATCAAGTTTTGGTCATTTTTATATGTTATATTTCACCAAATTAAATTATTATTTTGATTTTGGACATCCAATTTTACTTTGGGTAATTTTTTTGGTATTTTTCGTATAAGGTTCTTTTTTTATGAATAGTTGAAAATATTGTATTTTATTTCAAAAGTTCAATTTAATATAACTTATTTATATGGATAAATTTTCTTTTAAAATGGTTTTAAAGTGTAATTATAATATATTATTACCATTTAATCCAATTTTGTTCATTGGAATTAACTTCACTTTGAAATTTTACATAAAGAAGTGTCGATCATTTGATGGTTGTTGATTTTAAAAAACATGCTATTTGTTTTAACAATGTGAATTAATTTTGAAATTAATTAATGAAACTTTTATGTTTTTAATTTCGAAAAATAAAAATCATTTTTGAATTCAGAATATCAAATAAGGCTTAGGCTGAATATTTGGTATTTTTCTGAAGAACATCATTTTTTTATGAATAGTGAAACCACTTAGTAGTAGTTAAAAAACTGCCTTTTTGATTGAAATGAAATTTTACTACTTCAGTGAATTGAATATCAGAAATCCGACATATATGGTTGTTATCAAGAACTAAAATTTTGTTCAATAAGATGAAAATAATTTTTGGTGAATATTAACTTATGAATTTTATTTACCACGGTTAAAGGTAAATAAGGTAATTCAAGGTAAAAAGAATATTTTAATAATTCAAAATTACCTTTACAATTGTCCAAACCATATTGGTTGGGTCATGTACGACCCTAGTCATCTCTGGGTCGATTTTGGGACCCCATTGAGCCACATGGGAGTGATAATGACAATATGGATTAATTAATTTAAAGTAAAGGAAAAACAGACATAAACACAAAACTTTTAGTAATTAACTATTATATGGTGTTTTATAAGTAATAATTTTGACTATAAATATTCATTTGAAAGAAAAAACTATTTCCTACCTCATGGTATTTTTTTGATAATTTTTAGATTTCAAATAAATTAAATTATTTATGACACAATCACGATGCAGTATTTACATCATTAATAAATGATTTAAATAAATATGATTATAATGATTGAAATGTTTTACAAAAAATGTCCGATTCTTGTTGGATGATATTATTTAGGCTACGAGTCATCTTATATTCTACTATAATGATTTTTGGACATTTTTATATAGAATATCATTATATTATAAAATAATATTTTCACACTTTCCTAATAACCCCCCCTCCCCCTAATAAAAAAAGACCACTTCTGACCTATTCCACACACCTCTCAAGCCATTTGGCTAATCCATACTCTACCCAATTAAGCTACCTACATCCCTCTACTACCCCTAGAAGTCTTAACATAGGTAGAAGGAAATTCATGAAGTCCTTTGGTTTAAACCAAAAAGAGTTACCCAAATTAACGTAAACGGTGTCTCTTAAACTGTTTTCATTTATTTTACTTCTCTAACCCCTAAACTCTTTTTATTACATTATTTTGTAACAAAACCAGTATCCAAAATATACTAGGATGTTGTTATGAGAAGTATTTGAACTAAACTAACACACAGCCCCATCAAATGGATGAAGAACATAATGTTTATGTGGATGGAAAACTAACACCTCACGAAATGATGATTGTTCGATTTTCTCCTACCAACTCTCATGGTGGCCATTATGATGGCACTGTTTTTATATATGATATATTTTATGTTTATGTTTTCTTTATTCTTATGTAATTTCCATTTATATCATTACTTTATGGTTTCCATTATGGGTAAACGCGAAATGATCATTAGAGGAATTGCAGACTACTGCCACCTCAAAGTGATATGACTCGTTCATACCATATGTGGTACATATAAAGGATATATTTAATGATATCATATATGATAATACTCTAGAATTATAATACTCCTATGTATCAATATGTTTTAATTCCATTAAATATGAAAAAAATGGAAGTAGCGTTCATGAATACGTACGACATACCATCTCCATGAATGGTGCATTTCATTTCATACCTCAAATGTTATGTACTATTATAAATAAATTTATATTTTTGATATATATGATATATATGATATAAAAATCATGAATATCATTATGTATATAGTAATCCTTTGACCACATGAACAACATGTAATTATAAGAAGTTCATTTTTTACTAAAGTACTAAATATCGACAAAAAGAATGTTATTAACATAAATGGTTACATAATTTTTATATCATGATAATAAATTACATAAAAGTAATAATAAACATGAAAAATGTTCTTAATCAAGTATAAATTCACTTTAGTTTATTATTCAGGATATTAAATAACAATCAAGTCAAGTCGGACACAAGGTAAAGGACTTCGTCTCAATCTCCTTTCATTGAGGAATGTTTAGTTTTATACAAGTATTTATTTTATACGGCGTATAAAAACTTTTAATTTTTATTTCATTTAAAGGGAATATTCGTATATGAAGAGTTGTACTAAATGAAAAAAAGGAATTTTTTTTCCGTAAGCGGTGACAACGACCTTTCCACCGCATGGAGTATTATTTTATGTTTTTCTTCCTTAACAAGCCAGAATATTTTAAAAATGAAAAAAATACCATATATTCTATTAATGTATTTTGGTATTGAAAATGATATTGAGAATGGATTTATTATTTCAATATCTTGAAATGATATTTTGTTATTGCAATGTGGAAATGTTATCTTTCCTTTATGCCTATATTATGTGTTATGATAATGTTATGGTTCTTGGGAATTATTTATGTATACGGGTGGTTTCGTGAAAAACCTAGTGTGGGCGAGCTCAAGATAGCTCTCCAATGCATTAGGTATCATGATAGAAGTTAACGTGAATGTTTCTCCTAAGAAATTTAGGGAATATACAGTGATGTGTATTCCAAAGTAACTCCTTATGTAGCTTTGATATCTTAAATGTATGTATGATTGGCTGCCACAAGTTACCTTTATGATTTATGATTTCTATGTGTTATTCATAAATCTTATGTTTTCATGAGGTATGTTAGAGAGTTTATGTATTTTATTTATTAATGAAAAAATGTTTTCATTCATTGTTTTATAACACTTACTTTGATTTTTATGCTCATCCCAAGCATTGAAATGGTTTCACAGAACATAAAGATGAATAGGGTCCAAGATGGGATCATGGAAAAGTCATGCTGTCTAAAACATGGAACTAGATGTGAATATTTTATTCAAGAGTTTTTATTTTATGAAAAAATTGATACTGGGTAGAATTTTCTACATGTAATATTCATGTTGTTATATAAATTTAATAACCTAATTATCTAGAACTTTAAACCTGAAAAGATCCTTAATGTAAATTATTCATTTAATTCAATATTATGTATTTTTAGGGTTGGGTCCTTATAGTTTGTATAAGAGGTCAGTATAGATAACATTAAGAGTTAGGGTATTGTTAAATTAATATCCATAATGTAATTTATATTAATATTAAATCATATATCATTTACAGATTACCATGTTTCTTCGCCTAAAATATTTATGTGTTCAGAATGGTTTTCGGTAGAGGAAACAGGGCCGCTATGTTGGGATGACATCTGGAGGAAGACAACCCTGCAAATCAGCATCCTGAGATGGTTAGAATCTGAACTGAACAGTTTGTTGCAGTGATGGGACAATTGACTCTGGCTATAAATTATGGTGGTATCCATGTACGAGATCAGCCCGATCAACCACATAGGAACGTATTTGTAGTGGAAAATTTCAGGAGGCAACATCCCCATCATTCAAAAGATCATCTGACCCTATTCAAAATGAAGGTTCGATTAAACAACTGGATATGATTTTTGATGTCCTGGGTTTTTCATAACATCAAAAGTTTAGTCTTGTTGTTTTTCATTTTGACGGTGAAGTTGATCGGTGGTGTTAGATGGTGAAAAAATATCAAGGATAGTGAATATATTGATGCTCTCAATTGGGATGAATTCAAAGGTAAGTTTCTTGAGAAATATTATACTAAGGTGGTTCTTATTAGGATGGAGAAATAATTCTTGGAATTGAGGAAGGGGGATGAATCAGTGGCTGCTTATGAAAAAAATTCACTCAACTGGAAATGTATACTCCAAATTTCATGAGAGATCTTGATAGTAAAATGAACCGTTTTTAGACAGGATTAAATCCAAAGTATCAAAGGGATTTAGCTTCTCATAAGTTCATAGGTTTTGAAAAACATGCTCTTTGTGCGGAGAAGGAGGAAATGGAGTTTTCCGATGATCAATTATTCCTTGACAAACAACAGAATAAGAGGTCGAGGTGACAGGTGAAAGTGAAGAACTCTTCAAAAATTCTTGATGGTAATAAACTTAAGTTTTCAGGGTTTTAAAATTGTGGTATAAATCATGCTGGGAATGTGTTTTGATTTCTGGTAAGTGCTATTATTGTGGTAAAATGACACATAAGGCTCGTAATTTCACTGAAAAAGATCAGGGTAATAGTAAGACAAAAACTTTATTTATAGTCAGTAAAATGTTTTAAGTGCAATGAAATGGTTCACTATGAAAATGAGTGTCCAACAAAGAACTCAACCGAAGGAAATAAGCTAGGCTGTAAGCCAAAAAGGGGTGGTGAAATTCTTTGCAACCACATCGGCAGATGATGGGCCATCAAATGAAGTTGTATCAGGTACACTATTTGTTTTTTTAGATTATGCCAATGTGATGTTTGATTCAGGGTCTACACACTCATTCATTTCTGAGAAGTTTTCTAGTAAATTGGGAATTAATTCTCAAGATATGAATATAGAGCATACAGTAAAATCAGCTGGAGGAAATGTTGATACAAAAATAAAACATAAGAACATTCCTATCCTTGTGTGCGGAATGAATCTACCTGCAAACATTGTTGTCTTGCCTCTAGTGGAGTTTGATGTTATTTTGGGTATGTATTGGGTTTCTATTTATCATGCTAATATTGAATTTAGATCTATATAGGTTTCCATTCAGAATGAATTTCAATTTGTATTAAAAAATGAACCCTTGCTGTTGATAATATATCAGGAAGCTGAAAAACTTATAAAAGATGGAAATGAATGTTACCTTGTACATATTGTTGAAAACAAAGGAACTGTTCAGATTAATGATGTGCCAGTGGTAAATGAGTACCTTGATGTTTTTTCTAATGAGTTGCCTGGTATTGTACCTAATTTGGAAGTTTAATTTACTGTTGAATTAGTTCCTGATGCTAAGCCAATTTCAATACCCACATATCGAATGGCTCAAATTGATCTTTTAGAGTTAAAGAATCCATTGCAGGAGTTATTAGATAAAGGATTCATTCGACCTAGTAAATCACCATGGGGTGATCTTATCTTGTTTGTTTAAAATAAATATGGTTCCATTAGACTTTTCATTGATTATGGAGCATTGAATAACATCACTGTTAGGAATATGTATCCTTTTCCTCATATCAATGATTTGTTTGATCAGATCCAGGGAGATCAGTATTTTTCAAATATTGATTTGAGGTCGGGGTACCATTAGTTGAAGGTAAAGGAAGCGAACATTTCGAAGAATGTATTTTGTACTAGATATGGCCATTATGAATTTGTAGTTATGCCTTTTTGGTTAACCAATTCACCTACTGTATTCATCTATCTTATGAATAGAATTTTCCATGATTTCATGGATTTGTTTTTGATTGTGTTCATTAATGATATTTTGTTTTATTTAAAAAGTAAATAGGAGCATGAAAGTCATTTAAGGGCCATCTTTTAAACCTTAAAACAAAACAAACTTTATGGAAAATTTAGCAAGTGTGAGTTTTGGTTACAATAAATTTCTTTCCTTGGACACATTGTTTAAAAAAATGGAATAATTGTTGATCCTGCTAAAAAAGGTTGTTGAAGAGTGGCCAAGACCCACAAATATTACTAAGATTCGTAGTTTATATGGTTTGGATGATTATTATTGGAGGTTTGTTGAAACATTTTCACGATTATCTAGTCCAATGACTATGTTAACTCGAAAAGGTGTTAGGATTATTTGGAAAAAAGAATGTAATGATTGTTTTCATGAATTGAAAAGAAGATTGGTGAATGCTTCATGTTTTGGAACTACAATCTAGAAATAGTGAGTTTGTTATCAAAATGATGCTTCGTTGAAAGGACTTGGTTGTGTCCTAATACAGAAAGATCAGGTAATTGCTTATGCTTCATGTCAGTTGAAACCTCATGAGTTAAATTATTCTACACATGATTTGGAATTAGATTCTGTTATTTTTGCTTTAAAAATTTGGAGGTAGCATCGGTATGGTGTAAAATGTTAAATATATTCTGATTAGAATAGTTTAAAGTATATATTCACTCTAAAACAATCGAACATGAAACATAGGAGATGGCTAGAATTAATCATGGATTACGATTGCACGATCCATTACCATCCGGGAAAAGAATATAATGTGGATGATTCTCTGAGTCAAAAAGGTACTGTCATATTAGCCATGATACATTTGGAATTAGATCCTTTGGTTTTTGATTTGATAAAATTTGGCATAGAAGTTGTTGGTGTATGAAATTCTTCTGTTTTGTATCAAGTTTCAGTGATATCATCTCTATCAAACAGAATAAAGAAAGCACAGAAAGAAGACAATGAGTTTTAGAAAAAGGTATAGTTGGTTTAGAAAGGTAAGTTGCCTGAATTTAACATTGATAATGATCGTGTGTTGAGATTTGGAAAGAGATTATGTGTACCTTGTGATTCATAATTGAAAAATGAGTTTTTTATGTGAAACGCACAGTTCACCATTTTCAATTCATCCTGGTAGTACATTGATGTATGTACATCTTAGAAAGAATTACTGTGATTTGTTTGACTTGTCAGTAGGTAAAAGCGGAGCAGTAGTTACCTAAAGGGTTTCTTCGTCGTCTACCGGTGCCATTGTGGATATAGGAAAATATATCCATGGACATTGTTGTGGGATTACCAAAGACATCTCGAGGTAATAATGCAATTGGGCTTGTATTTAATCGATTGACTAAATCTGCTCATTTCCTTCCTATTATAGAAACATTGTCTCTAGTTCAACTTGCTCGATTGTATGTTAATGATATAGTCAGGTTGCATGGAGTTCCTCTCTCTATTGTATCTAATAATTATCCTAGGATTACTTAAAACATATGGAAAGGCCTTCAGAAGTCATTGTGTACTAAATTAAATTTTAGTACAGCTTTTCATCCTCAATCAGACGGGTAGTCAGAATGTACAATTAAGACATTTGAGGATATTCTATGTGCTTCTTCACTATATTATAAGGGTTTTTGGTACCAACATATATCTTTGGTTGAATTTTCATATAATAATAGTTTTTATTCAAGTATATAGTTGGATACTTTTGAGGAAATATATGGAAGTCATTTTCAAACTCCAGCTTTTTGGGATGATGTAGGTGAAAGGAATATGATGTGACTTGAATTGGTAGAAGAGATGGCCGAGAAAGTTCAGTTGATTCAGAAGCACATGAGAACAGTTCAGAGCAGATAGAAAATTTATGCAGATAACTGGAGGAAGGATCTTTCTGGTGATGTAAGTGATAATGACTTTCTTAAAGTTTCTCCATGGAAAAGTGTGATGCATTTTGTTAAGAAGGAAAAGTTGAGTATGAGATTAATTGGACTTTATGAAATTCTAGAGAAAGTTGGAACAGTTGCATTTAGATTGTGTTTACATCCATGTTTATCCCAGGTACACAATGCTATTCATGTTACGATGTTGAGAAAGTATATGTCAGATCTATCTCATGTTTTGATCCCAGAGGTAGTTCAGTTGGAAGAGAATCTCTCTAATGAAGAAGAATCAGTCCAGATTCAAGACCGTAGAAGGAAAGTGTTGCAGAATAAGGTAATTCACTAGGTAATGGTTTTGTGAAAAAATCATATGGTTGAAGAGGCAACCTGGGAGTCTGAAAATGCTATGAGAGATAAATACCCCCACTTATTTTGATTAGTAAAATTGCGAGGATGCAATTCCCAAAACAGGGGAAGGATGTAACATCCCAGGTAAATAAAAAATAAATAATATCTTATATTTATTAATATTCTTGAATTAAATATTAATTTTACATTAAAGGGGTTGTTATGTTCGATAGCATACCCGATACGCAATAATGAGTTTCATTATAATCTTATGTTGCACACTAATAAAAAAATATTATTATTTTAAATGGAAGTTAACTCCTAGATATTGTATTGGTGGGAATAATAAAACCAACTAAAATGTTATTATACATGTTTGTTAGATGTATTTAATTTTATCCAATAATAGTTAGAGGCTTAAAATGTGAATGAATCTAATTTTTTGCATAATTTAGATTAAAAGGTCAATTTACCGCCTTTTAATAAAGAACCCTCATTAAATCTAGTTTTGGCCATTTTTATAAGTTTTATTTGACCGAATAAAATTCTTCTTTTGATTTGGGACATCAAATTTTACATTGGGTTATTTTTTGGTTTTTTTCGGATAAAGATCATTTTTTAATGAAAAGTGGAAAATATTGTATTTTAATTCAAAATTTCATTTTAATCTAATTTATTTATATGGTTATATTATCTTTATAATTAGTTTTAATGTGTAATTATAATATATTTTTACCATTTAATGTAATGTTGGTCATTTTAATTAATTTCACTTTGAAATTGGACATAAACAAGTGTCGATCTTTCGATAGTTATTGGTTATTAAAAAAATGCTATTTGTTTTAACAAAGAGAATCCATTTTAAAATTAATTAATGAAACTTTTATTTTTTGAATTTTTCAAAATAAAAAACATTTTTTAATTTTGAGTATCAAATAAATCATTGGCTGAAATTTCTATATTTTTATGAAAAACATCAATTTTTGATGAATAGTTAAACCACTTAGTTGTAGTTAAATAACTGACTTTTTGATTTAAAAGAAATTTTACTGCATCTGTGAATTGAATTTCAAAAATACTACATACATAATTGTAATAAAGAACTAAAATTTGGTTTATTAAGATGAAAATAAATTTTAGTGAATAGTAACTTCTGAATTTTATTTACCATGGTTAAAGGTATATTAGGTAATTCAAGATAAAAATAATATTATAATAATTCCAAATTACCTTAACAATTATGAAAACCTTATTGGTTGAGTCATTTACGACCATGGTCATCTTTGGGTCGATTTTGGGACTCCATTGATCCACTTGGGAGTGATAATGACAATTTGGATTAATTAATTTAATGAAAAGGAAAATTATACATAAACAAAAATCGTTTAGTAATTAATTTTTATATGGTGTTGTATAAATAATATTTTTGACTATAAATATTAATTTTAAATATAAAAATATTTCATACATAAGGATATTTTCTTTATAATTTTTAGACATCAAATAAATTAAATTATTTATGACATAATAATGATGTAGTATTTATTTCATTAAAAAATGATTTCAATAAATTAGATTATAAGGATTAAAATATTTATCAAAACCTGTCCAATTTTTATTGGCTGATTTAATTTCGACCATGAGTCATATTATCTTTGAATATAAATATTTTTGGACCTTGTGTAACTGAATATCACTATATAATAAAATGATATTTTCACACATTCCTAAATAGCCCCTCCTCCCGCTTATAAAAGGATACCACTTCTAACCAATTTCTCACAATTCTCATGATATTTGGATCTTCAATCCTCTTCCCAATTAATATCCCTAGACCCCACTCCTTAATCTAGAAGCCTTCTCTTAGGCAGAAGGCACTTCAAGAAGTCCTTTGGTTCAAACCAAATGGAGTTACCCAAATTGAAGGTCAGAGTTTCTCTTAAATTGTTTTCTTTTATTTTACTTCTCCAACCAATAAAATATTTTTATTACTTTCTTTTGTAACAACAAAAGTATCATCAAAATACTAGGATGTTGTTATGAGAATTATATGACTACAATTACCAACACCTCAATCTAATGGATGAAGAACATAATGTTTCTGTGAATGGATAACTAATGCCTCATGAAATAATGATTGTTCTATTATCTCGTACCACCCCTCGTGATTGAAATTATGATGGAACATTATTTATATATGATGTATTTTATGTATATGTTTTCTTTATACTTAAATAATTTCTATTTATGGCATGCCTATTGGTTTCCATTAGGGTAAACGTGATAATCTCATTTGAGGAAGTGCAGACTACCACCCCCTCAATGTGATATGACTCGTTTATAACATATGTGGTATGTATAAAGGATATATTTAATGATATTATTTTTGATACAATACTGGAATTATAATACTACTATGTATCATTATTTTTTAATTCTATTAAATATGAAATAGAAATGGAAGTAACGTTCATGCGTACGTATGGCTTACAATCTCCATGAACGGTGCATTTCATTTATTATATCTAAATGTTATGTACTGTTATAAATAAATTTATATGTTGGATATATATGATATATATGATATCCAAATCATGAATATCATTCTAGATATAATTAACCTTTGTCCACCTGAACAACATGTAATTATAAGAAGTCCATTTTTGACTCAAGTAGAAAATATCGACAAAACAAACGTTATTAACTTGAATGGTTACATAATGTTTATTATATAGTAATAAGTGATATAAAAGGAATAATAAAAATTAAAATGTTATTAATCATGTAGAAATTATCTTTAGTTTATTATTCAGTAGATTAAATAATGATCAAGTCAAGTCGGACACAAGGTAAGGGACTTCATCTCAATCTTCTTTCGTTGAGGCATATTTAGTTTTACAAATGACTTTATTTTATATGGTCTATAAACACCATTGAATTTTCATTTCATTCAAAGGGAATCTTTTTATATGAAGCCTTTTACTAAACTAAAAAAAGTAATGTTTTTTTATGTAAGCGGTGACAACAACCTTTCCGCCGTCATGAGTATTATTTGATCTTTGGCTTCCTTAACAAGCCGGAATTTGTATAAAAGGAAAAAAATAAATACCATATAAACTTTTTACATATTTTGGTATTGAAAATTATTTTGATCATAGATTTATAATTTAAATAACTTCAAATGATATTTTGTTATTGCAATGTGGAAATGTTATCTTTCCTTTATGATTATGTTATGTGTTATGATCATGTTATGGTTCGTGGGAATTATTTATGTATATGGGGGGTTTCTTGATAAACCTAGGGTGGGTGTGCCCGTTATAGCTCTACAATGCGTTGGTTAACATGATGGAGGTAAATGTAATTGTTTCTCTTAAGAGATTTAGAAAATATACTATGATCGGTATTCTAAAGTAAATCACTATGTAGCTGTGATTGCTACAATGTAATTATAATTTGGATGCCATAAGTTACATTTATGATTCATGATTTCTATGTGTTATTCATAGATATTAATTTTTTCTTGAGGTAAGTAAAATATTTTTTGTATTTTATGTATTAATGAACAATTGTTTTCTTTTATTGTATTATAACCCTTACTGAAATTTTTATGATCATCCCATGTTATGTAATGTTTTCACAGGACATAAAAATGAATAGGGTTAAGGATGGGTCAAGGAATAGTCATGTTGTCTATAACCTGGAACTAGACATGACTCTTTTTTTTCAAGATTTGTTATTTTACGAAAAAATGGATACTGGGTAGAATTGTCTACATGTAATATTCATGTTGTTATGTAATTGTGATGACTTAATTCTCTAAAAATCTAAACCTGAAAAGATCCTCAAAGTGAATTATTAATTTAATTCAATTTTATGTATTTTTTTAAGGCAGAGTCCTTATAAATTATTATTATTATTATTAAATTAATATATAATTTTTTTATAAAAACCATTTAAACAAAATAATTTGTTTCTTTGGAAAACCCATTTTTTCTACACATCTGTTGTTTCAATTTATTAAAATATGTATAATTAATTTTGAAAAATGTAATAAATATATGGAATAATAAAAATTTATATAATATAATAAGTTCAACTTCATTTTTACAATATTTTATTTTGAAAAAAGTCATAAATATTCACCATGAATAAGCTAAAGACGAGTTTTTGAGGAGTGAAACTAAAATGATAATGGTTAAAAATGATCCAAAACATTTATAATTCTTTTTAGGGAAATATATATACTTTATCAATTCCAAGTCATGAAAATTATCCATTTTTCTTCCTTATTTCAAATAAAATGACATGGAATATATTAAGAACATTTTATAATTTCCATGTCGATTATAAAATGACTCCCCTCTCATCTCCATTATATAAATTCAAACATGATTTGGTTTAAGATTACATATTAAAATAAATTCCTTATTTTACTAGCCTCATTATATAATATTTTTATTGATCATAAATCCAACATAATAATTTTTTTAAAAAACCTAAAATATTTGTCTGAGTAAGATGCAACGTCCTTAATCAAAATTTTTTATTTAATTCCTCCTACACTTATCTAAAATTTTATTAAAAAATTATTATATTATAACATATTTATATTAATTATAATGGTATTTTTAATGTTATTTTAATTGTCTATAACCATATAATCTTTTTTCAAATGTTAAAAAAACAATTGATCATGTGTGTAGCGGCCTACGACCTTGCAAACTGATGTAATTCATTTTACATCACCAATCTGAATGGACGGATATAAGCATATATATAATTATTATATATTAAATTTATGGAATATTATTTTTTCTGAATTATAAAATAATATATTAATTATTACTTATCATTCCATTAGAAATTTGATAAGATCACTTGTTTTTATAGCGGACAACCCCCTCATGAAGCGATGTGATTTTTTTGACGTAGAATTTACATGGATGGTAATAAAGATTAATTTAATAATTATATGTTATATTCATGACACATTAATAATTGTGAAATATATATATATATTATACACTTTCTTACTATATCATCTATTAGGTAAATGTTAACATTAATATGGTATATATTAGACTATCACCTCGACAAACATTGTGATATATTTTTTTTACCAAATAATATCATGGTATATATTAGATAATTTAAAGAAATGATTTTTTTATGAAATAATTATCATATGGTAATTATAAAGTATCACATACCATATTTCCATCATGGCTATATAATAAATGGACGTGTTACTTATGCATATGTATGACCTATAATCAAAATTATTGTAATATAATTCATTTTTCATAACAATATATTTTGTTTTATTTTAAAAGTATAATTTATGTATAAAATTTATAATTACCACATTATTATTATTATATATATGATGAAATAATAATCTCTTTAACCTCGTCCAACTTAAAAAAGTGATTTTTTACATATGAATCATTTATCATTAAAATGTTCGATGTGAAAATAATTAGATATATAATTGAATATGACATGGTAAAAAGTAAAAAAATGTATCAAAACATTTAAAATGTTTGTATAATGATAAATAATTATACTATTTTTGTTGTTAATAAATATAAGTAACAAACATGTTGATTTGGTGTAGAGGTAAGGGTATTATCTCTAAACAACATTGTCTAAGGCACATATTTATTTAAGAACAAAATTTATCATAAATAGAGTATATAAATCCCCTTTACCTACCATGAAATTCATACATATTAATTAATTTTATTCATATATAAAACATTTCAAATTAAATAATTTTTTTATCATGTCAAATTTTCCAATGATGTTTGCATTTTTGTTTCAATATATATTTGAATGGGTTTTTTCCTGAATTTCCATTGTTGTAAATAATTTCATCATTTTCTAATGAATCACTTTAAATAGTATTTTTCCCTTAATATTAATTCACTATTAATGTAATATTAACCTATTACCACTCTTTGGAAATCAATGTTATTGATAAAATGCATTTAAGAAATGGTGAATTATTTATTCTCTTCGGTGAAAAGTCATTTTCTTTCATATCAATATTTTAAAAGAAATATTTTCAAAAATGATTTTAGTATTATTCTATGATTGATAAATTGAATTTTTAACCATGTTTTTTGACAAAAGTATTGAAAATTCATTTCTAATAATTTTCTATAATAGGTAATTTTTTACTCAAATGGGAAAAGAATATTTGTTGTAATGTGTATGACAAGGATTGTATTTTATTCCATCATGAAAATTATTATACTTTAGGATTCCTATATAATATTCAACGACTAGTTTTCATTGTAATGGATATCCATAAAATTTTGAGAAAATGTAATTTTTGAAATGTTTTTTTCAATATGGAGTGGTTATTTTCCTCAAGAATGTTAGTAATCTATTTAAATGTATTTATATTTATCATATTCATAAATTAGTAATGTTGTGGAATTATTATAAATTTAATAGATATTGATATCGCACATTTATAAATCAAATATTCTTACTTACATTGATGCGGTAAAACATTAATTTTGTTCATTTCTCAAATTAGATCAATAAGTAATTTACATTGACTATGATATGAGTCAATATTATGTAACCCAAATTTTTTCCAAAGGAAATTTTTAATATTTATGCCTTATGATTGGTTTCCATAAGTGGAATTCATATTCATGTTTTTGAAATTAATTTGCTAGGTATGGAAATAATTTTATATCCCTTAAATACATTTGTTAATGTTATAGTATCACGAGATTTCTTATATGGGATTATGAAGTCAACCTAATCCATCAAATGTATTTTTCCACCATGTGATATTTTATTGGTAGTTAGCCTTGAAATATGTGTTTGTAATGTTTTTATTCATATTTACCATGATTCTATGTCCCTATGATACCATGATATTTATTTTATCCGCCCATTTGATTACAAATGTTCCTTATCTTTTTGGATATTAAGTTATTATTTTTTCTAAAATGGTATTTCTCTTTATGAAGATTATTTCCTTTCTGAGATATTTATCTCACCCATTTAAATATGTATTCTCCTGGTTATCCTATTAATTTAATGTTCTCAAATTTATTTTTGGTCTCATGATGTAGAATAAAATAATGATTTTTTGTTTTAGTTTTGTTTGATGTATTTTGATAGTAGTCTTCTTATGAAACTACCTCATGATATATGGGTTATAATTAAGGATGTTTCATATTAAAAATAATTTAATAAAAAATTTAAATGGTTTGGGAGACTATATATAGAGTTATATAATTTTTTTAAAACCATGAGAATAATGTATGGGGATAACATTATGATTAACCTAAGGATAATGCCAATTATAGGTATAAGGATATGTCTAAGTATAGTAAAATATCCTTGAATTTTGATCATGATTGGAGCGATGGATTTCAATGATACTACATTAATGTTTGGATTCTAGATGTAGATGTGGTTCTAGAATTGTTTTAAATTGGGGTAGAAACATTGAAAAGGAAACACTAAGACAGGCTCGATCGTCACTAGGTGCATAGTAGTGGTCCTTTATATGCACTTGGTTTGACACTCCCATTGTATTTGTTTTGGAAATTTGTAGAATCATTACAAACCATCATAAAGGACATTAATAGATGAAATTCATTGATAAACTAGGTTCAACCTAATGTAAGTTGGGTTGATAAGTCAATGTTTTATCAGAATATTAATTTCATAAAACCCATTTGTGGGTTCATTTTATGAAATTTTATGATGATTAAGTGTATTTTTTGAGACAATTATGATAACATAACCAAAATGTTTTTTATTTGTTTTAGAAAAAACGTTATTTTATGAATAATAAATAATAGTTTTTGGAATTAATTTTAATTGTATTGGTAACATTTAGGGTTTATCATATATTTGATGCTAAGAAAATAATATTCGGTTAATATTGTTTTATATTGTGGAAAAAATGCTACATTAAAAATCATATCGGTTAAAAATAGATTTAATGATTAATGTAACTTTGGGATTTTAATAATATTTTTGGGAAATGTTTTATAGGTTTATGATATATAAATAAACTTTATGTTTAACATTACGTATTATTTGGGAATATTTATATTATATTAATAGAGATTTAATATAAAGGGAATTCGATAACCACTGAGGTTTAAACTATAATTTATATTTAGGTAATTGAGGTTATTTGGAATATATGATTATTAATTTAAGTAATGTTATATTTTATCCATGTTGTTTTGTTATTATATTTTGGATTATAGTATATGTTAATATTAATTTTGGTTATTATATTATGTGTTGCCTTTAATATTTGGTTTTGGTTAATGTTTAAGGAAAAGAGGAATATCTTTATTTCATTTTGTAGTGTCATGTGATTAATGAATAGATAATTTTTGTTCATTAGGTACGAAAAATTAATTTTGGATTTTAATTTCATTTGATTAAGATATAATGTGGAAATTTATTGAATCACAATGAAAGTAAGAAATTGGGATTATAAAATAAAATGATATCATGTATGTATATTTTCTCTCATACTATATCTTCATTGAAAAATAATACCTCAACACTATGAAAAGGAATTTTAAAAAATCATTTTGGCATATTAAATTTATACCTCATGATTCAATTTTATTATACTTCATCATAGTTTTACAGTTTTGTGGTTGTTGAATTTCTCATGATAATTCAATTTATTTTTATCAATGATATCTTCCACATTTCATAACAGTTTATGATTTTATTCCCTTTGTAGTTTTAATTTAGCATAAATTTCCTCTAACATAGAACTGTATATGTGTTTTATGCAATATAATCATCATATTTACCTTTCCCACTTTTATGTTCATGTATTATTGATTCTTTTGTGATGTGGGTTCTTGAGAATTGAATTTTTAATGATAAAACCTAGATTACCAAGTTCAAGATCAAATTTTGAGAATAAAACTAAATTAATGGGGTGAAAATGCAACACCCTAAAAGTTTATATTATATTTTTTATTAAATAAATGCAATATCTTTGATATCTTTTGAAGCACACAACACTATGTTTAAACGAAATGTGATACTCTGTTAAAATATTATTATTTAAACGTGAAACATATAACCAATATATTAAAATGTGGGGTATCAATGGGAAAGAATAAATTATTAAAATTATATATTATACACAAGTATTAAATTTATTCAATGGATATATATTTAATATAGGTAAAATAAGAACCATTTTAAGGAGAATGAAATTTTTTCAGAAGTATGGTATTTTTCTGAAAGGAAGTATAATCGTACATTAAACAGATAACTTAAAATTAATTTCTTCTAATTTTAGAAAATTTATTAGAATTAATTAATAATTTTTGAAATATACAAGTCAATGTTATATGTTTTTTAGTTTTTTTAAATTTTTTAAAAAACGATTTTTTTTTATAAATATTGACAAAACTATTATTTATTGAAAACTCACTTTTCATTTAAAGTATTAAAAAAATAAGTTATATATTAGTCTCCTTTTTGAATTAAAATTAATTCAATTATATTAATATTTAACTAATTGAGTTCATTATAAAAATTTAATAAGGAATTAATATATTATTTATTAATCATTTGAATGTTGTTCATCGAAAAAATCATTTTTTAACGCGTCTACAAGTTTAATTTTAATATAAAAAATTTCACATATATTTTTTTAAATTTGAAAAATGAATTAAATATTTTGAATGATATTAAGTTTTATTATATAAGAATTTTATGTCCATTTTTTCACAATTAATAGATAAAACCTTAAAAACTTTTATGATAATTTAGGTGAAAATGAGTTTCCCAAGGGTTAAACAAAAATAGTAATGGCTATAACTAACCCAAACCCTTTATAATTACAATTTTATGATATATATAGACCTTATCTCTTATAAGCCTCATAAATTTCTAATTTTGGTTCCTTATTTCCTATATTTTGGCATGAAATTATTGAAAAACCATGAAAATTAGTAAGTGTCATCTGCAACTAAATAATAAACGATCAACCACTATCCTCAAATTTACACACATCCAACCCCCATTTTTTTCTTCCAATATATACCCAAATAATAGAATTAATAAAAAATATGATCTTACAATCATTTTATTGGTTATCAATATAACATTGTATATATTTTTGTTAAAGTCTAAGTAATTATTTTGAAGAAGTTCTAAAGTCCTTAACTAAATTTTTTAATTAATTTATTATATCATATAATTAATATAAAACTAAATCATGATGATAGAATAGTATTAATATCTTATAGACCCTGATATTTTTGAATTTTACTGTCATGAAATAATTCTATCTCCTCCATAATCAGTTGGTAAAAAAAACTTTGGAAGGGCTGCCAACTCATAAAAAGATGTAATTAATTTTACATATGTCCTATCAAAGATGGAAATAATGTTATATATAATGATTATATATTATATTTTTGATCTAATAATTCTTCTTTAGTTATAATATTGCATATAAATTCTTACTTCTAAATCCATATAAAATACGATAATGTTGATTGTGTGCACGATAGACAGTCGCATCCTAAAGTGATGCGTTATTTTTCACATATGATTTAAAATAAAGGTAATAAGGATTAATTTTTTATATATGATTTTAACATAATTTTAATAATTAAAAATAATAAATATATCTTATAATTTCATACATTAACATCCATTGAATAAATGATAATTTGTTTCATGAGTATAGTAGACTACTACTACAAAATGCTATGTTATTTTCATTATTGTGGCATCCCATGGATTGTAGGTATTGTTTTATTATCAAAATAATGTTTTTATGATATAATAATTACCATTAAATGAAAAAATAAACCATACATTTTTCAAGGTTGATATTTATATAATGAAAATGTTACTCATGCATGCGTACAGTCTACTGTGTCCATGATTTCAATGTATTTCATTTAAGATTACCATTTTTTATACATAGTCTTAAAAGTGTTATTTTTTTAAAAACAATATATAAATAACTCATTATTAACATTCTGTATATGATTAATTTATATTCTCTTTGAAATTATTTTACTTATAAAGGTAAATTTTAACATTTTTTCAGTTTATTCCTAAAACGCATGAAGTGAAATTAGATGGATAAGTTATTGAATATGACATGGTAAATATTAAAATAAAATGCGTAATAAATATGAATAAATTTTTTAATAATGGAAATAATTAACCTAATTTTATTTCTTAGGAATATATGGAACATACTCGATGATTGTGTCTCATGGTAAGGGTTTTGATTAAAAACATCCTCCATTGAGACTCATGGACTTTTATACACCAAATTTAATTTAAATAGTATATATACTAACCATTCACATAATATTCCCCAAAACCATTATGTTTCATAATATATTGTTTTATTATTTATTTTCATCACTTTTGTTATATTATGATTCAAATTTTACGAAAACTATATAGGTTTATGTATTAATCTCATTTTAATCCAGATTATTTTTGCATGAATTTTTATTATTGTAATTTAAGTGATAATTTTTTAATAAAACTCCTAACATTTTATTCTAATGTACTTAATAATTATATATTAAATTGATATTCTCATTTCCACACTTATGGTTAATTATTATTATTGGGAATTGTTTTAAGATAACATGACTACATTTCTTTCATCGATTGAAACCAATATTCATTAATCCCCATGATTATAAAAATCCCAAATATTCTTTTCTATTCTACTTGTATTGATAATTTTTTTTTAAAAATATGAATTTTGTAAAAAAATATTTTAAATGATTCTGTCACGACCCGTCCTCGGGGCCCGTGCCGTGACTACCCCAAGCCCTCCTTCCATAGGCCAGGGGTTGGAGACTAGCACCAAGGCGTAAAACCCAACAAAATGGAAGGCATTGCCATTGAAAAGTAAACATGCACCACAGAGTAAGCAAGCAGAAAAGTAAACACTAAGTAAAAATTGTAACAATCTGTGCTGAAAGTAAAAGGGGCCGGAAATACAAGCCCAACTGTAAAGTACAACTGAAAGGAAAAACAACAACTGAAAAGAAAAGCCGTAGCGTCGAGCCGTCCTCTGGAAGTCCCACCTGATGGGTGGGTACAGATAGCCTCCACTGCTCCTCGGGTCCACCTGACTGCTCCGAGTACATCCCGCCCAGTGGTCCACCTCAAGGTACCGTCCTGCTCCGCAAGCCTCCACCACGATCAACGATGTCCGTCGTCTGCAACCAACACAACGTAGTGCGGGCATAGCCCGTGTAGGGGTGATTATAAGCTACTCAGTAGGGACCCCGAGACCTCCGAAGGTATCCCAAAATCCACAAAGGATAATCTACAAAAAAAAGATACAATCACGAAGTAACATCTGACATGCCTTAGGTATATGCCCATACATATACCTAAGTCATCAATTCCCATTCGGCTCCAACGTCCGAGCCCTAGCACAACCCAGTCCACACAAGAAATCAAACGTATACCCACACAGGATAGAACAACACAATCCACAAAGGGGAGTAAACAATAATCCACAGAGGATAACTCAACACAATCCACAAAGGAGAGTAAACAGTAAATCCACACAGGATAGCTCAACACAATCCACAAAGGAGAGTAACACAGGATTCAGTTCACACAGGTATACTTCTTCGGATGACGATAAAGATGATCACTGATCCATCTAAGTTGTCGGACCCACAAAGTATCGATAGGTAACTGACCCCCGCAATGACCCACAAAGGATCGGGCCCATACAGGACCTGTAGGCGCTGGATCACACAGAACCGCTGAGCGCTAACCCACACAGGATCGAACCCACACAGGATCGGGCCCACACAAGACCTGTACACTAGTCCACGTAGGATTACTGAGTGGAGTAGTCGTCGCAGTCCACTAAGGATCTCTGCACAGTCGTCGTCCCAGTCCACTGAGGATCTCTGCACAGTCGTCGCTGTCAAAGTAGCAGTCGTAGCGAGCTCTAGGGTTCCCGCACACAGCAAGCTCGTTCTGGAGGGTCCGCTCCAAGATCCGAGAGGATGATACATCAACTGACACAAATTATGAAGTTGATGTATCCAAAAGTTCTGTATCATCAATAAGAACTCAACGTCGCAGACGGCACGTCAATTGGACACCCGGTCTGAGAGTTATTGGCTTTTTCGTTCCAGGGGCCCGGTTAGTTTTTAAGGAAAAACCAACCGGCCCATACTCCACCTGCGTCGAAACCTCGGGTAGAGTGAGCCAAAATATCCATCTCACATAGAGGAAAACAACAAAGATTACGGCACGTCAATCAGATGTCTGTAGCTCAAGATATGAGCGTTTCCGCTCCGAGGGCCCAGTTGGTTTCTTGTATGAACCAACCCGGCCGAACTCAAAGTATTCCGAAACCTTGAGTGAGATATACCGAAACGACCATCTCAATCCAAGGATCATGTTGCCGCTGACGGTGCATCATTCAGAGGCCCGTAGCTCATGTTATGGGCAAAAGACTAAAAACGGTTCGAAGACGGGGGGTCCGGGCCCGGGCCGACCCGACCCGACCCCCCTGGGTCGGCCGCACCGGGTCGACCCAACCCGGTCCGACACGGCTGGACCCGGTCCGGCCTAGCCAGGGCACGGCCCGGCCGGTCAGACCGGCCTGGCTCGGCTCGGCCGAGCGGCCGAGCAGCTGGACGCCGCGGGTTGCCACCCCCGTGACTTGGAGATGCTGTGGCCCTCGAAGGGGCCGTGCTGGACAAATGGAAGCGGCTTCAGCCGCGTCCCGTGCGGGCGAGCAGGACCAGCACGGCCATGGGTTCGTTGGCCACTACCTCCGCCGCGCCAGCGCCCGCGCTGCCGGAATCTTCCACGGGCCACCGGAGTTGCTCCAGTGGTCCGTTTTCCTTCCCGTTTACACCGGTGGTCCTCCCAGGTTCCGTTCTTCACTGCGGGATCAAAAATTTTCCCTTGCGTCACATTTTTTCATCATTCATCAAATCCGCACAACCACGAAGAATAGCGGAGGGTTGTCGGTCTGTGTTCGTTTGGCCCGCACCCTCCGCGTTAGCAAACAACAACAGGAGAAAAACAATAATTCAACACATGAATCAAGAAATTTTAATAAATTAAAATTGTTCATTTGAATCCGGTTCGTTAATTTTAAAGAAATTTTCACGGGAATAAGGGAATTTCCAAAACAAAATCCAAACCTCGACAAGTCGTCGCGCGTGAGCGTTCTTCGCGGAATTTCTCGTCGCGGAAGGAGGGGTTCGTCATGGAAAGAGGGGATCATCGCGGTATTCGGCGCTGCGTTGACGAACTACGAGGACAAAGAAACAACAGATTTAATTGTAATAATTAAATCTGTGTGTTGTTAAAAACCACAAGGATGTTTAAAAATGAAACCTGAGATCTCTTACCTCAAGCTGATGGTGATCGGAGATCGGGGCAGGGAAGAACGTCTCGGATGAAGCGTCGTCAAACTCCGAGGGTGACGACATTTATCACGTTCTTCACGTTCTTCGTGTTCTTCGTGAGGGAGGATAAAGGCACAAAAATTATGTCAAAGCCTCAAAACATGCAATCCTTCAAAAGTCATGTTGGTCTTATTTTATTATTACGCCAACAAACGAAAAGAGGTAAGTAACGACTAATTAATTCACACAATTAATTCAATGAAAGAAACTGCCCATTTAATTCCGGAATAAAACCGCCCAATTAAATGGTCTGTTAAGAATTTATGAAAACGCGTTAGTTGACATCATAATGACGGGCTTTCGCGGGTGCGTTACTTAGCGGAAAAGAAACGGTGGGGCTCGTGCGGGCCCCACCTCACAAATATCCTACCAAGAGGGTAGGATATTTTTGGATAGTACCCTATCCATTTCAACTCACCTTAAGCCTCTATTAAGTGGCTTCAAGTGGCTTCCAAGTGGCTTAAGTGAAATAAAATAAATTTTGTCGTACAATTATTTTATTTCTTTACTTTAAGCCTAAAAACTAAAAAACACACACAAGAAAACGCAACTCCGGAAGAGGCATTTCTAAGAAAATACCGGCGTTGTGATTTCATCATTGCCCTCAGAATTCGATTCCGGGCACCAGTTCAAAAGTTAGAAAAACCCGCTTGTCCATTCACTGAACTTACCCGAGCCAAACTTCGAAAAATGATTCCGGGCACACCGGTCCTTGGAATCAGGTGCCTTCAGAGACTGCGTTCTTGAAAAATTACAATGAAAATTAAGAAAAAAATTTCCTTGAAATTTACGGGTCTTTACATTACTCCCACATGAGGGCTTTACGTCCCCGTAAAGATACATCATAAACTAGGTAAACAAATGTGGGTACTGAGCACGCATCTGAGCCTCCCGCTCCCAAGTGCTCTCCTGAATATTCCCGTGCTTCCATATGCTGCGCACAAGAGGAATCGATCGCCCACGTAGGACTCGCTCCTGTCGATCCTCTATCTCCACCTGGACCTCCGTAAAGGTCGCTCCATCATCCACGTCTAGCACCCCATGGTTAATGATGTGGGTCGGGTCGTGCACGTACCTCCTCAGATGAGATACGTGGAAGACGTCGTGCACCCGGTGCAACTGAGGTGGTAGAGCCAGGCGATAAGACACTTCGCCAATCCTGCTGATGACCTGGAATGGTCCAATGAAGCAGGGAGACAACTTACCACCTTGGCCAAATCTCCGTAAACCACATAGAGGTGAGACCCGCAAAAAGGCATGGTCGCCATCCTCGAACTCTAGTGGCCTCCGCCTCCTGTCAGCATATGACTTCTTCCGGCTCTGAGCTATCCTCATCTGCTCTTGGATGACTTGGACCTTCTCTGTCGTGGCCCAGACCATCTCTGGTCCCACAAGTGCTGAATCCCCAGGGTCTGTCCTGCATAAAGGAGATCTGCAAGGCCTGTCGTACAACGCCTCGTATGGTGCCATCCCGATGGTGGAGTGGTAGCTATTGTTCTATGCGAACTCCACCAAGGGTAGGTGGTCCTCCCAGCTACAACCAAAGTCGAGGACAGATGCGCGGAGCATGTCCTCAAGAGTCTGAATGGTCCTCTCCGTCTGACCATCCATCTGAGGGTGAAAGGCGGTGCTCAGACGTAGCTGCGTCTCGAACACCTCCTTCAACCCCTTACAAATCCGAGAAGTAAAATGAGTGTCTCGATCAGAGACGATAGTCGATGGCACACCGTGAAGCCGTACAATCTCTTGAACGTAGAGACGCCCCAAGCTCTCCACTGAGCCCTGCTCTCTGATGGGCAAGAAGTGTGCCGACTTGGTGAGTCGGTCAACAATCACCCAAATGGAGTCGTGACCTTTGGTAGTGCATGGAATTCTAGTCACGAAGTCCATAGATATCCCGTCCCACTTCCACTCTGGGACCTCAAAGGGCTGTACCAAGCCTGCTGGTACCTGATGCTCTGCCTTCACCTGCTGGCAGGTGAGGCACCGTGAAACGAACTCAGTGACAACCTTCTTCATGCCCGACCACCAGTGCTGTCTTCTGGGGTCCTGGTACATCTTCGCCACTCTAGGATGTACCGACAAAGTGGAAGTGTGAAACTCTCTCAACACCTCCTCTCGTAAAGCGACTGGTACCAAGGTACATCCTCTGAAAAGGACGTCGTGCTCTACTCCAATGTAGAAACCATCAGGTGCTTGTCCTGAGGATATATGTGCACGACGTGTCTCACAGTCAGCATCCGCACGCTGTGCCTCTCTGACCCGCTGTAGAAGTGGAGGAGAGACTGTGACAGACTGAAGGAAGCCTACTCCGTCCCTATCCACGAAGGATATCTACAAGGTGGCTAGCTGCTCGGTCGCCTCCTCATGTAGTTGAATGTCCGTCCTCCTGCTGAGGGTACCGGCTACTACGTTCCCTTTCCTAGGAGTAGAGAATATCTCAAAGTCATAGTCCTGGAGGAACTCGATCCATCGCCGCTGTCTCAAGTTCAGGCCCTTTTGTGAGAAGATGTACCTGAGACTCTGGTGGTCAGAAAAGACTGTAAAGCGCTCGCCCATCAGATAGTGTCGCCATGTCTTCAGAGCGAAGACCACTGCTATTAACTCCGGGTCATGGGTGGCATAGTTCTGGTCTTACGGCCTCGACTGACGTGATCCATAGGCAATCACGACCCGCTCCAACATCAGGACACATCCGAGTCCAGTCCCTGACGCATCGCAGTAGACTATGTATCCAACTCCTTCCTCGGGCAACCTCATGATAGGCGCACTGGTCAATCTCTGTCTCAGCTCCTGGAAGCTCTGCTGACATCTTTCTGACAACACAAAGGATTTCCCCTTCTTCGTCAACGCTGAGAGTGGCGCCGCAACTCTGGAGAAGTCCATCACAAATCTCCGATAGTATCTGGCTAGACCCAAGAAACTCCACACCTCCGTCACGCTCCTGGGTGGCTCCCAAGCTAGAACTACCTCGATCTTCGTGGGATCCACTGAAACTCCCACCTCAGAAATGACGTGCCCCAATAAGTGGACCTCATGTAACCAGAACTGGCACTTCGAGAGCTTTCCATAAAGCTGGTGCTATCGGAGTGTGTCCAGTATATCCCGTAAGTGGTAGGCGTGCTCATCCTCCGTGGTCGAGTACCCCAAAATGTCGTCAATGAAGACCACGACAAATCGATCGAGGTACTGCTGGAAGATCCTATTCATGAGGCTCATGAACACTGCTGGAGCGTTGGTTACGCCGAAGGGAATAACCAAGAACTCATAGTGGCCATACCGACACCTGAAGGCCGTCTTCTGCACATCCTCATCTCGAACTCTGAGCTGATGATAGCCTGACCTGAGGTCTATCTTCGAGAACCACCGTGCATCCTTGAGATGATCGAAGAGGTCATCAATCCTCAGTAGCGGATACTTGTACCTCACTATCACCTGGTTCAGGCGATGATAGTCGACACACATTCGCAAGCTCCTGTCCTCCTTCTTGGCGAACAATATCGGGGAAGCCCAGGGTGAAACACTGGGTCGGATGAACCCCTTGCCCTGCAAATCCTCCAACTGTACCTGTAGCTCTTGAAGCTCAGCGAGGTCCATCCGATATGATAGAGTGGATATCAGGGCTGTCCCGGGGTACAGATCAATATAAAAGTCTACTTCTCTGCGAGGAGGTAGCCCTGGAACGTTGTCAGGGAAGACGTCCGCATAATGATCCACCACTGCAGGAAACTGGGACTCCGCATGTCAACTACTCCCAGGATGAGGCTAGTCAACTGATGAGTGATGGGATGTCCCCTCCTCTGCGAGAGTCCATCCTGTGCTGTAAAGGCTCCCTTCTCGCCGGTGAAGGTGAGCCTGCTCTTGTCAGTGCACACACATAGCACCTTGCACCTAAAACAGTCAATCTGAGCATGGACTGTAGATAACCAATCCATGCCCAAGATGACATCGTAAGGCCTCGACGCCGCTACAAGAAGATCCCAGCCGAAGCTCTCGCCTCCTAGATTAATCTCACACTACCGGCACCAGTGTGTAATCATCGAGTCTGCTCCCATAGGGGTTTCTAGCCGTAAGGATCGAGCCAACGGCTCTGCCGGAATCTCCGATCTCCGAACAAGGGAAGCAGCTATGAATGAGTGACTCGCTCCTATGTCTATAAGAACAGCATCAAGGGTGGAATAGACACAGATCGTACCTTGAATCATCTCTGGCGCGCCATGGTTGTAGGCCTCCGCTGCCTGGAGCTGTGCCTGTCTCTGCCCGCCAACTCCCTGTGGTCGGGACGGACCTCCTGGTGGTGGTGGGGGTAGAGCCTCAATGCATCGCCCACCACCCGCTGCTCGGCCAGCTCCTCTTCCTCGTCTGCCTCCTCCCTGAGGACCGCCACGGTCGACCCTCTGCCTATGCCTGGGTGGCCCCTCCACCATCTGCTGCTCCTTGGTAAGGCGGGTCGGGCAGTCACGAGCCATGTGGCCCTGCCCGCCGCAAGTGTATCAACGCCTGCCTCTCGGAAGACTGGCTCCGCGCTGTGTGCCCCGCACTGCTGAGCCAGTGTCCTGAGGTCGTCTACGAGAGGGTCTGGTCTACCTGGAACCCTGAGTCATCCATCAGCTACATGCTGACGAAGAATCCACCACCTTCCGCCCTGCGGTAGGTCTCGCTATAGACTCATCCAGAAAGATCTCGATTAGAAGGGCTCGCTCCAACACTCCTTCCTGGGTCGAGATGCTGAGGGAGATCAGCGATGCCCTGATCTCGTGGCTCAATCACTGGTCGAAGGTCCAGGGCCGGAAGAAGGGGTCCCGTACCATGTCGGTCGAGTAGCGAGAATGATCGGTAAACCTCGCCACATACTGGGCGACTATCAAGCTGCCCTGCCGTAGTTGAAGAAGCTCCTGAATGCGCTCCGCACGGAGGGTGGCCGAGACGAACTCTGAGCGGAAGAGGCTCTCGAAGTCCGTCCAGAGAAGATATGACTCATCGTGCACCTGGAGCATCAAGCTCCACCATCGTCCTGCTGCTGCGTGCAGTAGGCTCGCCGCGTGGATCACCATGAGTTCTGCTGGTGTCCTCACTAGCCTAAAAACTCGAACGACCGCCTCCAGCCAGTCCTCGGCTGCCCGGGGGTCCGTCTCCCCACGAAACCTGGGTGGTCGCTAGCACTGGAACTCATGCAGAGCTCCGAGGCGACGTGCATCGTCAGCGGTCGGTGCTGGAAGCATCGGGGGCTCGGCGGGTAATGGTACCGCCGGTGCCTCCGCTGTCAACGGGCCCTGTACCGAGGCCTCGTCGCTCAGCGGGCCGTCGTCGCGCTCTACTCTCGGAACCCTAGCTGGCTGCTATTGTCGGGCCATCCTGAAAAGGAAACAAGTGCGCCACGGTCAGCACAGTATATCTGGTGAGATGACACAAGTAATCACAATGAAAACTTGAAACACACATGAAATCAATGTTTTCGTGCAATAAGATGAAAATCAGAAGTCAGGGTCCTGGTGTACGGATAGGTTGGCCGCCACACTAACAGTGGACTCCTTGGACTGATAACCACACCCAATACGCTAAACACTATTGCTTCACATAGAAGAAAGATCAGAGTCTGCGGTAGAACCGACCACCTCTGATACCAATTTGTCACGACCCGTCCTCGGGGCCCGTGCCTTGACTACCCCAAGCCCGCCTTCCATAGGCCAGGGGCTGGCGGCTAGCACCAAGGCATAAATCCCAACAAAAGGGAAGGCATTTCCTTTGAAAAGTGAACAAGCACCATAGAGTAAGCAAGCGGAAAAGTAAACACTATGTAAAAACTGTAACAAGCTGTGCTGAAAGTAAAAGGGGTCAGAAATAAAAGCCCAATTGTAAAGTACAACTGAAAGGGAAAAACAACAACTGAAATGAAAAGCTGCAGCATCGAGTTGTTCTCTAGAAGTCCCACCTGAAGGGTGGGTACAGATTGCCTCCACTGATCCTCAGGTCCACCTGACCGCTCCGAGTACATCCCGCCCAGTGGTCCACCTCCAGGTACCGTCCTGCTCCGCAGGCCTACACCACGATCAGCGTTGTCCGTCGTCTGAAACCAACACAACGTAGTGCGGGAATAACTCGTGCATGGGTGATTATAAGATACTCAGTAGGGACCCCGAGACCCCCGAAGGTCTCCCGAAATCCACAAAGGATAATCCACAAAAGAAAAGATACAATCACGATGTAACATTTGACACGCCTTAGGTATATGCCCATACATATACCTAAGTCATCAATTCCCGTTCGGCTCCAACGTCCGAGCCCAAGCACAACCCAGTCCACATAAGAAAGCAAACGTATACCCACACAGGATAGCACAACACAATCTACAAAGGAGAGTAAACAGTAATCCACATAGGATAGCTCAACACAATCCACAAACGAGAGTAACTGTAAATCCACACAGGATAGCTCAACACAATCCACAAAGGAGAGTAACACAGGATTCAACTCATATAGGTATACTTCTTCAGATGACGATTAAGATGATCACTGATACATCTAAGTCATCGGACCCACAAAGGATCAATAGGTAACTAACCCCCGCAATGACCCACACAGGATCGGTCCCACACAGGACCTGTAGGCGCTGGCTCACACAGAACCGCTAAGCGCTTACCCACATAGGATTGGGCCCACACATGACCTGTAGCACTGATCCACGTAGGATTGCTGAGTGCAGTAGTCGTCGTAGTCCACTTAGGATCTCTGGACAGTCGTCGTCGCAGTCCACTGAGGATCTCTGCACAGTCGTCACTGTCGATGTAGCAGTCGCATCCAGCTCTAGGGTTCCCAGACACAACAAGCTCGTTCGGGAGGGTCCGCTCCACGAGCCGAGAGGCTGATACATCAAATGACACAAAGTCCGAAGTTGTTGTATCCAAAAGTTCTGTATCATCAACAGGAACTCAACGTCGCAGACAGCTCGTCAATCGGACGCCCGGTATGAGAGTTATTGGCTTTTTCGTCCGAGGGGCCCGGTTGGTTTTTAAGGCAAAACCAACCCGACCGTACTCCACCTGCATCCAAACCTTGGGCGGAGTGATCCAAAAGATCCATATCACATAGAGGAAAACAACAAAGCTGACGACACGTCAATCAGACGTCCGTGGCTCAAGATATGAGCGTTTCCGCTCCGAGGGCCCGATTGTTTTCATGTACGAACCAACCCGACTGAACTCAAAGTATTCCGAAACCTTGAGTGCGATATACCGAAATGACCGTCTCAATACAAGGATCGTGTTTCCGCTGACGGCACGTCGTTCGGAGGCCCATAGCTCACGTTACGGGCAGAAGACTGAAAACGGTCCGAAGACGGGGGGTCCGGGCCCGGGCCGACCCCCCCTGGGTCGGCCGAACCGGGTGGACCCGAACCAGGTGGACCCGACCCGGTCCGACCTGGCTGGACCCGGTCCGGACCGGCCAGGGCGCGGCCCGGCCGGTCAGACCGGCCTGGCTCGGCTCGGCCGGGCGGCCGAGCAGCTGGACGCCGCGGGGCGCCGCCCCCGCGGCTTGGAGATGTCGCGACCCTTGAAAGTGCCGCGCTGGACAAACGGATGTGGCTTAAGCTGCGTCCCGTGCGGGCGGGTTGGACTCGCGCGGCCGTGGCTCCGTCGGCCGCCGCCGCGCCGACAACCCGCGCCCCCTGAATCTTCTACAGGCCACCAGAGTTGCTATGGTGGTCCGTTTTCCTTCCCGTCTGCGCCGGTGTTCCTCCCGGGTTCCGGTCTTCACTGCGGGATCAACAATTTCCCCTTGCGTCACGTTTTGTCATCGTTTGTCAAATCCGCACAACCACGAAGAAAGGCGGAGGGTTTTCGGGTTGTGTTCGTTTGGCCCGCACCCCTCGCGTTAGATAACAACAACTGGAGAAAAACAATAATTCAACACATGAATCAACAAATTTTAATAAATTAAAATTGTTCATTTGAATCCGGTTCTTTAATTTTAATGAAACATTCACGGGAATAAGGGCATTTCCAAAACAAAATCCCTACCTCGACAAGTCGTCGCGCGTGAGCATTCATCGCAGAATTGCTCGTCGCGGAAGGAGGGGTTCGTCGCGAAAAGAGGGGATCGTCGTGGTATTCGGCACTGCGTCGACGAACTCCGAGGACCAAGAAACAACAAATTTAATTATAATAATTAAATCCGCGTGTTTTTAAAAACCACAAGGAAGTTTTAAAAAGAAACCCGAGATCTCTTACCTCAAGCAGATGGTGATCGGAGATCGGGGCGGGGAAGAACGTCTCAGATGAAGCATCGTCAAACTCTGAGGGTGACGACGTTCTTCGCGTTCTTCACATTCTTCGCGAGGGAGGATGAAGTCCCAAGAATTATGTCAAAACCTCTCAACGTGCAATCCTTCAAAAGTCGTGTTGGTCTTATTTTATTATTACACCAACAAACGAAAAGAGGTAAGTAACGACCCATTAATTCGTAGAATTAATTCAACAAAAGAAACTGCCCATTTAATTCACGAATAAAACCACACAATTAAATGGTCTGTTAAAAATTTAAGAAAACGCGTCAGTTGACTTCATAATGATGGGTTTTCGCGGGTGCGTTACTTAGTGGAAAAGAAACGGTGGGGCTCGTGCGGGCCCCACCTCACAAATATCCTACCAAGAGGGTAAGATATTTTTGGATAGTACCCTATCTGTTTCAACTCAGCTTAAGCCGCTATTAAGTGGCTTCATGTGGCTTCCAAGTGGCTTAAGTGAAATAAAATAATGTTTTTCGTACAATTATTTTATTTCTTAACATTAAGCCCGAAAATTAAAAACCACACCCGAGAAAACGCAACTCCAGAAGAGGCGTTTCAAAGAAAATACCGGTGCTGCGATTTCATTGGTGCCCTCAGAATTCGATTCCGGGCACCGGTTCAAAAGTTAGAAAAACCCGCACATCCGTTCACTAAACGTACCCGAGCCAAACTTCGAAAAATGATTTGGGGCATACTGGAACTCAGAATCAGGTTCCGTCAGAGACTGCGTTCTTGTAAAATTCCAAAGAAAATTAAGAAAAAAATTTCATTGAAATTTACGAGTCTTTACAAATACATACTATCATTTCTAAACAAGGAACTTCTTTAACATCTATAAAAAAATTTAATGGAATGTATACATTAATGTGTACATAATGAAACGTATTTCCCACAACTATAAAAATTATGTGAATTGATTAATTTAAATGTTCATAATGATAAATTCAAATAATTTGTTTGCAATATGTTATAGAATTATTTTTTCAAAACTGATTTTTAAATTGAAATTTTTTTCTTTACAAATGTTTAAAATCAATTTAATAACATTTCTATTATTTATGAAAAACAATATTTAATATTTCCTAATTCTTATAAATGTTGTATATATTTATCTTACATGTACACTAATAATATCCATCCTTTCATTAATAGGGAAATGTATTCCCTATGTCCATTTATCAAATGATTTTTTATTCGAATTTACATTGATTACTATATGATACATGATAATTTTTCTCAATTTCTTTCTATGGGATATTCTTATGTTTTCAGATTATGTTTTCTTAAACTATATGACATGAATATTAATGTACATGAAATGAACGTAATAGATGGGAAAATAATTATATTTCTCTCCAATGTTTGGGGTATTGTTTTAGTCTCATGATATTTCATGTAAGGGAATATAGGGTTATCCTAATCCATTATGAGACTTTTTCCACCACATGATGTTTTCGCATAAGTTAACTTTAACTTATGTTTATATAATGTTTTTTGTTTCGTTGATGTCCCATAGGATCAAATTTTCATATGATACTAGGATCTTTATCTTTTTCTCCAATGTTTCTAACATTATGACTTATATTTAATGATTTCATAATATAACCTTTACACACATGCTATGCTTCTTTATCGTTTTTATTTCCTTACTGAGAATTTGATATCACCAATTTATTTTTGTACTATATATTATATTGTAACACCCCGACTGATTTATCCTAGAAATGGTAAATTACTAGTTATATTGTCATGGATAGAAGGAATGAAAATCCAAAAGGAATGATCAGTTTAGTAGTCTTGAATTATATAGATACATAGAAGAAACTCAAATTACATTGGAAAAGTGTACAAAATACAATACCTATCAAAAACAAAAAACTGCATCCACAAGAACTCAATAAATGATCACTTCCTAATTACATATTAAAACTAAACAATGGATGGAGTGATATCAGACACTCAGTAAGGGTGAAAAATTGTAGAAGAATGAATCAATAATAACCTAATTGTAATCAGTTTGACATAATCAATATATAATGGTGAATAAATGAAAAACTCATGCCATTAATAGACTGAGAATGAAACTACATCCATAGATTTTGTCATAATGAAAACCTAATGAATAATAATAACTCATAATAAATAAGAATAAGTCTTATTAATTGGATCTCATGTATCTAGAACATGATACCATAATACTGTAAAAATGTTTTACTTCGGTTGGTAGGAACCCATTTTTTTTTTGGAAACAAACTCCAAGGGTTTGTCACCAACTGATTTATCTCATGTGACCTACCGATGCATAGAGGGGATGTAGAGGGCCCCAAAAAATTATTCATTTCCAAATATTTATTTATACATATATTCAAAAAAAGAAAAATATTCTTTTACATTATCTGTATAGAATAGAGGATACAGATTCATCAATATTTCCACAGTCAAAACAACATTCAAAATAAATACCAAATGTAAAATGGTATAAGGTTTTGACAATAACCACATCCATGATATGAGAATATGGAAAATTAAATGGAATATAATTTGAAATGAAAATTTATCTCAAATGGGAAGTAGGTACACTCCATAAGAAGGAGTAGGTGCACAATTCAAAGCAAGTCAAAGAGAAGTGAAAATTGAGACAAAGCATGTTACCATGTTGTAATGAATTGATTCATAAGACCATAAGTTAATAACCACCAAACGAATTATAGAATATCATGAATATAAATATAATAATGAAAATATATATAAAATGGAAGTACAACTATAACACATATAATAAATAAAATGCGAACAATGGAAATTCCAGGGAATTGATAGCGAGATGAGAAAACCCCATACAAACTTTTTAGTATGGTAACAAGTTCTCATGCAAGGGATTAATGAAAGGTAAACGGGTATCGAATTGTTTATATATCATAAGGGAAGTATGGGGAAGGCTCAAAAACATAACAAATCATACGTTATTAACAATAAAAGTGTATAACATATGGGAGATTCTTGAAAAAAGTGAGAGAAAGGATCCCATCCCTTCAGATCGACGATGTTCTTGATAGTTCTTAATGACCTGAATAATTAAATTTATATTCATTAATTAATAATTCAAGAGCCCCATAAACATTTAATTGATATGGTATAACATTATTAAGTTCATCAATGGTCTTTTTTATGTGTTTAAGAGATTCAATTTTATTGTTTTGGAACCATTTTCTTATGTGGTTTAATGATTTGTTTACTTGAATTCATGAATGGAAGTTCATTTTAAATGTTGTTAAACATATAGAGTCATTAATATATATTATTAATGGAATAATAGAGATAAAAATTATCTAATAATTATTTTGTTCATATTCCATGAGGATTAGTCCTTCGATTAGTTAATGATAATCCATTGAGATTGGATTGGCGGTTTTGTGCACAACGAAAATGTTCTGCATTATTATTCCATTTTATGAGTGTATTCCAGAACATTAAACATGATAAAATACATATATAATGATTTTTATAAACCATTTAAAAGTTTTATGGACTATTCTTTAAGATATTAGTGAAAATAGAAACTCATCTTCCTTGAGTGTGATAAATTAACACATCACAGACTCTGCTTGAATTTATTGTATAAAAAGAGGAGAAAAGAGAGAATATATTGAAATATTGCCTTATTAAAATGGCAATTATGTAAATTAATGGAACTAGAATTATCATGGAATTTTTATGAGGTGATGTGATAAGATATAACAAAAAAATGTAATATGTAAAAGGTATTGAAATAAAAAGGAAGAGAAGTTCGCCTCTTGAGTACTCATCTCTGAGAAAATCATTATGTCCTCTGATTTTGGCCTTTTGATGGGACCAAAAGGTTTTGGACGTGGTATATGCTGTTAGGGAGATATTTAATCATAATTTATTCAAGTATTGAAGCTTGGGTGGTGTGGGAGGATGACGGGGTGATGGGTGGTCTATATCGTGGAAGGGGAAGTGTTTTCTTAATATTATAATCATTAATTTATTATTGCTTCTGAAGATAAGAAATTGTGAGTTTTTCATTAAAATATAATCGTATTATGTGATTGTAATTTTGATATAGGGGTTCTTAAATCACTCATGATTCAAGGAATAGTTAATATAATTTATAATGTATGTATACGGTTAAATAATGTATTTACTCTTCACCAAAAATTCATGTATTTTAGAAAAATACATGAAATTCACCCTAACCATTTTTCGATGTGTAAAATAAAAAAATGTATTCCTATTTTAAAAAATAATATTCTAAATAGGACAAATTAAAAATTTAATTAAAATCAATATTTTATCAAAAAATATAATCACATAAAATATTCAGCTTTATTTTTAATGTTCCAAAAATAATTTATAGATTAATCAGTAATTAAACCATTCATTCAATTCATATTACAATTCATATGTGTAAGTTACAATTCATAATAGTAGGTTACTATTCATAAAGGTAGGTTAATATTCCCCGAATATTATGTTAATTCTATCAGACTCTAAATATCTTCTTGAATATAACTGTGAATGTCAGATTTTCAAATTTAAAAACATACAAGAAGAAAATTTTAGTTCAATGGCTACGAAATAAGTATCTCCTAAATAACCATGTTTTGATTCAAATAAACTTAGTGCTTTATGAAATATAGGCTATGACTCAAATTTATTTAAGGGAAACATACAACAAAATGTTTGTGGTGCTACAGTTATTCTATACAGTTTGAGTGTACAAACATATTTTAGGCCCTCACTATGGATAATAAAATAAGGATTCCATTTTTTTCTTTCCATTAACATTTTATGATCCTTGGTATCCAATGGAAGAATACCTCAAGATCTTTTTGATGTAATTAATGGATGTTTATGTTAAAAATAATATCTTAATATATTTAAAATGATTTAGCTATTATACACATGATGT
Source organism: Viscum album (assembly GCA_963277665.1). Taxonomy (NCBI): domain Eukaryota; kingdom Viridiplantae; phylum Streptophyta; class Magnoliopsida; order Santalales; family Viscaceae; genus Viscum; species Viscum album. Next base: position 1,098,134,184 of record OY728148.1, read on the forward strand.
AATATTTCATGAAAAAACATTATACCATGACATAAAACTATATAGAAAATATCATTTTTGAATGATTCTAAACATTGTGACACTATAAGTCTCTATAAAACAACATAGAACTATATAATGGTCATGGAACATGAAAATAAACATCCCAACATGTTTTAGTTTATGGGAAATGCCTCCCATTTTACACATAATACTTATTTATGTAAATGGTCTCTGATATATGGGGTTTATCGACTCATGAAGAGTTTTATCTAATGAACCTAAATGAGAAAAAAATATTCTCAAATTTATCCTATAACTACAGTCTCATTAAAATAAGTTTTCTTTATTTCTTTACTCATTACACCTCTTCAATGGAAATTTAAAATACACGAAATCGATCTATGATGAAAATAAAATGTATTGTGGCTATATAAAAGACAACTATATATAGAAAAATCATATAAGAACTGTATGTGGATATATTCGCATCTTTATGGGATACATAGTGAGTCTTGAATCATGTATTTCAAAACTATACACATATCTACATTACATTTTACTCTATTTTATTATGGGAGACATATATGTGTGGGGATTCCTGGCCACATCAAAATTTTAATTCCCCCACATTATTTATGTCATATACACAAATTTAATTTAATCAATTTACAAAAAATCCCTTATTTTCTATTCTAATAATTAATCATGTGATCTTAGCGAACCTAGAAAGATGATTAGACTAGCATAAAGGAGATATGATTACTTCCAATATAAATAAAATAATCCTCACCACATGATGATAAAATACATGGATAATGTAATTAATGGAATGGTAGTAGACTGTATGGACAAAAAATTCATATGATCTTAAAAAAGATGTAATGAGGTATTCATGATGGGTATATCATCCCTGTAAATGAATTTTTACTCAAGAGTGACCCGTTTTCATGTTCCACTATGATAATGAATTCAATACACAATATTGTATCCTTTAGGATGATCAAAATCTCTTAGAATATTTTGTTTTATAAGAACAAAATTTCTATAACTTATATTTGTGTCAATACCAATTGATATATTGAACAAATATTATATTTTAATTTAAAAGACCATGTGACCATGCACTATTGGTTCAACTCTATAGAATATTACTAACATGGAGATGATAATATAAAGGGGCCACCCAATGATTCTATGGTGAATTACAAAATTAGGCCTACATTGTTCTGAGGTTATACTTTGGTGCAAGAGGAGATGTATCCTTTGAACCTAAGATTTATATCCTAACTACATGTGATACATTCTTCATCAGTTACTAATGGTCAGCTAACAGATACAATTATCCACCACCCACTGACTAAAATATTCACAAGTTTTGATTTATGCTTCCCATAAACTAACTATTCAATCATATTTTGATACCATTGAGGATATCCATAGTTTAAGTATACTAAATTTCAATATAATATTATAAAATAACATTCTTTAACACTTTCGTTTCATGGTATGAATCCCCTATGAAGACCCAAATTTTTTAAGATAGACATTAATATAGATAGTCAAAATTGGTCAATGCTACATGACTACAAATCGTCACCCCCACAATGCTGTTGAGTGACCATGAACATTGAGAAAAACTGGTACCCATCACTTGGAATTAAATAGTATGAAATTAAGATCCTAGTTGCATGATGTTATGCTCCATGATGGAATCCTCTTATCATAACATTAAAATTATTGAAAATTTCATAATCATGGTAATTTAAAATTCATGAAATATTATCTATCCTACATGAACATAATCATTTTAGAGTGATTCACACCCTGAGGTCCATAAATGGTATGATATCCAGATACCTAAAAATGAAATTCCATCCCTGGTATACATGCCAAATCAGTATGGGGACATTATTTTCAATGAAATATGTGTGTATTAATTCTCATTATTTCTATACATATAGTTATTTATATGTCTTTTACACCAGGCCTTGCCACATATTTGAAAAATAATACATAATTTGTGGACCCCTTTTAAAACCAGAATTCAAACTTCCCCAACCTTCTATAGATTCATGACTCTTATCTAAACATAGATAATGTCCTTTGAAATTTCATGTGGATCATATCCATATGAAATTACTTGTATCTACCCCATGAAATTACATTTTATTGTATTATTACCTACTGTATCATCTAAATGAATATAATATACACATAATGGACCATTTTTGTGGCCACATTCCCCCTATGAGATATCTAGATCAATGTATAAGTCATTTGAACAAGCAAGGATTGTTCCTTATAGAATCAATACCAAATATTTTTTTATATGATTAATGAATTTATAATTTATTTTATATAATATCTTTGTGCATCTTGATTTCTAAACATTTAGGATATGTTGTGATTCTTAGTTCACAACGTCCTCGGTCAAACATCAATATTTAATTCAATAGAATCTTTGTATCCATGTATATGTTTAATCCATAAATTGGATGTTTTTCATTATGAAGTAAATGTAGATTGATTCTTACCATCCTGGGATACATAATTATTATGGGATGGTTTAATCTCAGTACCAAGGATTATTATTATAGAAAAAATGCTTCATCCAGCCACATATGAGACAAAATTGTATGGGGTCTATTTCTTCATGAACTCCATGTGTCATGATTCCTGACCCTTTAATATGGATAGTGACACATGGGTATATCACCGTAGGACCAATGAGAGATTCAACATATTCATAGTATGTCATATTTATCGAACTATATTGAAATATTTCAACCGATTTTGGCTCTATGGATATATTTATTCCCTGTCCAGTGAAATCAACTAATAGGATGTGAGATTTTATACATAATAGGTTCTTCAATAGTTCAATAAAATGCACCCAGATGAATAATAGGAAATTTACTTTTAGTATCATTATTCCAAAAACCCATAAGTAGGGCTGAGATCGATGTAAGGGACACTAATAATTTACAAAACTATGTATAGATTTTTTATTGTTAACAAAAGATATGTGGTGATAAGTAAATGACCCAATTAGGGCCTAACCAAAATTCCTAAGTATAATAATAACCCATATTCTTTCCCCAAGATACATACATGGGATTAATGTCTCATAGACACACATTTCATCATCATAAGAATAATTTATGATGATACCCCTTTCACCTTGATGTATTTTCCCCCATCATATCATTAAATAGATATGTACTATGGTGAAACTAGTTTTCATCTTCTCTAAAAATGGTATAGATTGGATCAGGTTATATTCATGTTTAAGAAATATGTATACTTTTATTCCTATCATTGTGGGATTCATAATTATCTTTATATTACTTATCACTAGCTCAAATGTTTATTTTAAAAAAAACTCCCCTTACACCATAGTGTTTAGACCTTTTCATTGAAAAATAACTTCTCTAACTGCACTTCACTATGGTAGAAATTAATTATCCATTCCAAAGTATTTTCCTATATATGTATTCAGATTCCAAATTGAACTATGTATGGATTGATTTTATATCACTATAAGAAAAGTAGTGACACTAAAATTACCCACCTTAGGCATTGCGAAAATTTCTAATATAAAATTATCCACCCCAATTCTACACCCAATTCATATCAATGATATAGATAATCTATCTTTTTATAAATCACCATTATATAAATTTTTCATAATACATAAAAAATTATATGGACACCCAAAGACAATTTTATTATTGTGTATTTGGAAACAGGGATACATAAAAATTAGTATATAAGGAAGCTTCAATATCTTCAACTAGTTTATTCATAAATATTAACATTCCTAGAAACAACATTCATAATAAATATCTTCATAACTAGAGGATGGAAAGAAAAAATGGGTGAGATCAGATGCTCAGTAAGGGTAAAAGAGGGTGACATGTAAGCATTAAATTGATAATAGATGTTTGAGAATGTGATCATAACATTTTATGATAACACCCTCCATATCAAAGATCATAAATTTGAATCATGGAAAAATGATTATATTATCATTAGATATGAATCATAAAAAAATAACATAATTCATGAAATAATTACATGATTATAATACAAGGGATCAGTGGAATACACATAAATATAGAAAATTATGTGTCCAGGAAACCTACCAATACCTTCTTAACATGTTAGGCTTGGGATATGACCCATGTATTTTCTTTTTTTGGGCATGGTCTACAACACATGTACCCCCTTACATTAATTTATGGGGTACAACCCCTGAAACTAATTGTTTTTATGCTTTGGAAACTACCTCTGTACACTATAACTTTTAGTCTTGGCCTATAAATCAGGTACCTTCTTGTTTTTGGGCTTGGTCTATAACACATCATTTCTCTAACATTCATGATTGGGATGCAACCCATTCACCTCTCGTTTTTGGTATTGGGATAAAACACACATAACCTTGGATAACATTCAAAACATACCATTAAACAATGATTTTTAGGGATAAATAGGTCCAACAAATCACATAATTAAATCATATGTTCATATCCCAGAAAACATTCATCATATCAGAATTCATGAAAATAGATGAGTTCTGTAAACATCAAGTCATAACCCATGAAATTAAATTGGTATAATTAAAATTTCACCATTTCATAACCTATTGAAAAGATAAATATATTGTAAACATTTAATCTACGTACAAACCATTAAATGAATTATGTTTCAAAAGACCATGGAAACCATTTATTAAAAAATATTTTGAAAAAATATTAGGAAAGCATTAAAACCTGTTCATAGAAAACATTTTGAATTTTTTTTAATTTAAGACACATTTAAAACTTATAAATAATTATAAAAAACATTTTTTAAACTATATTCTTCAAAATAAATTGAAGACATATTAATTATACTTGAAAACATTGTTAGAAAACATATTTATGAAAGAAGATAGATTTCTGACCAAAAGGATAAAAAAATAAAGATTTTATTTAAAAACATTTATAATTAAATTCAGTACAAAAGAGTGTAAAAATTGTACCATTACATGGATATAACATTTATATCCTTATGTTATTTAAATCCATGAGGGTTATTGAGATAATAATCAAAATATTTCATCAATTGTATCAGAATTGTGAAGAATCTCAATAAATGGTGAAAATTTAGCAATAGACTCCTAACACAGAAGTAATAATGAAATAATAACATTGAATGAAGATTAAATATCAGGAAAATTATTATATTCATGGTATAACATGTAAATATTTGTATATACACCTCATATTAAAATATAGGTGCATACCATGGCATGTGTCTCAAAGGATGTGAAGTTGAGAAAATCAATTACTTTACAGATTTGGTAGTTATTGAATCCTAAAACCCACGAATGTAATTTCATAAAATTAATATATAAATACACCTAAATATAAGTATAAAAATAATATAATTAATCCAATTTTAGTATAAATACAAATAAAAACAAATTGGTGGTGAAAAAATCATGTATCTCATTGAAATAAAAACATGGATGAAATTCACTTATATTGTGTCTTGACATTCATCATACTCATTCAAAAATCCTATATATTAAATATAAGCTTATTATATAAATATATATATATCAAATAACCTTATCATTTTATATAATAAAAAATATGGTTTTATTAAATCTTTATATTATGAACTTGTTAACAATTCCATGTTAGGGTTTCACTTCAGTTGATATCTGATTTGTTCTTTACATGTGTCTTAACATGTTATATATTTGGTAATTATACATATATATTTCTTTAATGAATGTAAAACATGATATAAATATAAAATATATTTAGTATATGTTTATTATAAAAATCTAGTTACTATATATGTATAAAATTGAATACACAATTTATGGAGATAGTAGGTCGTACATACACTAGAATAATGCTTCCATTTTATTGACATATTGAAAGAAAGAATGTAAATGACATAAAAGAATATATTTATATTTTATAATTATATTATAATTATTTTTTCATATATATCATATAATTTCACTATACAAGTCCTTAATACATTCCATGAATGGTGTGAACGAATCACATCACATTGTAGTGGAGGATTACCACACTTCCCCAAAAACATAATCGTATTTACAAAAAATATAATAAATAAAGATATGTGTTGAAAATATATTTCCAAAGCATAAATACTTAATAAATATAAAATATAAAATTTATAAATAATTATTTCATATTAATTGCTAACATGAGAGGTGGTAAAGAAAAAATGAACAATCATCGTTTCATGAGGCGGTACTTCACAGTACACGTAAATAGTATATTCATCTCCCATTGTATTGATGTATGTATATGATATTGTAATTAAAAATCATAAAAAATAAAAATATATTGAAAATAATAGTTTTTTAATATAACAATGGAATAATAAGATTTGAGGGGGTGGAGAATGAAAATAAAATAATGGAGTTTGATGGAGGGTGTTACCTCTTAATTGGGTATATCCCCTTGGTTTTCACCAAATGGATTCCTTGTAAGAATTTATACCCAAAGTGAGGATTATAGGAGAATGTTGTGAATTTTTAAGATATATTTATGTAGATATTTGATGATCCCAGTTGTATTTAGTGGTTTGTAGAAGGGGTAGAGTGCTTTCTTTTTTACAGCGGAGGGGGAGTGACACTCTTATAAATTCTAAAAGGTATTCAATAATGGCAGGTATCCATGACATAATTTTTATAAAAAAATGGAAAAATAATTTATTAATGAGAATTTATGCTGTAAAAATATCAACATCACACTAAATTATGTTCATTTAAAAAAATTTGTTACTTTACACTTAAAAATCCGAAATTTTATTATTTTCATTTTTATTAAAGCTTTATGTTTCCAAACAAAAGTAATTTAATAATTGAGATTAATATAAAGTTATATGTATTATAAAATATATATAAAATGAATAATAAATATTGAAAATAATTTGAAAAATTAAAATCTCCTGTGTTTTGGAAAATAACCTTCAAAAGAAGCTCATATGATGTGCAAAACACTACTTAAAACCAGACAGTGCTAAAAATGTTTTTAAAATATATGAGTCAATATGATAGATATATAAGATAAATAGTTCCATTAATCGAACATGTTTATAATTTTTAAACATTAAAAATAAATTGAATAGCATAAAATTTTATTTATTTTTAACTCATTTATAAAATTATCATTTATTGTGAAATAATAGTAATGTCAATTTTAAAATTATTTATTTAATTTTAAATATTAAATATGAATATAATATTGGAATTAAAATGAATTATGTTTAGATAATTGTAACATGATATGTTAATCTTAAAATATAAATAAATAAAGTATTTAATCTATTCACATCGATTTTAATATTTATAGTATTATTTATTTTATTTAATTATTAACTAAATAATCACTACATTTTTTTCCATATCATTTTAAGTCACTAAATCACATATAAATATTATTGATAAATTATTATGATTAAAATATTCCATTTATATTTTAAAATTATATGTATAACTGAACATATGATGTTTTCAACATATCTCAATGTTTTATAAAATTAAAAGTAGGAAAACATCTTTTTTTTTTGTGTTTTTCGTTACATAAAATTTATATGGGGAAATTATATTTAATAATATCCAAATAACCCATAAAATTATAACCAAGAAGATGAATGGTAAAATTATTGGTAGATAGTGGGTTTTGAACAAATTTTCCATGTCATTTTAATCGTAACATTACATTAATAACTATAATTACATTTAATCAGTTTAACTAAAATTTTGTATAAAAAACTTATGTGATCATATTATAACACAAATATTATAATTATTACTACCATGTTTGTCCATTTTGATAAATTCAAATAAATATTTTTAGAAAATTAATATTAACTCTAATCCCACAGACGCGATTACAAAACATGTTTTTAAAGTAAAAACATTCAAAATCTCAATATGTTATAATATCTAATTTCAATAAGAAAATGGTTCCAATAATATAAATTTTATTAATATATTTATCATTTATCATGTTGACATTAAAATCAAATTTAAAATATGATTTAACATAAATACCTATTTTAGTAAAAATGCTAATATTTTCTAAATAGTCGTAATTTTCACTTTTGACCAAAAAAAAGTTTCTAGGAAAAATCATAAAATTTAAACATAATCTAATTTCAAAATTATGAATTATAAAATTTAGTGCATTTTATTAAATTCAATCTCAATTAGTGTCTGAAATTTATTTTTTTATTGTTCATAGTGGGACAAAAAAAAGTTTATTTAATCGAATATTATTTTAAAACACAAACTGAATTTTACAAAAAAAAATATATTACATTATAAATAAGTTTTATTTTTGTGAAACCTTAATAAATAATATATGAAAATTAGAAATTACTATTAATATTATTACATTTTACATCTAGTTGTTAAATATTCCATTTATGTAATTATTATAATAAAATGATGTTTCATAGAAACTCATTATTACATATAAAATAGACATCATTTTGTTTTGTGAGTAGAGAAATCCATGTATGTTCCATTTGAAAGGAATATATAAATTTTTTTAATAAAATGCATAAATTATATTTAATTCATCCTATAAATATGGTCTATTATAACAGTGTGTGTAATAGACGCGGATGAATCCCTTTGAATAAGTTATCAATGACCTGACTCTTACCCTAAATTTATCCATAGTGAAACCCAACCAAAACATTTTCAAATTCCCCTCACTCACAATACTTCCTAATCAATCCTCACACTATTCCCAACAGTCATTTTCTTATATCGAAGCCAAAACCAATTTCACTCCAAGTTATTCACCACCAGATATCACGTCATGATTTATGCCACAATCAATGCATGTTTCTCACACATAAAATTCCTTATGTTACCTTAGTGTATTACAATAGAATATTTGTAATGTTTTAGAGTTTCAACATCAATGATGGGTAGAACCGATGATCCTCCTAGTAGGACATAAAACAGATTAAAAAGTTTCGAGTTTTAAAATCTCGTCTTTCCTTTTTATTAGTAATATCAATGTATGGATTTCTTGTAGTGATAAATTTAAATGTAAAAGGGTTATAGTGTATGTATATCTATCTATAATCCTATATAATGATAAAATATCTTCCCATATTTTAATTCCCCTAACCAGTGAAGGTGTCTCTAACGGTATGCTTCATAATTTCACATTAGCTCAAAATGCCTTTGTTGATTGATATTAAACTGAAGAAAAAATATGTTTTAGCCACATGAAATTAAATAACATGGTAATTACATATTAGTCTAATTAAATTAATCTTTATGGAAGTAGTATCCTTAATTAATGACATTAAACTATATAATCCTTCATTCACCATCACTTTATATTAGAGAACCACAACAGGATGACCATAGTCATCCATTGTTTAGGGGTGATTCTATTATCTTGATGAGTTCCCAAACACATAAATTACACTTTATGTCTTGATTATATCAGATTACTATTTGAAATCCATAAAACATCATAAAAGAGAAATAAATTCAAGTAAATCCTAGTTCTAATATTCTTCTCTTCCCCTTCCTCTTACAAATGAATCCCTATCCTGTTAACTAATTTTATATTTTCATTGAAAAAAGGGTCAGTAATCCTTATGGTGCCTAAAAATATTTCAATGGAACTCATCACCCTCATTTTAATTGATATCATCCTACAGATTCTTTTACCACACTATAACTCATGATTCGTGATCAATGATCTGTGATTTACACCACCTTCATTTACAGTTAAAATGTTTTTTGGACTACTCTCAAACTAGGATTTCCTAATTAGGTGACTGTGTAAAATTCCCTTGATACCAAATCCATCCATCAAAAACCCTAACTATATGAACATTTTCTAATGATATACTTCTTTAAAATATGGCCTCTGATGGTATGAATCTGATGACTCTAAACTACTATTAAAAGATACACAAAACATGATAGGATCAAAAAACAATGGGAAGAATGAGAAAAATTGAAGACTCTTCCCTCTAGAATATTTATCCTTACAATATATTAAATATATATATTCTAAAAATAAACATATATAATGGGACCTACTATATGACCATATAAAATGATAAGAAATACTTTCTAGACACCCCCTCCCCTAGTTTATTCCAAATTTAGTGAAATTTGGTATGATATCCCCTTATTATAAAAACATTTTCAATATATGGTGACAAAACATTTTGGTTCCTTAAATAATTCATAAATATTATTTTTTATGTAAACCAACAAGATATAATGGCACTCTAAATTGATACATAATGATATCTGGAGTCAATGTACTAACCTTGTAACACCATAAACATGATTTATTTATTAAAGTTATTATTTATATCATATTCAAAGTGGGAACTGAATGATCGGAATGGTTTAACTAGGATTCACTGGTGAATAAGGCAATGGAACGAATCTTGGGAATATGGGATGTTGTTTCCTTGGAATAGATGTCATCCTGATGATAATAACCTATTACACAGACTATGTGAAATATAGGTTCCCACCATTACTAAGAGTAAACCTATTTACACCAATATCCACTCTACATAGACATATATATTTACAATATTCCAGAACATAAAATGACTCCCCTTTTATTAGGTGGTCTATGAACTACCCCTGGGGTTCTAGAACCCTCTTCAGATAGTCCTCTCTTTAAACCATACTTCATCACCCTAGTGTTTGAATTTAAAAAAAACATTCCAAGGACCATTATACCTATATTCATGAAAATTCATTATTTATATATGTATAAGGGTCCATTATAAATCAACTTGGGGACTCCCACCCTGGTATGAAATGACCTCTAACCCACTTGAGCCCTAAAAAATCACATATGACCTCATAACATCAATGTGATTTGATATCATCGCTAACATGACTAGCCAATTTAATCATTGAATTCATAGACACATTCATTCATGATTTACATACTCTATAATTTAACTACCCAATATGACTTTCCATCCTTATCATCACATCACCATGTTCCATAATCATTCATCAACCAGGAAGATGGTTGTGAGAATCCATCCTGAATATTTTTCCATCACAACCTTTAGTAATGATATAGTGATTTAAAACCCTAAATTTATATTAATTCATTATATCCATCACTAGTATTCAGTGTTTCAAAATCCTTCAAAAATAATCATCATTAATATCCTTTTTTACAAAAGTATATTGTAAAAACCATTCATTAATATAATTCAATATTAATTCTTGTATGGATGCAGGGTTCTAGAAAACATCATGGATATTTATTCTCCTTTTCATAAGTATATAAATTAAAATAAGAGTGAATATAAATGAACCTATAATTTTGTATTATTTTTTCAATGATATTTAATCATAAACATCAAGTATATTTTTCTTGTGTATAAGGCCTTATACAACCTATTTAAAGAGATAGTTCACTTTGGATATTTATCTAATAAAAGGAAACCATAGAAATGTTAATTCTCATTATAAATAGAAACACTCTATGTGTGATCTAGGAAAAATTGATAACCTAGAAATAGAAAAGGCATAAATCATTTCATGTTAGAAAAAATGATGGTCTAAAAAATTATAGTTTATTCCAGCTAACAATCATCCTCAATATATTTTGAAAATGGTAGATATAAAAATAATAGATAAAATAATATAATGATCATGATCTTTCCAAATATAAAAGCAATCTTTGTGTACTCGGTCCATAGACCTAGGAAACAATTATAGTATGTATCGATTATACTCAAACCATTTGAGGGTACCAAGAACACTCATGTATTATAACTATACAGGACATAATATATATTAGATAAAAATAAATTGATTAGATATGCTCACTATATATGACATTAAATGTGGCGTGATATCCAGAATCTTGTGATATACCCATTTAGACATGGGTCCTTACCAGTGATTCTAAAAAAACCTGATAAAACACCCTCTACTATGAATGACCATGATTTTAATAATATCATCAATCATAGTGCATTTAATCCATTAACCATTTTCTACTATTCATGTTATTGACCTAAATTTGAGTCTTTTCTAAAAACTATGAATATCATGATTACCATTCTATTAGGATATGTTGCAATATCTAGGTTCCTTATTCTAGATCAATTTGTAATATAATTTACATTGAAATCCATTATCCATCATTGATTTTACTATTTTTCTAGATACAAGACTTATATTCCCTAAGACATTCTTTTTTGTTATCTAGGATTCAACCATCCACTCATCGTCATGCCTTTTTTCTTGATAATAGTGAAAATCCATCATTCTATACATTTCCATTGGCAATTCCAATCATTAAATTTTTTATAAAACCCATCCAGAAATCTAATTAGGTGGATGGTAATATAGGAATAATTAAAAATAAAACTCATTTAATTATCAATTAATCCCATTCAATAGTTATTTTTTTGATACCCGTAAATTTGTATCATTAACATTTTAGATTGTAATTTTATATGTATAAATAAGATGAAAAACTATCGATACATTTTTTATAAAGGAAAAAAGGCTATAATGTGACATTGTTAAGAATAAGGGATTAGGTATCATTTTATAATGGAATATATTTTGACACTATTATGAAAAAGTTTACTTATATTTATTGTTAGAAATATAAAAATTGATCAAAAAAATTGGTCATCCATTACTAACATATAAGGACAACTTAATACCTATAAGATGTTCTCCCCATATAGCCGAGCCAGTGTACAAGGTTGTGCAGGTAGAAAATGATTTCATATATATGAATGGTTGGATTCTTACAAGCATTCTGCCTAGAGGGGTGTGTGGCATATATGATGGTTTCATAGTGGACCATAATATGTGGCATGCCCTTGCATGGGTTTCTATCCATGTTATTCTAAGCGATCAACCATGATGATGGATTGACATATCAGAAGGAAATATTTTCATATATAAATGCAATCAACAAAAAATGTTCCATTCCATATAAGGATATATGTAGTTTAATATTACTATGATAAAACATACTAATATAACAATTTCCTTCTAATCATGGATGATATTACGATCCTACAGACTCCAATACATTAGGATCCTCCTCAATCTACCAAGGGTTATTGTGTAATTTATTTTTATGCAAGAAAAAATTGATCAGTCTATGAGATCATGGATCCATATTCATGGAATCAATTATTTTCATGAAAACATCAGCCTAGAATATTCTCCACTTTCTTTGTTGATTTGACTTTGTTGATGATATTTTTACTAAGAAATTTCATGAACATGATTATTGTGTGAGGTGAAATAATGTCTCCAGATCATCACATGAATATGAGTGTTACATCCATCACTTTAATATTCCTTTATAAATGTCATAAATCACATGAAATATTTTGTTCATTTACAATGACATATCATTTTTTCACCATATGAAAAATACTCTATTATATGAATATCATTTGATTCAGAGATCATGTAGCACTACAAGAAGACTACTAAATAGAAAAAATTAAATATATACAATCCTTATGAAAAATTACTAGTCGCATAAAAAGAATCCACAATATCAAGTGAAGCTATCAATTGAAAAATTTAATGATCTCACCATGAATGACCTTAATCACATGAATCATTCAGCTTTTGTCACGATTTTTTCTCCCATTGTGTTCTATAATCATTTGGATATGATCATATTCATTTCATCAAAAAAATCCATCATGTAATGCTGATCATGTGAATAATTGTTTCTACATGATTTCGAAAAAGCTAAGGGTGTCTATATTTTTTCGATATAATACTCACATTCTCAATTTGGAACAGATGGTATACTCATCATCGAATGAAATTGTATACATACCCCCCCCCCCCAATTTCCTCTATAAACACATGCCTCCTCATTAATATGTGGAGAGGGAAAATATAGGTAATGAGTCAAGAGATATATAGTTACCACCTTTATAAGAGTTCCCTTTGAAAATACAAACCATGTGAGACCCCATAATATGACTCCATCATGTGAACCCCCTTTTGAGATCTTGTGATGTTTTCAACAACATGATATCCAATCATTTAAAATGTTGTTTTAGAATACTCATGTGCATTTGACGTGCATCCCTTTGATCACGTGAACAACCTTTAACATGAAACTCAAACCCTCAATATAGTGACACCTTTATGTGGAACAGAATATCGGCCTCCACATATTCCGTTTGTTTACATGACCCTATTATATGCTCCAATGAAAATTGAATGTTATGTGATACTTTAATATGAACCCCAATCCACGAAAAGTGGCCATGTGATGAATTCATTGGGTGTCTTTTCAGAAATTTTTCTATGTCTTCTAACCAATTACAAATGTACATAGAATCCATTACATTAAAACCATTAGACATACGACCTTGATATGAGAACCCCTGGAAATGAAGCACTTTCATATGGAAACCTTCCGTCAAGCTATGACATAATACAACAATGTTTACAAGTCATGGGTTATGTGATACTAGTCATACATTTTTATACATCAAATACCATTTTCTTCTCCCAAATTCATTGTATCACTTATGTTAATGTGATACCTTTTAGGTCATATGATCGAATCTCCCTTAAGTGGTTAGATGACCACCCAAACCTTTTGAAGACACAAGTGTTCTCTCATTCATTCCCTTGAATTTTACTTTGTTACATTCCAGAATATTCAATAGACCATTCTGGGTACTTTATCATTATCCATAAGTGAAAAAAAAGAATATATGATAATGGAATCCAGTTGCTGTGAGTCCCTAAATATTAGAATTCTCCTATCTCATTAGAACACTTTATCATATGGGACTATCATCCTTTATCATCAATTTGTCTCATTTTGGATTTATGATGAATCATGATTTTAAACTCATATTCCCTTACTTGATTAATATTATGTGGGAATACAGCTTTATGTATGTCACTAAAATATTCCAATATTTCCAAAAAATGGAAAAATAATCATCATGAGTAATAACTATATTTCAATACAAATCAGTATTACATGTAATAAAAATGAAGTATGAGGACTCCTATTAATTTTCTAAATAAGATATGTAGGAATCCTTCCTAAGGACATATCCCGATATCCAAAAATACTTATATTTTTTCATTTGCGTGGGTTAGTTCCCTTTAAAAACTGTTATGTGTTTCAAACATCATTATTAAAGTCCTCGTACATCCATTGTGGTTGAATATTATCATTGGTAATTTTTAACATATTGAATTAGTGGTACCTCATTGTGTAAGCCCCATTCATATATCAGGGTTACAAAAATGTGGAATACTATTAGAACATCATGGAAACCTCAATGTATAATCCCTATTCAAATATCCCATTGGCCACTATTTTATGCCTTGTAATAAGAAAACTAATGTTTGAATCATTTTTAGGTTTTATCCCTTGGAACATACCTATATTCATCAAAGGGTTATATATGAACTAAATAATATTAGGGATGCCTCATCATATAATCCCCTTAAAATATCAACTATATGCACCAATTCAATGTGTCCAATTTTCTATTATCTCTTATTTCTCATACAAGGAATTTATCATGTAGACTAAATGACCATGAGGATTGTTAGATTAGAATGAATCTAATATAATAACCAATTTCTCCATTCATTTGTATTTTTTTATTATATATTCTCTCCCTCCATAGGTTTATATTCCTAAAGAAGTGTCTCAGGTAATCACCCAGATGCATAAAACATATATGACCATCATTAATCACATATTTTATAACACATAATCCTTAAATGAACTATTTTTTTACACATATTATCATGGGACACAATGGAGCCCTATTTGGTTTAAATACCAAGTCTATAACACTTTCTTCTTATTTTTATGGTCATACAATCCAATATAACCTAATATAACAATAAAATAGAGCATCATAAAATGATATAATATATAAGGGGAACCTGTGATACATATAGCTATTTTATTATAGAAGTGGTTCTGATAATGTTATTGGCCCAGGGGTAACTAGACCCATATTAATTTATGGCAAGGATTTAAAAACAAATAATAAATCTAAAATATAGTACTTGGAGTATGAAATATTTCACCAAATAGGGTGTGGTGAGCCCGAACTCCCTTCCTCTTGACCAGTGATAGTTTCAATGTGTCATCGATTAGAAAATTCAGAGACCTAGAATCATTGTAATGTCATCCCATAGTTCAATACAAAAGTGGGAACCATTTTGTGTTTCTAAGGAAAAACTATACCGATATGAATTATTGGGAATCGATAGTAAGCCTCACCCAGTCAAGAAATTAGTATATACATTCCAGTTACGATAAGTTTATTAAGATTTTATAGAATTATATATTATTTTTTTATGTGTAACAGGAAATTTTATACATATTAATCATGAACCCTAGTATTGATCAATTGTATTGGTTAAATAAATTATACCTAGATATTTCTGATTATGATTCTAAGGTAGCATTCCCGGTTAATTATTTTTGACACCTTGTTGAAAAAATTTGAATATAAAGGGTTCTCCCAAATAGAAGTACAATGTGTTGGGTAATGAATTATTCTTTATTATTGAAATATTCATAATACCTTTTTGTATGTCTTGGTAATATTTTAGGATTCATTATTGAACAACCTTGTTAATGTTTTTATTATGAAACCATAGTGATGTGCATTGGTTATAGGGTTATGAATGTAACATGTTTATATTATAAACACATTTCATGTTATGCCTCATATTAATATTATCTTGTCATGAAAATTGTCCTCGTGTTCATGTACTTTTTCATTCATCAGTTCTTACCCATGGAATTTTTCAATTTCATTATTTATCCCCTATTGAGAATGTATGCTCACCCATAAATTATGTTTCTCTTTCCCTAGGTTATATGGAAATGAACTCCCTAATATGGTACAACAATATTATAATGTGTATAAAATTTATGGACAATATTAAAGACCATATATGGATTATGAAATTGATCATATAGTAAGAAAATAGATTTAAATTGAAAAATATACCGGGTTATACAATAATGTGTTCTTCTATGTATCTATATTTCTAAACCTAAATATTCAAAAGAATGTATTTTAAAATAAATATATACTATTGGAAATTAAATTTATAGGGTTCATTAGTTGTTATTCATGATTGTACCTCTAAATATGTCATAATGTTTTCATGATCATAGAATAATAATTATGTTTCCAATTATTTTATTTATGTTAATTGTTATAACAAAATTTGATGTTTTATTCATTAAAGAGATGAACTTAATGAATATATAAAATATTAAATAAAGGCATGATTAAAAAAATTAATGGATCCTTTATGAATATTAATGAAGTCATAAAATATCTTTTATCAAAATTTAATATCATGGAATTAAGATCATTGATTTATCTATGAAATTGGAAGAAAGTTATGGAGACTATGTTTGAAGGTATAAGATTTTATGCAACACTGTCTAGAAGGTTTCTAACACTAATGAGTCGGGGCCACGTACATGCACCATCATTTCCCAAAGAGTACCACCATCCACCCAATACAAGACTAGTGTGAATACAATGGAAACCATGTATAACCTACGACAATCAAAAATAATATCAGGTATCCCATAGTTCCCAACAGCTAATGGATGGTTTCTCATCTTAAGGTTCAAGCTCCATGAATCCAAAAGCATGGTGATAAACTTATATATTCATGTATTTTATTCAAATAAGTATTCATAATTTATTTTTTTCTTCATTATTCCATTTTTATTAAATTATTATTATAAATTTTAGAAATTTAATTTTCACAGTTTATGAGAATAAAAATAACAATAAATCATTCATTCTTGAATATTCAATTTACTAATGTATTGTTTTGTTTCAATGTTTTTATTGATCATTTGATGTAAAAAAATACAACGTTCCAAAACATACCCCCAAACCTAATGATAATATCCTTAAATCTAACCCGTGTAAGGGATAGTTGGACAAGGGATGCCATAGAGAATGCCTCTTCAAGAGGTCATATGTGATTGGGATTCCCATAGGTGTGAGAATAGAATGTGGTACAATGCCTTCCGGAGCAACATAGGTTGATATGGATCAAATTTTCTATGATGTTTTATGTTGGAGCCCATCCCCACATAAGGTGTTTTTTCTTATAAAAGTAATTGATTTACATTTATTCATGTTCTCAAACTCACTAATCATTGATGTGTGATATGATAGATGTAGTAAGTATTATTAAATTTTAATAATAGAAGTGCTTCATACTAAACTCAAAAATCAAGCTTCATACACACTTCTAACTCCACCTCCACCTACCAAATTTCACTAGTCCATCATGTAATCAACTGAGAACATCCATGAACACCACTAGAAAAACATGGGCTATATCAAAAATTTACTTTCTATGTTTTGGATCACCATATTTCACTTGTAGGACCCAAATCAATCACCATGGAGTTCATTTAAAGGAAGATGACCCCCTTCATTATTTAAAGGAGTACCATCATACAACATTGATGTTTGGATGTATTAAGGATGAAATGTCTACTATTTCCTTCCCCAATAAACTGAAGACTTTAAGAAACAACATTAAGACACCAATGAGGAAGTGGATATGTTTATCAATTAGAATTTCTCTAAACACATTCATCAAATGTCTGGAAAATCAGATTCATTGTTATAGAAATTTATATGTCACAAAAAGGATATTTGATCCGAGGATTAAAATGGATACATTTCACACCCCCCTAAATAGTATATGTGAACTATAAAATATAATATTCTCTGTATAAACTGAAAAATCCACATGGATAAAAGTTAACTAAAAAGATATGGTGAATTAAATAGTTAACTCAAAACAATGATATTAGAATACAGGAAAGATAATAACCTATTATCTTTATTCATGGTAGAAATATATAGAATTATTTGATCTACATAGTGGTTATACAACTGCACCATGGATATCCAGTAGATGGAAGGTATTGTGTCACAATAGGTTTACCCACAGTGCTGTTGGGTTTTACAATCATTTATTTAAATACACAATTTTTTTAGGGTAAATATAAAATACCAGATATTTGTGGTTGAGAATGAATTATTTTTTTTAAAGGGAAATTTTGACCCATAATTAAATATTTTGATGATAAAAACAATTAATATAGATGGTATTTGAAACACCCTGATATTTTTGGAAATATTTATTTTGAAATAATTTAAACATTTTGATATTTTTTATTTCACACAACACTAAAATTGTTTTCTAAAAGTTAGGATTATGTTATATTCAACACCAAGTTTTCACTAAAAAAACATAAATTTTATTATTATATTCATAGAACATTGAGGTTAGATTATGTTACACAGAAACTAATGTTCTTTGATGGAATGTTCAACATGGAAGACAATGTTCTACCAAGAAATAATACATTATTTATAATTTTATTATACAATATAATGAGATAAAACATAGATGTTAAGATGGATGCTTTGAATAGGATTAAATAAAATATTATAATATATAGATTAATTAATTGGTTACAAATTAATAATAAATGAATTTAAGAACAAGTTGATTATAAAGGGATTTATTTTATAAAAACTACATTTATACTCAAAAATGAAATTTATCAAAATAAATTAAATTATTTTTTATTGGTGAATGATATTAATGAAATATATATTTTATTAATTCAATCAAAAAAATTTTAAATTCATATAATATATATGTATGCATAATATATGAACAAAACCAATATTACTCATAAAAATATTTTTTTTATAAAAGCAGTTTACCACATTTTAATGCATACCGTATTTTAAATATAACTTGAGGTAATATTTTAAATTTAATGCATAAAAATAAACTATATTTTTAAAATAGAAATATAAAAATTATGTTTGGGTGAATGTTTAGATTTTTTTGTTGCTTCAATTTTTGATTAATAGAAAAAAATACCAAATGTACATTCAAAAATGATTTATGTAAAATATATTTATATTGTATAATATATATATATATATATTCGATGTTAAAGTATAATGATATCAATTATAAATATATTAATCCAATTCGGTTCATTTTTATCAATTTATCATTGGAATTATATATAAAAACATAGCAATATTTTTATCATTTTCACTTCAAAAACATGTATAGTCATCCCTTCTATGGGAATAAATTTAAATTAATTTCTACCTCATAAATGTTTTCAATTTGGAAATATTGATTCCATATTTGGAAAAGAATAATTTAAAAATTATAATATAGAAAAAATAATTGAAAAAAAAATATTTGAGAATCTAATAATAATTAATTACCCTGATTGAGTGGATGATTTACTTTACAATGCTATAAAACATAAACATAAAAAGAAAAATAATGTATACACATTTAAAAAATCCGATTTATGGAAATATTTCGATACAATATTCCATTGGATAAAATTTTATCAATTATTTGATCCACATTTCAAAGAAAAAATGTTGTTGGAATTCGAATTTAAAAAAGGTACAAGACTGCCACCCCTCCTCAAATATAAAAATAAACTCCCCTCTCCCACATTCTAAAACATCTCAAGCCATATTGTATAAACAAATATCTACCAAAATAGATCATAAAAATCCATCCCCTCAACATATAATCCTTACTTTGGGTATAAATTCATCCAAGGATACCCTTTCGTACAGAGAAAAATCAGTTACTTGAATAAGAGGTAACAAGTATAAAAAACTACATTATTTTATTTTCTTTTATATATACATCAATAATTATTATTTATAACTTATATAACAATAAATATATCCTTAATATACTTAAATTTTTTTAATATATTTTTTCTACATTAACATCCACAAACATAAATCTTATGGGTAACAAACATACCAGTCTTTTGTACGACGAAATACCATCTCACAAAATGAGGTTTTTGTGTTTTTTCCTTTAACACATATAATGGGTAGGAATAATGATGAAAAATATAAATTTATATGTTATATATGATATTTATGATGTAATAAAACTTCTTAAATTATAATATAACATGAATTTTCATGCATTAAATTTTTTGTAGCAATGATAACTTTATTTGATAAAGTGTGAATTATCACCTCCTCAGAGATATATGATTCATTCACACCATACATGGAATGTATTATGGATTAATTTAGTGAAATCATACAACATAAATGAAATTATAATTATACTATATTTATAATATATATATAAATATATATCATTTAGATTCTTACTTTTAATACGATAATAAAAGTAAAACAAAGGTCCCTCATTTGAAAGACCTACCATCTCCATAAATGGTGTATTCCATTTCAGTATTATATATTATATAGATTATTAAAATAAAAATATAATAAATATAAAAGTTATTTTTATCATGTTTTACATTATAGAAATAATTATATTAATATAAGGGCTAAGAATATTACAAATCCAGACACATGTGAAAAAGGCTTATATTACCTGAAGTGAAAACTTAACATGGAATTTTTAATAAGAGGTTAATATAAAGTCACAATAAACACATATAATATATTTTGTATAATAATATGGTTCTTCAAAATAATTATAATAATATTATACTTATTCAATGGTATTTTTTCTAAGTATGAATAGAATCAAGATAAAGGGTAAGGGAGTTTCATCTCACTTTTTATTCTTATGGGATACATACATTATTCCCCACTGATATAATTTGTGTATTATCTATATTTCCCAATTATGTATTATATGATTAATAAAATTAAATTTATTGGTAATTACATACCCAAATAATGACCATTATTTCATGGGGGTTATGTTTCAAAAGTTACTCAATCAGTTAAGTTATTTTGTCTCAATTTTCCTTCTATGAGGAAAATACCATTTTATAAACCTATACTATTATATAAGGTGTATATAATTTCCTTTTAAATTTTATATACTAAATATAATTATTTTCATCATATTTTTATCTTCTTGTAATGTTATTATTTTCATTATTATCCAAAGTTATAAAATGGTAAAATTTTATAACATTAATAAAATCAGTTGTTGATATTATTTATGATTATGCTTCCATTGATGAAATATGATGATCCATATCTCAAGAAATATAATTAAATTAATTAACCTTTTAATAGAGATGTTATATCCATCTAATTATAACAGTTTTCCCTCTTTTACAATTAATATATGTAAGAATGTTTTTTGAAAAGTTTCCTTCACTTCTCATTTCGGTCAAAAATATATTTTCATTCAAAACTATGTCTTCTAAACGAATTATAAATTTTCTTTCCAATTTCCACATGAGGTATAAAATAAATCATTACCAATTTTTTTACTTTTTTCAAAATGGTTTAAAAAAAATCTCTTCATCATTTTCCAATCAAAGTACTTTTTAAGGAAAATCTATTTTCATTAAGATATGTTCCATGTGATCTGTCACAGTCCTTCACCATATAAGAAGACATACTTTGTGATAGATTATTATTTAATTGGATAAAATCTAATACTACTGTTTTATATTCGTTATATAATGGATTGTGTTTTGAAGTAATTATTTTTAAGAAACATGTTTTTCTTTCATGGGTTATAGGATATTAAAACCAATTTCATTTCATGGGTTATTCTTTGAATAAATGATTTTGAAACCTATATATTTTCTACAGGATAATATTTGAATACATGTTTATAAAACCCATTTTATTTTAGGGGTTATGATACGAATCTTTATGATAGTGTGGAACACGTATTTGTGATATCATTTTGAGATGGGAGGCACTTATATGTCCCTCCAACGAATTGGGTAATGATTTATAAAACATGAGATAATTATGGGAATCTATTCTATGGGATTGACCCAATTTTATATATTGGAGAAACCAATATATTATAAGTAAAGTACTATGATTGGGGATGGTTGTGTTTCCCACCTCATATTTATAGTTACCATAAATATGAAATATGGGAAATCTGATCCATTAGGGGAATATCGGGATACCTGATAAAATATGGAAATATGGGTAATCCCAATTCACTATGGAATGATGGGGAATACCAACACCTTATAAATAAATGACTATGACTTGGGTTGGTAGTCTTTCCCACCCCGTAGATGTATTCCCCATGATGTACCCTGACAAGATCATGTAATGCATATTGATTTATATGGAATGATTTAACAAGATTATGGGTATACCACAATTTCATGTCTTACTACTATATTATATAATCATGGATTAGGCCCTTGATTTCCTTATGATTCATTAATTATGAAATTCTAACCTTCATTCCATGATAATTTTTATTATATTAATGGTGTGAGGTTCTAATTTTTTTCTAACATTCTCATTCCATTATGTTCCTGATTATCCTTATATATATCCCTTTATTACCCTTAGTAAGAATCTCAGATGACCCCTTTTTTATGTCTCATTACATAGGTTATGAAGATATATTTTATGTATGATATGTATTAGAGGGGTGATAGTTTTGGAGAACTAAGTGGTAAATAATGTACTCACTCATGTACCAGTTTTTATGTTTCTACTTTTCCAATGGCTCCACACCAATACGGCCTTTGGGAAACTCTTTGCGTAATGTATTGGGTATTAAAAAAATATGTAATGTATATGTACATCAAGACTAGGTTATTATAGGATTCCTACATCAATAAATAATATGTTGTTTTTTCTACAAAAAAGGATAATAGGATTAGGGCTCAACAGGGTGTTGTTGATCTACTTCATTTATTCCTTTCTAAAACTCTAGAATTGTTTCATAATTGAAATTCCTTAATTTTATAAACTGAAAGTGTTCAAAAATATTTCATTAACAATTTCACTATTTTAATGATTCTTCATATTCTTCTTCTTCCCTATCTCTCTCTTATTATTTTACCATAACCATTGACAATCAATAATGATTGACTGGCCTGATGTATGGACTGGGGTGGAGAACTGAGGTGTTCTTGAAATATCGAAATTAATTATTTAATGATTTAATTTTTTGGTGAATAAGATATTTTTTCATGAGTATATATATTTTATCTCGTGTAATGTACTAGGACTTCATCTTTATTAATTAATTTAAATATTTTCACTACCATCCATTGAATGAGATTTATTCACATGATGGAGTGGAAATTTTTAACGAATGGATCAACATATAATAAAGCTAAGTCTTAGTATATTTCATACTATCAATTGAACTTTTTTATTATATATTTTCTTATAAATGGATTAATCAACATATTTCTAGAAACATTTTCTGACACAGTACCCAAAGAAGACATGTGATTTCAAGGCCTGAATAGCTCAAATATAATTTTATAAAAATGATATATATATTTTGACCACGCATTCATTGTTTTTCTTAAATATTGTAATATCATGATAATTGTGAAATGTAATTTAAATATGGGGCCAAAAATTAATCCTAAGTGTGGAAATTACCATAGGAATGACCTTTCACTAGTCGACATGGGATGTACATGTGACATAACCATTGGAGAGTGTGTTTAGTTAAAAAAATATTTATTTTGTTTTATTAAATTACTATTTAATATTTTATAAATAAAATCTTATGATGTCTTGTTAAGGGTTATCCACATAGCCATTTCTACATCTTATATGATGCCGATGGCATTCGGCTTTGTAGTATCATTGTCAAATGATGAGCTACGATTAGATCAAGGATAATAATTAGATGAATGACGAACACAACTGCATTTCCACATTTATGAAAAAAATTATATTTTTACCAAAAAAATCAATCACTGAGGTAGGACTCATCAATTTGGATATACTTCCATTTGTATTAAAATATTAAGAAATAATTTTATGCATTATTTTGATCTGTGATATATTTTTGTCTCATGAACCCTACGATTTATTGAATAAAGTGATCAATGGAAATTATTTCATTTATGAACATTTTATCACCCTATTTATATAATAATGAGACAAGAACACCTACCCATTGATGGTTGATATTGTTTATGTGATTTCACCCTCTCTGTTTGTCACTTCCATTATCATTGGTCAATGGGTCCATGGATTTCTTTTGCGGGGACGGTTAGAGAATGGGCAAACCACAAAATTCAATGAATGAGAATGAACACAAAAAGGATAAATGAATTTTGGATGGATTGATGAATGAGAGGGATGCTGATTTTTAATGTATAATATCTAAATTGTGGGTTCAGGTTTGTCATCGAGGATGTGAATGTGGTGTTCCAAGGAGAGAGGTTGATCATTTGTGGTTTTAGATTGGATTGAGGTTCTCATATTCTGGGTTGATGTGTGATGATGATGTACGTTGGAATGTTATTATGTTTGTGTCGATGCCATACATGGGGTCTTATAGTATCGGCTGCTCTGAGTGTACATAATGATGGTCAGACATGGATCTCTGAAGATATGGAAAAACGTGGTCAACACGGTGGTTTTTGTTAATATATTTAATAAAAATAATAACATTATAAAAAGGGTGTGTTGTTAGTTAAAATAAATGGTTTTATATAATAATGTAAATTTTGGGTTCCTATTTTAATTTAATTAAATTAGAAGAACATTTTAAAAGGATTATAATTTTTTATAATGATTTCATTGAAAAAGAGGTGCCCAGGTTGGGGTGTTGTTAGTGAATTGGAGGTCCTTGCATGAATATCTTACATTAAGTGATAGTTTTATAATTATAATAATTATTGGAAAAAAAATTAGGTGGATGAACTAGAAGTCACCTTTGGAGTAAGTACTCAAGGGAAATTATTTGAGAATATCCCCTTGTATATGGGTTTCCATAAAAATATATATAATAATAAGAATATAAAATATTAATATTATTTTATTTATCTGCTAAAAACATTAATCTGACCGTAACAACTACATACAATGTTATAAGGACAAACCGTCAGTAATAGTAGGACCCTAAAATTGGGACAACCAATTTTATTATATTTTAAATATTTAATTTTATATCATGGTGTGGGTCAATGAATATCTCAATAATAATAACAATGATATTATGGTAATAATTATGGAATCTCATATCAAAGGTATACTTTCTATACAGTGTTGGATTTAATATCCATCTATGAAATCAGTGCCCTAAAATTGATGCTGATGTTTCAAAATCAATATTGGGCAGTGAATTCATAGTTGTGGATTGGACCCATGAAATGCTCATGGAGCATGATGTAGTGAAATGTGATATTTTCACCTTATTTCTAATTTGGGAATGTGAGTATCATTTACCAATAATTTTTTATGATGATCCCAAGGGTGTAATCTGTGTGGCCATTAATTTTTTTTTCTGGGATGACATATTGGTGGTTTTTAATTTTATCTCGTTGGATCGATGATGATCCTTGTGTATTCTATATTATTTTTTACATGAAACATAGTGTCTTGCCTTTATACATTTTGCTGTACTACCTGGCCATAAATTCATGTGCTAGTGAGGGTGGGGACACAATTCATGTAGACCAAATATACTTTGTTTATCTCTTTATGTATCATCTACCCCTCATATATCCACCGTTTGGACTAGGATTTTGGCTAGTGGGTAGCCTATTTTCCGTGCTTCTTCACATAGAACGAGGTTGTAGATTTTGTAATATAGTTTTGGGATATAATGTTGGATTTTCGTGGCATGATGCATCTTTATCTAGAACTTGACATTTTTAGTGATTAGGAAATATCATTAGAATGTTCAAATAGTGCGGATAATCTATTGTCGTATCAGTGTGTAGAATCTATATCCATGGATATTGTACTCCGCAATTGTACTATGGTTCTAATCACCCATAATTCTTGGGTAGATAGAGATGGTACTACCTTGTTGTACTAGTGTGGGGGTCCTCTATCTATGGATATGGTAATCCCCTATGATTATAGGTCATGGGTACTCCATAATCATTGTCCAGAATGAGATGATACTTCGTTGTCACACCAAGGTAAAGGTCCTCTATCCAATAATTCCTTACACTTATCTCATACCAAGTCTTGGTAACTCAATACTCATTGTGATAATAGAGACGGTACTCCCCTATCACTTAATGGAACAAGTCCTCTATCTATGGAGATGGTACAACCCTATCATTCCATAGTATAGATCCACCATACCCATTTTACAGATGGAGAAGGTACCACCCTATCACATTTGGGTGTGGGTCCTCTATCTATAGAGTTAGTACTCCGATTTCAAACCATGGTGTAGGTTATAAATACATATTTTACAGATTCGCAATAGAACCATCATGTTTTTAATGTCCTGGGTCATCTTTCTATTGAGTGGTACCCCTTAGATGGATAATGGCATGCATCCAATATCTTTCTACTTAGTAGTATCCCCTATAAACTATGTTAAGGGTCATCTATCTTCGGAGTGATACCCCATCAAACACAAGGGAATGGTCTATGACATGGTGATTATTTCCCCTGAACTGTGAGGCACAATGGTAATGTGTGGGTTATCTACATAGTCTCTTCTTTAAGGAAGGCATTCAATATTTTTGTGACAAGTGATTGATACTTTTTTGAGACTCACATAGGCTCATTTTCCTTAGATAGGTTGTGGTGATGGAGATCCCATTAATATCTCATTTGGATTTCTTTGTGAGTATATCTAGATCTTTCTTATGGTTGTTGTCTCATTTACTGATTGACAAGGCTTTTTGGGTTTATATTAATACTTTTAAGGTGTCTTCTATCACTCCCTCTTTAGTTTTTGTGGCATCCAATTAGTCATGTATATACTTACCCCTGTATGGGATATTCCCACATGTGTTATATCTTATGAAGATCATGGATAGGATGATGGTATTTTCATAGAAGCATATGGATATGAGGATTAATATGGTTGTGTATGGGGGTCATTTCTTAGATAATTTGATATGATCAATCTATTTATGTTATCCCTATTTTGTACAGTTGGGACTTATTTTCTGGTTGCGCATGTATTTTTCCACATTACATTTTAGTTTAATCATTCATTATATTTTTTGATCCCTAGATGTTATTATATCAATGGGTGTTACTATATATGTTATATAATTTTCTTGTTATGACTCTTCACTTCAATGTGGATATGGTGTGTTGTGTTCATACATATGCATAAGGAAATAGACTCCAATGTTAGTTATTCCTTCTCTATGATTTTCACCCATCAAAGGACTATGGAGGCATACTTGTAGTAGTTTTAGCTCATCCATCCACCAAACATGTAGGCTTAAATGGATCAAGTAATTATATATTGGTATCTATGGGAATTCATAGTATAATGTGTTATGACACTACATATGTTTCTAGTTTAGGTCCATCCTCAAGTCAGTGATTAGAGTTATACCCATGTTTAGTATTTGGATCGGACATAGGGAAAATGTGTAAATGTTTAAATGTATCTTCCAGGATAAAGATTCTATTATTGGTGTGGCAGACCACATATGCATACACTAGGACTCAGACTTCCTTCTCATGGAGTAGGTATACTGAGACATTAATGGTAGGGATCAATAGTTCATGCATCATTTATGATTGTGTCTTTTGACTATCCTTCTTAATTTTTCTCACCATGTATTATTTCTTACTGGGATATGTATTGATAACTGTCACTATGACTCTAAAATCACTACCATCTAATATTTTGACATAAATTCATGTGGATAATAGGTTGAGTGATGAGACCTCGTTATATGTGCCCACCTATTAGGTTTTTTATCTTGGTGAGTAGCATGCAGTGATAACACTTATTGATATATATATATATATATGTGAATAAATTTTTTGGATTAGGATGATGATCATATTATTATTGAGAATTCAATATCTATAGAAGGAAATAAATAAGAATCATGCAGGCATAGGACATTATTAGATTTATAGTAATGGATTCCATAGAGGCTCTACAATGTGATTGATGCTCGGCTAGTAGGGGATTGACATGAGTATGTGTTTCTGGTGTTCTAGCTTTTAAATAACCTGACTATTAATATTTTTTCATTGGTGAAAAATCTTCTCCGTGGATATGAATTTATATTTGGTGCTATTGAACAATGACACGATTATTTTTAGTGAACGTTATGGGTTCCTTATATAGAGATCATCTAGTCATCATGGTTTTCCATAACCCCAACATAGATGGTATTGGACTTGTGTGATCCAAATGTGTGAATTTACCATGTGGATAGGACTCCTTCTGTTGGTTTTTGTAGTGGTGAGACTTTTTTAGATCAATTGAGGGAATCGGTTGAAAACCATATTGGTGATGTTTGTTGTTTCTTCAGACATACAAGGAATATGGATACTTCCCCAACCAAAATGAATTTTAGTGATATGGTCTAAGATTGTGTCAGTGATTTAGTTACGTACCAAAGTGGAGAGTATAAATGTGTGGTGTATCAGTTCCATTAACATGTGGGTTGAAGCACCTTTTGATGTGTTAAGGTGTCATATAGATCTCTGGTTATAGTGAGAAAGAGGGAAAGGTAATAGATATATTAACATGGTAGGAGGATGTGGATCAGTGTCTTGGAGTGTTTTTAAGCATAAAAAATTTGTAACCACTACTCCAGCGATAGTTATAACGCATATTTTTATAAAACATTTACCTCGATGTAGACCATGTTTGAGCCCTATCAATATCAATAGGGAACTTATTTAACAAACATTGTTCTAGAGTCTCATGCAGAGAGGATCAATGATCACATGTTTTTATTGATAGTTTCACTAGAATATGAATGAAAAGGGAGACTCATATAAAATATAATTGTATTTGTAATGGGACCCTATGTTATTTTCCTTATTATGAATTGGTTATTTAATATCCATGTTTTAGATAATTTATACGTCGGATTGTAGAAGTTATTAATATTTTTTTGGATGGAAATTTACTATTTTATAAGGAGTGATATTTATGAATGAAAGGATGGGCTCATTCTCAGGAGGTTATTGTTACTTCCTTGTTAATTGGATAGTAATACACTTGGAGTATCTATTTCCATGACCATTTAGTTTCTTGAAATGGTGGATAACTATAAGGACATTCTTCTTGATTATATTTCACATTTATCTCACCATCAAGTGTTTTTTTCTACATGTACATTCACTAGGTATGATCCAATATCTATGCTGGCATATCATATGACCCTATGTAGCTATGAAAGATGTAGGTCTAGTTAAAAGAGTTTGTGGAGTAGGGGATTTGTAAGAACTAGTGTTTTTTCTTGCGAATCCATGTGTTTTTTCTCTTAAACGGAGGATGGTAACTTGAGGGATAGTGTTAATTAGAATGGATCAATCTAGGTTAAATTCTAGGAGGCTTTCCTATGATTGGGAATAAATGACCTTTTCACAGAGAGGATAGAGTGAAGTGGATATTATAGTTTTACCTCAAGATGTGTTATCAACAGTTCTATGATCGAGAGATGGATGTAATGGAAATATATTCCAAGAGGTGCTCTAATATCATCAGTTCTTGGTGATACCCATTTGAGTGTTCAATTCCCCTGTAATAGTTTGAAAGTGTTGTGAAATGAATAGTCATTATTTCTTATGCCCATTAATTTTTTACTTTTGTGATGATATCCTCGTTTCTTATATGTAACATTTTTATATTTCAATACATATGATGATGGTAATAGACAAACATGGGGAGTTTTTGTTATACAATATCTCTCATGGAATCAGTTGAAGATTCGAATAACTTTTTATTGTGACGTCTGTTGTCAGATATGTGACAGAAAGTGGACTCTGTAGAGGTTGATGTGGCATGAACATGAGAGACTCCTAGGGTATGGTAATGATAGAAGATCCTCACAGTGAGGTTTTCTATTTTCCATTTATAGATGAGGCCATATAAAATTGACCTATTTGTAGTTAGACAAGTCGAATGGTGTTCTCTACATGTCACAACTAATGATTAATGTGCATAAATAATTGTATGATACAATCATGGGTAAGAAGATTAGTGAGAGCATAGTTTACTTTTACATGGGTGAGGTAGAATCGAGAACTATGTGATATAGACCCATCATGGGATGTTTTTTTTCCATG
Source organism: Viscum album (assembly GCA_963277665.1). Taxonomy (NCBI): domain Eukaryota; kingdom Viridiplantae; phylum Streptophyta; class Magnoliopsida; order Santalales; family Viscaceae; genus Viscum; species Viscum album. The sequence continues at coordinate 1,098,165,264 of OY728148.1, forward strand.
GGAACATGTTTGTTGGTAGAAATGAAAAATAATAAAAGAGTTCTTAGGTGTTATAGATAGAGATGAGAGCATAATATCATAACATTTTTTCCTTTGTCTATGTTTTCTGTGATGACTGTATTTGAAGAATGGAATAATGCATAGAATCAATCTTTTCTTTTTATTTTTTTACAACATTTCTCAGAATATTTTTAGAGTGAGGAACTAATATGGTTCATGATCCCAAGGCCTTATTACCTTGTAAATGATTTTATAGTTTTATGAAATATATTTATATTCATTTACTTGTAGATTTTGAAAAACAGTTTAATATCTATCAAATAGAGTATCAAATCATAACTATGAGACCCCAATTTAATTAAGAGCATTGGAAATAACAAAGTTGCAACATATAATTAGTCTACACTAGATTTTTAGATGATTTATCCATTGGCTATTATATTTAATTAAAATAATTAAATAAAATATTTGTATGTTTTATTAAACGAAACAACTAAATAATCTACAAATACCCATTTATTATTGTGTTTTAAGTGTTATCCACATAACCATTTCTATATCTAAGAAAAAAACATGGTATTTATTCATTGGAATGTATTCATCAAGTGATGAACAATGATCATATAAAAAATAATCATGACACAAATGAATAAAACTATATTATCATCACCTTCATCACTAGTGGTTGTGTTCTTCCACAATGATCGATCCATAATAGAGGTAAGATTCCACAACTTTGGTATTCTCCCATATTGGATGATGTTTTGAGCATGGATTTTTTATATAATTTTGATCTGATATATTTTTTCTTTTCATGAGCCACAAAATTTAATTATTAAATTTCTCAGGAAAATTTATTCCCTTTTTTAGCATGTTATCAACCCATTTATAAAAATTGTGTCCAGTAACACTTGACCAATGATGGTTTCTTTTCTTATTACATTATCTTTAAATTCAACATGTTCTTTATTATTGGCCAACGATACCATTATTTGACATTTCTTAGGAATGTTTTATCAAGGTCGAACCCCAAAATTAATTTCTATAACAGAAAAAGAACATAGATAAATGCATTAAGGATGTATTGGTTAATTTTCGAGATGGTGGTTTGTGGATGGATTAGTTGAGAAGCTTAGGTGTGTGTTTATTACTGAGGATTTTATCATTATGCGATAAGGATGATAGTTGATTGAGGTGATTCAAGATTAGATCATGGAGTCATGTTTTCTTGGTTGATGGGGTGGGGGTGCAGTGCAATAAGATCGTTTCAGAGTGGAGGATATGCATGGAATCTCATGGTAGAGGCTTCTCAGTAAGGATGTGATGACAACCAGACTTGGACAATCAATGAGGTGCTCAATCTTGTTCAACACAACTGGAATTATTATTATTTTTAATAGTAATAATATCATTAAAATATGTGTGTGACATTTATTAAATTTAATGGTTTTAATTTTAAAAATTTGAAATTGTTATTTATTTTCATGGAATAAAATTTAAATTATAATTTTCAAATAATATTAATATATAATAATAAATTTAGTGAATTTGATTCACTAGATGTGGGTGATTCATGTGATGTGTATATCCAAGTGTGAATCTTTATCTTTGATTTAATGATTTACAATATTATTAAAAATAAAAAGGTATATTGAAGATGAGGAATTGGATGCCAATTAGGGAATATGTTCATTGAGGAAAATCTTTAATCTTATCCCCAAAATGAGGTTTTAAATAAAAAATGTATAAATAAAAAATTATATAATATTATTATTATTGGTTTTTTTTGGGAAAATCTTAATCCGGTCATAAATTCTTCATATATTGTTATCTTGAAGAGTCTTCATCAGCAATATGTCCCTGAATTTGAGACTATAATTTTAAAACTGTTGTTCAAAATTTAATTCTGGTTTAGGACATGGGTCCATGAATCACCAAATAATAATAATAATAATAATAATAATATCAATATGGAATTTAGTATTAAACATATTTTTTCCATATAGTGTTGGAATAATGAAATCATTGTTGCACAATGACACTGAAACCAAGGTAAAAATTTGAAGACCAAAATATGTAATTTAATTTAGACTCATGGATCATTCCCATAAAATTATATTCAAGTAGGATGTAGTGAAATGTATTTTTTAATGGGTGATCGATTTGGGTAGGTGAGTAGTATATCCCTTGACTATTTTCATAATGATTAGAATAATGTGATATTTTTTTATTAAATTCATCGCTATTTACAATAAAATATTGGTGGTTTGATATTTTATCCCATCAGGATAATGGAAAGCCTCATCTATTTGTTCACCACTTGGATGAGATATGTAGTTTAGTAACCTTACAGGAAGTATAGTTCAACGTAGCAGGAAATCCATGTGCTATTGAGGACAAAACCCGTCAGAGGGGAAGGCTCGCACACTATGTTTATCTAATACGCATCGTTTACCTCTGTGTGAGCCTTTTACCTCGCGTATATACTTCCTTTATAATCATATTTTCTCCCACTAGTTTCATATCCTATGTTTATTACTCATATAATGCGATGTGAAATTATTAGTGGATTTTAACATACAATGCAACATGTCACAACTAATGATTAATGTGAATAAATAATTGTACTATACCTTCCATGGTAAGATGATCAATGAGAGCATAGTTTCCTTTTACATGGGTGAGGTAGAAGCGAGAACTATGGGATAAAGACTCATCATGGGAAATTTTTTTCCATTGGAACATGTATGTTGGTAGAATTGGAATGTAATAAAAGAGTTCTTGGGTGTTAGAGATAGATATGAGATCATAATATCCTCACCTTTTTTGCTTTGTTTATTTTTTCTGTGATGAATGTATTTGAAGAATGGAATAACGCAGAGAATCTACTTTTTCTTTTTATTATTGTACAACATTTCTCAGAATATTTTTAGAGTGAGGAACTAATATGGTTCATGATCCCTAGGCCTAATTACCTTGTAAATGATTTACTAGTTTTATGAAATATATTTATATTCATTCACATTTAGATTTTGATAAACAGTTTAATATCAATCAAATATAGTATCAAATCATAAATATGAGACCCCAGTTAAATTCACAGCATGGGAAATAACCAAGGTGCGACATATAGTTAGTCTACACTATATTTTTAGGTGATTCATCCATTGGATATTATATTTAGTTAAAATAATTAAATAAAATATTTTTATGTTTTATTAAACGAAACAATTAAATCATCTACAGATACAAATTTATTATTGTGTTTTCAGTGTTATCCACATAACCATTTCTATATCTAAGAAAAAACAAGGTATTTATTAATTGGATGATATTCATCAAGTGATGAACAACGATCATATAAAGGATAATCATGACACAAATGAATAAAATTATAGTATCGTCACCTTCATCACTAGTGGATGTGTTCTTCCACAATGATCGATCCATAATATAGGTAAGATTCCTAAACTTTGGTATTCTCCCCTTTTGGATGATGTATTGAGCATGGATTTTCTATAAAATTTTGATCTGATATATTTTTTCTCTGCATGAGCCAAAAAATTTATTTTTTAAATTTCTTCGCAAAAATTGTTCCCTTTTTTAGCATGTTATCAACCCATTTAGAAATTTTTTTTCCAATAACACTTGACCAATGATTGTTTGTTTTTTTCTAATTCCTTTATCATTAAATTCAACATGTTCTTCATTATTGGCCAACAAGTCCAAGATTTGACATTCCATAGGAATGTTTGATCAAGGTCAAACCCCAAAATTAATTTCTATAACATAAAAAGAACATAGATAAATAATTTAAGGATGTATTGGTAAATTTTTCGGATGGTGGTTGGTGGATGGATTAGATGAGAACCTTAAGTGTGTGTTTATGACTGAGGATGTTATCATTATGCGATTAGGATGATAGGTGATTGATTTGGTTCAAGATTAGATCATGGAGTCCTATTTTATTGGTTGATGGGGTGGGGGTGCAGTGCAATAAGATCATTTCATAGTGGAGGATATGCATTGAATCTCATGGTGGAGGCTTCTCAGTAAGGATGTGATGACAACTAGACTTGGACATTCAATGAGGTGCTAAATCTTGTTCAACACAATTGAAATTATTATTATTTTAATAGTAATAATATCATTAAAATATGTCTGTGTCTTTAATTAAATTTAATGGTTTTAATTTTAAAAATTTAAATTTGTTATTTATTTTCATGGAATAAAATTTAAATTATAATTTTAAAATAATATTAATATATAATAAAAATTTGATTGAATTTGAGTCATTGGATGTGGGTGATTCATGTGAAGTGTATATCCAAGTGCGAATCTATATCTTTGATTTCATGATTTAAAATATTATTAAAAATAAAAAAGTATATTGATGATGAGGAATTGGATTCCAATTAGGGAATATTTTCATTGAAAAAAATCATTAATCTTATCCCCAAAATGAGGTTTTAAATAAAAAATGTATAATTATAAAATTATATAATAATATTTTTATTGATTTTTATTTGGAAAATCTTAATCCGGTCATAAATTCTTCATATAGTGTCATATTGAATAATCATCATCTGCAATATGTCCCTGACTTTGAGACTATCATTTCAAAACAGTTTTTCAAAATTTAATTCTGGTTTAGGATGTGGGTCCATTAATCAAAAAAAAAATAATACTAATAATAATAATAATAATAATATCAATATGGAATTTAGTATTCAACATATATTTTCCATATGGTGTTGGAATTAAGAAATCATTGTTGCACCATGACATTGAAACCGAGGTAAAAATTTGAAGAACAAAATATGTAATTTAATTTATACTCATGGATCATTCCCATGAAATTATATTCAATTAGGATGTAGTGAAATGTATTTTTTTAATGGGTGACTGATTTGGGTAAGTTATTAATATATCCCTTGACTTTTTATCATGATGATTAGAATAATGTGATAATTTTTTTTATTAAATTCATCGCTATTTACAATGAAATATTGTTGGTTTGATATTTAATCCCATTAGGCTAATGGAAATCCTCATCTCTTTGTTCACCTTTTCGATGTGATATGCAGTTTAGTAACTTTACATTTAGTGTAGTTCAACATAGCAAGAAATCCATGTGCTATTGAGGAAAAAACCCATCAGAGGGGAAGTCTCACCCATTATGTGTATCTAATACGCATCGTGTACCTCTTTGTGAACCTTTTACCTCACATATATACATCCTTTATAATCATATTTTCTCCCACTAGTTTCATATCATATGTTTTTAATCATAAAATGTAATGTGAAATTATTAGTGGATTTTAACATACAATGGAACATGTCACAACTAATGATTAATGTGTAAAAATAATTGTACGATACCGTCCTGGGAAAGATGATCAATGACAGTATAGTTTTATTTTACATGGGTGAGGTAGAATCGAGAACTATGGGATAAAGACTCATCATGGGAAATTGTTTTCTATGCGAACATGTTTGTTTGTAGAATTGGAAATTAATAAAAGAGTTCTTGGGTGTTAGAGATAGATATGAGAGTATAATATTCTCACCTTTTTTTCTTTGTTTATTTTTTTCTGTGATGAATGTATTTGAATAATGGAATAACACAGATAATCTATTTTTTCTTTTTATTATTGTAGTGCATTTCTCAGAATATTTTTAGAGTGAGGAACTAATGTGGTTCATGATCCCTAGACCTAATTACCTTGTAAATGTTCTTATATTTTTATGAAATATATTTATATTATTTCACATGTAGATTTTGAAAAACAGTTTAATATCTATCAAATAAAGTATCAAATCATAAATATGAGACCCCAGTTGAATTTAGAGTATGGGAAATAACCACGGTGCGACATATAGTTAGTATACACTAGATTTTTAGATGATTCATTCATTGGCTTTTATATTTAATTCAAATAATTAAATTAAATATTAGTATGTTTTATTAAATGAAACAATTAAATCATCAACAAATACCTATGTTTTATTGTGTTTTAAGTGTTATCCACATAACCATTTCTACATCTATGAAGAAAAAAAGGTATTTATTCATTAGAAGATATGCATCAAGTGATGAAAAACAATCATATAAAGGATAATCATGACACAAATAAATAAAACTATAGTATCATCACCTTCATCACTAGTGGATGTGTTCTTCCACAATGATCGATCCATAATAGAGGTAAGATTCATTAACTTTTGTATTCTCCCCTTTTGTATGAAGTATTGAGCATGGTTTTTTATATAATTCTGATCTGATATATTTTTTCTTTCCATGAGCCATAAAATTTATTTTTTAAATTTCTCAGGAAAAATTGTTCCCTTTTTTAGCATGTTATCAACCCATTTATAATTGTTTTTCCAATAACACTTGACCTATGACGGTTTGTTTTTTTCTAATTCCTTTCATTTTAAATTCAACATTTTCTTCATTATTGTCCAACAAGTCCATGATTTGACTTTTCCGATGAATGTTTGAGCAAGGTCGAACCCCAATATTAATTTCTATAGCACAACAATAACATAGATAAATGCTTTAAGGATGTATTGGTTAATTTTTGGGGTGGTGGTTTGTGGATGGATTAGATGAGAACTTCAGGTGTGTGTTAATGACTTAGGATGTTATCATTATTCGATTAGGATGATAGTTGATTGAGGTGGTTCATGATTAGATCACGGAGTCATGTTTTCTTGGTTGATGGGGTGGGGGTGCAGTGCAATAAGATCGTTTCAGAGTGGAGGATATGCATAGAATCTTATGGTAGAGTCTTCTCAGTAAGGATGCAATGACTGCCAGACATGGAACTTTAATGAGGTGCTCAATAATGTTCAACACAATTGGAAATATTATTATTTTTAATAGTAATAATATCATTAAACTATGTGTTTGTCTTTAATTAAATTTAATGGTTTTTATTTTAAAAATTTAAATTTGTTATTTATTTTCATGGAATAAAATTTATATTATAATTTTAAAATAATATTATTATATAAAAATAAATTGAGTGAATTTCAGTCACTAGATGTGGGTGATTCATGTGATGTGTATATCCAAGTGTTAATATTTATCTTTGATTTAATGAATTACAATATTATTAAAAATAAAAATGTATATTGAAGATGAGGAATTGGATGCCAATTAGGGACTGTGTTCATTGAAAAACATATTTGGTCTTATCCCCAAAATGACGTTTTAAATAAAAAATGTATAATTATAAAATTATAAAATTATATTTTTATTGTTTTTTATTGGGAAAATCTTAATCTAGTCATAAATGATTCATATACTGTCGTATTGAAGAATCATCATTAGCAATATGTCCCTGACTTTGAGACTGTCATTTTAAAACCACTGTTTAAAATTTAATTCTGGTTTAGGACGTGGGTCAATGAATCACCAAATAATAATAATAATAATAATAATAATAATAATAATAAAAATAACAATAATAATATCAATATGGAATTTATTATTCACCATATTTTTTCAATATGGTGTTGGAATTAAGAAATTATTGTTGCACCAAGACACTGAAACCAACGTAAAAATTTGAAGCCCAAAATATGTAATTTAATTTGGATTGTTGGATAATTCCCATGAAATTATATTCAAGTAGGATGTAGTGAAATGTATTTTTTTAATGGGTGATCTATTGGGGTAAGTGAGTAGTATATCCCTTGACTTTTTTTCATTATGATTAGAATAATGTGATAATTTTTTTTATTATATTCATCACTATTTACAATGAAATATTGGTGGTTTGAAATTTTATCCCATCAGGCTAATGGAAAGCCTCATCTATTTTTTCACCTTTTGGATGAGATATGTAGTTTAGTAACATTACATGTAGTGTAGTTCAAAATAGTAAGAAATCCATGTGCTATTGAGGACAATACTCGTCAGAGGGGAAGGCTCACACACTATGTGTATCTAATACGCATCATATACCTCAGTGTGAACCTTTTACCTCACGTATATACTTCCTTTATTATCATATTTTCCCCCTATAGTTTCATATCCTATGTTTTTTACTCATATAATGAGATGTGAAATTATTAGTGGATTTTAACATACAATGAATCATGTTTTGATACTGACATTTCATTAGGTGTCACATGTCGATGGTAGTGATCATGCATGATCATCAGAGAGTTTAGATAGAGATAATACTTTTTCATATTAGTGTGCAGGTCTTATATCAATGGAGATGGAATTTCCCTATCTTACTACAGAGAAGGTACTCCTTTATCATTTTATTGGTAGATAATTTACTCATATGTCACCCTGGGGGGCATGAATTCTATATATTGAGATGGCACTCCCCAGTCAAATAGGGGTTCAGGTAATTTATACACGTTGTGTAGATAGAGATTTTACTCCCATTTAATAGTAGGGAATGGGTACCCTATCGAGGTAAATGGTTGTCCCTTTTAATACAAGGAACAATTCCTCTATACTCATTATTCATATATTACAGGTAGTCCCCTATCACACTAGGGCATAGTTCCAATATCCAGTGGGATAATACACCCCTTCTATACAAGTGTCTGGGTCCTCCATACTCATTTAGTTGATAGAGATTGAATTATCCTCTCTCACCAAGGTACATGTCCTCTATACATGGTGATGGTAACCGCATATTATTCCAGGGTACAGGTCCACAATACATGTAATAGAGATACACAACAAAACCCTCCAACTGTGTTTGCGTTTGAGTCCTTTATCTAGTGAGTGGTCCTCCCATAACAAAGTACGGAATGGGTAATATATTTATCTACTGATTTGTACCCACATATGGACAAGGTATTAGGGCCTCTATCTACTAAGTGGTACCCCCTGATGCACTAGTTTGTGGTTCCTCTTATTCCTTATTGTTCCCCTTCAATAATCTGTCATAGTGGTGATGTGTGGGTCCTTTACATGGTTACATATTCAAACATACACATGAAATTTTGGATATCGGAGAATATAAATATTTAGAGTGGTAGGGATACTCATTGTTCTTACATGGGATGTGGATATGGAAACCACTTGTCTCTCTTGTTTGGGATTCTTATTGGTCATATCTAGGATCTCGTTAGGGGTGATGTCTCTTATACTGATTGACATGCCTTTTTTGTGTTAAGATGACTACTCATATCATGTCTTTCATCTCTCCATCTTTATTATTACGGGAATCCTACTAGGTATTTATATACTGCTGCCTATATGGAAAATTTCGACAAAGATAATTTCTTATGTATATGAAGGATAAGTGGAAGATGTTTTTAGAGGATCATAGGCTTATATAGATAGATTAGTTCATGTATATTTATTGGGGATTTTTTATTTGGATCTAGGATGTCTTAGAATTTACATTATTTCATTTTTTCTTGTTGTGAATTATTTTGTGGTTGGTCATATATTTTTCCCGTTTAAATTGTGGTTTAATTGTTCATATAAATTTGTACTCACTATATATTATTACATTCATGGGTATTACTACAGATGTTTCAATACTTTATTATTCTCATTCTCCACTTCTCCAGGGTGATTTTTGGGGTTGTGCATATGGGTACATTAAGAAATCTCCTCCCATATTAAATATTCCTTCTCCGTGCTTGTTTCTATGCCTAGGCTTATATAGATGGGCTTGGGTTATTTGTATCTTCTAATTATTCCATCCATGTGGGCCTAGTGTTTCCGGTCCTGGCAGTCATCATCATAAATTATGGGAGGGGTTGTAATAAAGAATTCAATATCAATAATTATTTCACAACCAATATTTTTATGAATAATATTCCCATATTGATATTTCTCTGGTGAACTATCAAGAATAATTTAAACAACCATCATAAATAATTATGGAACCCAAAATTCCAACATTAGATAAGTAATATCTATTGTAACTTCATTTGAAATACATATTAGTATAAAAATTTCTTTTTTTGGAAATATTTATTTAAAAGGAATTATTTTTGGTGAATTGAAATTTGTGACTAAATAATATTGAATCCCTTTATTTGACCTGAACCTAGCTAGTAATTGTAATTCAATATGAAACATATAAATAGCACCTTTGGAAACCCTCCGAGACAGGTGTTCATAAAAACGTGGGGTTTCATCTAGGGACTTAAGCATTTGTTTAAATACTTTTTATTTCAACACATTTTAGATATTTGTTAATTTTTTTATAAAAATTTTAAATATCCATTTTCATGATATTTTAAAATGAATAATATTACACATGGAATAATTACTTACAAGGTAATGACAAATAAAATGTTGTTCACCATGATGTAGAGACCCTACAAAAAATGTTTTTAGTCTCATGTAAATTATCAGGATGATTTAAATTTTCCAAAATATATAGCTATTACTTCATGATTTGATGGGAATGATCAATAATGTCAAAGTCATCATAAAAGAATAAATTCAATGATCTAATTTCCACTAGAGATTAATAGTTTTATTGAAGTGTTCAATAAGGTTGAGGCCTCACATGAATAATTTATATATACCAACCATCTCATTACCTAGATTTTATCTGAAAGTGAAGATTTAGAGTGGATTCATAATGAGATAGATTTATCTACTGATCTACATATGGGATAACAATAAGTCCTGTGAAAAAATTTCAATGCGTACGATGTGAATCATTTTCTCCCTATCATTGAAAAATAATAATGTCTGACACCATTGTGTCATTATTTATCCTCATAAGAGGAAGATACCATGAATGTGGTGTTTCTAGAAAATATATGGAATTTTGACTAGGTTACTCTGTCTAGTGAGATAGAGCTTTAAGATAAACATACAACTGAAAAAGATATTTAATATAATCTAAATAAACGATTTGATCATATATTAATCAATATATTAAAAAAATCATTAAATAATACATGGGTATCAATCCCTACTATTTCAAATTTTAATATCTGGATATCATTTTCATTTTCATGAAGTAAGATGTAGAAGAAAAACATGCACCTATTTATGAACACATGTATCTCCCTAATCTTATGACCAAGAATTAGAGGTAGTCTATGAGGATATCCATGTAATTAACTCACCAATTTAAATCTATATAGTAACTTCATTCATCCTACCACTAATCTATAAGTTTGTTCTTGATCTCCACGGGATTGAAATATACACCGAGCACAACCATCTATTCCATAGGAACTATTTCTCCTTGGGTAAACAAGAATGAAACATCTATAAAATGGGATGTCCTAAATAACTGAAATTGATTAAAGAAACAATTATCATATAAAATAAAAAACTACATGAATCATAAAACAAAACATTCCACAAATGGTTACATTCATATATCGTATCATAAGAAAAACCCAAATCTCAAAAATATGTCTACCAAATCAAACAATGACAGAATAGACATTTTAACGGGTACATAATCCCATGATGAAACCCCAATATCCCATCCCTATGTGACCAAATATATAAATAATTGTAGATTTCAGTAATCAATAAGATAAACTGTCAAATATTGTTCCATTTCCCTTACTTGTTCCAAATAAAATATACAGAAACCCAAATTTTCAAGCTTTTCATGAGGCACGAAGCCCTATAGGATATAACCATAAATCTATTAAATTATTTCACCAATGAAAACTAATAAACTAATTCACAAATATTTTTAAAACTAAAACACTTCAAAAATAAATAATTTTTAAAATAACCTTCAAAATACCTTAAGTGTATCATTTTGAATCAAAATTGGTTTCCCAACATAATTTCCTACAATGAAAAAATATATAATCATAGACAAAAGGAATAATATGATCAATACCCTAACCAATGAATAATCAAAGGTGAAAATAACCTAAAAACAAGTATGAACATATATATGTAATGTGTGAATAGTATATTTCAACAAATCAAAATGGAACAAATCAAATAAAAAATCATATAAAACAAAACAAGATAGAGTAATGTGTACCTTGGTTCCTAAGAATAGGGACTAGTGTGACTGGGTGATATGCATGACAAAAAACTAATAAAATGGAATATCTAATTTTCTTCCCTATGCCTAAGTTCGAGATCATTCATTGTATATCAAAACCCAATATGGAATCTCACACAGTCATCCAACCCAAAGACTCTCATGGTCCGTTAGAAACAAAAGTAGAGCCTCACATGGTCCTCAATCAAATCGATCACACATCCTCTCAAAGAACCCAATTATAGGCATAGATAGTCCTCCCTATAAAGGATCACACATTCCTTCAATCGAACCCCTCAATCACACCCCAATTAACCCATGTTCTACTCTATTTCTACATAATCAAAAAACGTGATCATTTAAAACAATTTATAACAAATTATATTTCATAAAAAAATATTCAAATTTTATAAAAAACTACTTCCAAATGTAAAACCAATTTTATAATCATTTTATAAGTCTTTTAAAACCAATAAAAATATTTATATACATTTTTAAAAACACTTAGTTTTCATACAATAAACACCGTTTTGGAAATACCAATTCGATCACCCAAAAGTGAAAAAAAAATGTTTAACATGCCAAAATTTTTCATATTAGTTTTATATAAATGTTGAGATAGATAGAATTTGAGAAATTTTTCACATCAATTATAAAATAACAAACATTATAATGTAATCCTTGCTATTTATCACATCGGTTATAAAATAACAATCTTGTTAAAGGATTATCTAAGTCAGTTATTAAATAACCTACCTTATATACATAAAAAACATTTTATCATAATAGTTAGTAAATAACCGTCATGATAAGTTATTTAAATAATTTTTCGCACTCGGTATTATGTCATTCTATTTTCATCGATTGGGTGACTTGCAACTCGTATCTCTAGCATGAAAAACCAATAAAGTATTCTTCGATGTAGTAAACCCAATACCCATTTTTCTAACATCATGGAATATCATTATTATCACCAGATCTATCTGGTTGACTTGCAACACACCAACTATGGGAGTGATATCATGCGAGTTCTATGGTTTTTGTTGCAACCATATGTGTTCTATCATGTGTGTGTGCATGTAAATTCATGTGTGGGGGGGGGCTAGGTGGTGGGGGTGGCGGTGTCTAGGGGGTGGTGTTCTCCAGGGGGTGTCTAGGTGGTGGGGCTGTCTAGGTGGGGGGGTGTATCCAAGGGGGTGGTGGTGTCCATGGGGTGTCTATGGGGGTGGGGGCGGTGTCCATGGGGGTGAGGGTGATTTCCAAGGGGATGGGTGGTGTCCAGGGGGGTTTCCCATGAGGTTTGGGGGAAATGCATTAGGGTGGGGGTGTCCAGGGTGTGGGGGGTTTAGGGTAGGAGGGGGGGTGGCTATCCAGGGGGTGGGGTTGTCCAGAGGGGGTTGTCCAAGGGGGGGGGGGGTGTCCAGGGGTGAGCGGGTTTTCCAATAGGGTAGTGGTGTCGATGGGTGGGGTGGTATACAGGGGGTGAGAGGGCTATCTCAGGGTGTAAGAGGTGTCTAGGGGGTTTGGGGGGGTGTCCAGCGGTGAGGGGGTGTTTACAAGGGTATGGGTGTTGGGGGTGCCTAGGGGTGGGGTGTCGAGGGGGGTGTCCAAGGGGGTGGGGTGTCCGGTGTGGGTGAAGGGCGGTCCAAGGGGGTTGTGGTGTCCAGAGGGTAGGGTGGTTTCTATGGGTGAGGGGGTTGAGCCTGGGGATTGGGGGTGTGCAGAGGTTCGAGTGGGGGGGGGGGGATGTCCCATGGGGTGTCTAGTGGGTGGGTCTTGTTCGCGGGGTGGGGGGTTGTCCATGGGGGTGGTGGTGTCCAAGGTTTGTCCAAGGGGGTGTGGGTTTGCAGGGGTGAGGGGTATTTTAAAGGGGGTAGGGGTGTCCAGGGGGTGGGGTTTCTAGGGTGTGAGGGGGTTGTCCAAGTGTGTAGGTTTGTCCCGGATGGAGGGGGTGTTAGGGGGGGTTGTCTAGGGGTTGTGGTGATGTCAATGGATGGGAGTCCAGGGGGTGAAGGGGTGTCTAGGGGGTGTCCAGGGGGTGGGGTATCTGTGGGGTGGGGGCGTCCAGGGGGGAATGTCCATGGTTGTGGGGGAGTCCAGGGGTTGTTGGGGGGTACATGGGATGAAGGGGATTTCATAGGTGTAGGGAGTGTCCAAGGGAGGGGTGGTGTCTAAGGAGGTGAGGTGGTAGTCCAAGGGGGTAGAGGGTGTCCACGGGGTTGGGGTTGTAGTCTAGGGAGTGAAAATTTGGTCGAATGGGGTAGGGGTGTCCCGGGGGTGAGGTTTTTCAAGGTGGTGGGGGTTGTCCATGGGGGACGGGTGTCTAGGGGTTGGAGAGGGGGTTGTCCTGGGTGTGGGGGTACCTATGGCGGTGGGGCTATCTATGGGAGTGGGTGTGTCCTAGGGAGTCCATGGAGGTGGGTGGGATGTCCAAGGGGTGAGGGGGTGTCCATGGGGGTAGGGGTGTCTAGGGGGTGTGCGTGTTTAGGGGGTGAGGGGGTCTTCCAAGGGGTTTGGGGCTGTCCATGGGGTGGGGGTGTCCAAGGCGGTGGGGTTGTCCTGGGGGTTGGGGGTAGTCTATGGGTGTAGGGGGTTGGACACCCCCTCATCCCTAGGACACAACCCCCACCCCCTGGACCCCCAACCACCTTATTCATGATGTCTGTACCAACAGTTCTAAGAACTATTGGTATAGGGCTACTGCAACAACCATCTTGCCAAAATTATGTGAAACCATTGGGATATTCTATCCCAATGGTTTCATGATCAATCAGAATTGTTTAAAATTGTTGGGATAGGTGTAAATATCATTACTGAAGGTATACATATTTTAATATTTTTACTTCATATTTCTTGTTTACAGAAGTGTGAATTTTGTATCAAATTTCACCAGGATGTATTCTTTTTGTAACATAAGAAGAAAGGATCCTTAATGAATTTATGTTGTTATATCATGATACATATGAGATATGTGTAATCATAAAATGATTTTTATATAAATATAAAACTATTATATGTAACTATATTTTCTATTTAAAATAATTTACATGCATATCATTCTCAAATACTCATATATTTGTTTTATATTTCAAAATTGATTTACATTCAAATTATGATATTTTTCATATAAATATATAATTTTCATATCTTTACTAGATGTATAAATTTAATATTTCTTATAAGTTATAATGATTAAACATTTTATTACAACACATAAAATGGGTGATGGATATGAGGAAGGTGTTGATGCATTTTTGGAATTTTCTGAATGAAATGTTACAAGTAGTGACATTTTTTTTGTCCATGTTGTAAATGTTTGAATATGAAGATGTTCAAAAGTAGAGAGTTCAAAGATCATCAGATTTTTCAGGGTTTATTTTGAGTTATAACAATTGGATTTGGCATGTTGATACTATAAATAATGTAATATCTAATGATAATGATGATTTTCATGATGGCAACTTAAATGTAATTGAAGAAATGATTCGTGATATTACTGCAGAAAAAATTGAGATAGAACCAACAATTGTGTGTCTATATGGTGATGTTGAAAAACCATTATATCATGGTATTATGGATTTTATGGTTTTCTCGGGCATGTTAATATTGACTAAACTGAAGAAGAAACATGGATAGAATGATATAAGTTTTACAGATTTGCTACAATTTTTGAAAGAAATTCTTTTCAAAGACAATGATCTTAAAGATTCACATTACAAGGCCATGAAAATATTATTCATGCTGAGATTGAGATACAAGGAAATAAAATACTTTCCAATTGATTGTATGATGTATAGGAAAGAAGATGAATTTATTTCAGAGTGTCCAAAATGTAGGACAACACAGTATAGGTTGAAAGAAAAATCATAGGCTGATGTAGATATTACAAAGATCCCTACCAATGTATTTTGTTATCTTCCTATAATTAATTGTTTGAGACATTTATTTTCTAATTTATAAGATGCAAGAAGTTTAATATGGAATTATGATGAATGGATATGTGATTAAAAAATACCCCATCCAACTGATTGTCTATAATGGAAGAAAATTGATGTGTATTATCCTACATTTAAAAATGAAAATATAAATCTCAAACATAGGTTGTGGACAGATGGAATGAATTCATATCGAACCCTTAGTAGAACACATAGTTTATTGAATGTTTTTTTTGGTAATTTACAACATATCTCCTTATGTTTTTATGAAGCGCAAATATGTCATTTTGGGTGTATTTTTCTCTGGTCTGGATGAATCTAGAAATTATATTGATGTTTTCTTGTCACTATTTATTGAAGATTTGAATATTTTATGGAAGGATGGTATTAGGGGGTTTTATTCTTATAAAATGGAATATTTTCAAAAGAATACGGGGCTTATGTTCACTATAAATGACTTCCCTGTGTATTGAAATTTTTCAGGATTCAGTTTTAAGGGTCATAAATCATATCCAATTTGTGAACAATAGACTACATATTGTCAATTTAAAAATGGGATAAAAGTAGAATACATGGGTCATAAAATGTTTTTGCCTATGGATCACTATTATAGAAGAATATAAAAGTCATTAAATAGATCACACTAATTTTATATTTGTCAAAAACCATTATCCCCTTATGTGTATTTTGAGATGGTAAAAAACGATGATGTGACATTGGGAAAGAAAAAGAAAATTGGAAATGATAGACATGTTTGGAAGAAAATTTCAATATTTTTTGAGCTATCATATTCTATATATCATGAAGTGAAAGATATTACTGATGTCAAACAAGTAGAGAATAATATCTACAACATTTTTAATGGATCATTGTTAGATATTAAAGGGATGTCAAATGATGGGTTAAAAGAAATATTAGACTTACTATCAATGCGAATACATTTGGGTTTAGCTACAACTCCCAATGTAAGATAGTCATTTATTCCCCGAACTTGTCATAAAATATCCAAGAGAAATAATGTTATCCTTTTTTAGTGTCTTCAAGATATCAATGTTTGTCATAGTTATTCTTAAAATATAAAATTTTTATCTCCTTAAAAGATTTGAAGTTGATAGTTTTAGAATATCATGATTGTCACATCATGATTCAACATCTTCTACAAATTACATTGCATAGAATATTTCCCATCCGTGTTGGAATTACTACAATGAATATCTGTTATTTTTTCAATTAAATTTTTAATAAGGTCATTGATATGAATTCTTATAACATTTTGTATAAAGATGTAATTTCTATACATTTTTAATTGGAAATGTATTCTACTCCATATTTTTTGATATAATGGGGCATTTAATGGTTCATCTAGTTTGAGAAACAATGCATTGTGGACTTATATATCTTCATTGTATGTATCATTTTGAATGGTATATGAAAATATGGAAGGGGTGTTGTAAGAATCTATATCATCCTAATGCCTCCATTATTGACAAGTATATTTCTCAGCAGGTCGCAGAGTTTTGTACAAGCTACATGGTTGTGGAGGAGCACATCGATTTGCCTCCATCATTCCAAGAATGAGATAATAATGAGCGAATGTGGATTCATGGCTTGAATGTCAAATAACTGTCCAATAAATAGATGAAAAAAGTATAATTATACATCCTGAATAACATTGTTTATTCTCAACCTTATATCACAATGCATATTAATGAGGTGAAACAATGTCATCGAAAGAAGAAAGAAATGTGTAATTTGAATGATCACAACAAAACAATTTTTCCATGGTTTAAAAAGACCTTTCATGTTAGATAAGATGTATCAATGAAATTCAGATGGGTAGTGGGTTTTCCATGTTTAAATGTGATAACATGGTCCATCTATGACATTAATGGCTATTAATTTTATAAATAAGTAAATGACAATAAAAGTGAAGCTATGAATATTGGTTCATTGGTGTTTGCAGAAGCAATGCATTTTTCAAGTTCTAAAGACAGTAACCCAATTTCAACACCATTTGCATATTATGGAGTAAATAAATAAATATTTTTGGTTGATTACATTAAAATTAATGTTCATATTTTTAACTGAAAATGGTTTATCAGTAACTATAGTGTTATACATGATGAATTTGGAATGGAAGTTGTTAATATGAATATATTTAAAGGCACATATGATTATTTTATAATGGAGAAATTTGAAAAAAAGATTTTCTATGTAGTTCATCAATCAGATATACAGTGGTTGTTGTTTTACAAATGAAAAAAATATTATGTTGGTAATGATCAATTTGATGAAGATGTTGATTTATGTGATATCCCTAATTCCATAGAAGGATTAGAAGAAAATAATGATGATAATGTGGATGAAATGGGTTGTTTCATATGGAATGATCAGGGTGATGGAATTTGCGAAAACAATCCATTTATACAGTCCTAATATTACAGGTATCATATGTTTATTTATTGTTTAAATTTATTATTTTCACAAAATATATTAAATTTATTTTATTTAAATTTTTTTAGTTAGTTTATAATGTTTTGTATTATATAACATATATATATATAGATTCGGTTGAATGTCATTTACTTTACCATGTTTACCATGTTTACTATGTTTACATATTTTACTATGTTTATCAAACTTTAACATATTTTAACATTATGTAACTTATATATTTATAGATTTTGTTAAATTAAAATTACAATGCCATGTTTACCTTGTGAATTTTTTTTACCATTATTTAACATGATTACCATATTTACCATGTTTACTATTACCTAACAAATTTTACATTTACATTTTTTGTTTATATTAGTATTGTAATATTTGAATTTGTATATTTGTGAAATAATGTTTACTTTTTTGATTTGAAGGATAATAGGAGATCAATTAGTTGATCAACCACATGATTCTAGAGATGATCTTCATGATCATACCTCTAGGAAGAAGAATTTTCATGCTCATATTGATGTTCCCCAATCTTCCTTAGGTTCTCCCATATTGATAATGAAGAGTTAAAGAGTTGTTAAAAGTGGTTGCACAGGTTTACCAAAATTATCACTTTCCCATAGCCGGGACCGGAAGATACTCATTGATTTTGAGTAGAATGATATTCCTAGATGTGAAAATGCAAATGACATTAAGAGTTTTCTATTAATTCGGGGTAAAAAAAGTAATCATTTTGTTTGATGATTGGAGAACTGTGGAAATTACGATAATATCTTAGTTATAGGAGATGATTTTGGTAATATCATTTCCTATTATTTTACTAATATTTAAATACTTCTAGTATTATTTGTTTTACCACTTCTTTATCAGATAAAATTTTATATTCCTAACACTAGAGAAGTCTGGAAGAAATATTTATCGATGGCTGCTATAATATGAATGGATTTAAAATCAACCATAAAATCGGATTTAATTTTTTGTCAATGGAATCATGAAAAACAATGTCATATTTATCCTTCTATAGATAAAGATTCATGGAGATAATTTATTGAAATTGTAAGAAAAAATTCATTTTTGGTAAGGGAAACATAATCTTTTATAATTTTTGTTATATAAAGGATCTTATTAATGTTTTGTTAATGATTTCAAATTCTTATATTACCGCAAAAAACGAAATTTCAATAGGATATTAAATCTAAATATGTATACCCTCATATTTTATCTCAGGGAGGGTATTAATTATGGGAAGACTAAATGATGGAAGGAAAATTACAAAAAATATAGAGGTGACTCTTCAGGCTATAGAGAGGGTGCCCATACACCCCCTCCAACTAGAAATGAAAAATAGAAGATTGATTGGATGTGATAAAAGGGTTAATATATTATAGAAGATTTGAGAATCATGGTTGATAGGATAGTAAAATATTTATTTTATTTATTTGAGTTAATTATATTCATTATATACATTGAATGATTATAAAAGTGTTCAATTATTTAATTCAAGATTCTCTTGAGGAGCAGAGCTCACTGGTAGTATTTATAATAGATTGGTGGCAAGATATTTTATCTATAACATTCAGAATTCCTGAACACCACGGATGTGTATAAGGATATTTGACAGGTGTACTAGTAAGAGAAGTGATGCCACATTCTTCAACATCATCCATTGATAGTCTTTATAAAATAAATAGAATCCTAAGAGGCTGAAGTTCGTATTATTAAGGAGAAGATGGAGGAAAAATATTGGAGTGTCGGTATGGTCTATGTTTGCATACATGCAGAGACAATTTCATACTACAGCCCCCACTCCTCAACCACCCCCTATAGACCCCATTATTTATCCTCCACCTTTGCCTTTAGCTCCCACTCCCCCACCTAAGCCTGAAGACATCAATTTTTATCCTACTACACTACCACGTCTTCATACTTATTGTGAGTTGTATATTGATTATCCTCACCATCATATAGTTTTATATGGGATGGTACATTGTATAGAAGATCCAGTTCATCATCAGCAGTTAGAGGTAGATCATCATAGTGTCACTGTACATGATATTATAGATATATCAGCTAGAGTACGACTACTTACAGATGAGGTGATGGCTGTTGGATATAATATCGACCGCTTTTTAGTTTGTCCATCCAGACTTCTACGACACCTTACCATAGAGGTATGGGTGTCATATATTTAAATTTATTTATATATTAAATTTGTTTTAACATTTGAAAGCAAATATATTTTTCTATTTATTTTTACAGGAATTCTACAAAGGAAATGATATAATGTATATGGAAAAACAATGAAAAATGGATATGAAATCATATAAATATTTGAGTAGTCTTGACAGATTGTCATGATATTCAAATTTGATGGAATATCATTATGAGTATTCAATGGATGATCATGTTAGTGAATGTTCAATAAATGTAGGGATTATAAAAAATGATATCATGCATCATGTTAATAGATATATGTTGGGCATCAATGTGGATTACATTTCTTCAATGTATGTATTAACACCTTTAACTGCATTTTATTTATTAAAAATATTAACTTATGTCTATTTTGTATTAGGTATCGTTATAAAATGTTTGAGTAGAATGAGAAGACGTTTGTATATGGATTCATGGACCCACATTTGATTTCCCATGAAGAACATGCATTGGATGAGGAACAAATAACACAATATATTTTTGAATAATTTGAATAGAATATAATCACAAAGTGTTGGATGATGCATTTTTATGAGAGGTACGAAACATATATATGGAAATGTGTTCATTTTCATTTAACCTCAAAACCACTAACCTTAAATTTTCTTTTATATTAGTGATCATTTTATGTTAGGTGTTTTTTTCAAAGGATGAAAACACTTAATTAGATATTATATGCCCAAGGAGATGTTCAGGGATGTTTTAAGAATATGTTGAAAATGTAAGTTTCAATTTTTAATAGTTTTTTATATAGTAATAAATTTTAAATGTATCCCATTCATATTATTTTCTATCATGTTGTGGGTCTACTTTTGAAAAAGCAGAAAGAAAAAGAGTTCCATGATAAAAAAATTAAAAATAAATGTAAATATCAATTTATAATTTGTACATTTTGATGTATTATGTCATGAACCAACTCAAGTCAACCCTGAACCGGTCACCAGAGCCAGTCTGCAACATGGCCCAGAGGGCGTTCCTGATCTCTATGGGCTTGAAAGCTGTGTCGGACATCAAAATTTTGATCATTGGGAATGATTTGGCCCAAGAATAAAAACAAATAAACAAGAAAATAGATAAATATAAATAGTCGATAAACATGTCACAAACAGTGAAAAGAAATTAAAACCAAACATACCACAACGTGATCATTTCGGTCACCTCCTGAACAAAAGCGGACTTTTCTCCAATAATGAGCAACTCAGCCAACAAAATCTTATCAAGGAATCCTACAACTAAAATGATAAATATAGGTGTGAGAATTAAATATTGTAAGTAGGGTTTCCCAGATAAATCAATGAATCCATCATCTCCTTTCCCGAATCAATACATTAAAGCCTGTTTGAAATACAATTAAAAAAGTGGGGTTTTTTCATTTGAAAATAAGAAACATGTTTTTTCAATTTAAATACCCAACACACGCTATATTAAATTTTCAAAAATCATTTGTCATTTTATAAATAAAATAGAAAACAAAATATATCAATGTTGTGATAGAGTAAAACTAGTAAGAGTGAAAGATGAAAATATACTAGTGCATGGAAATGAAACAAGAAATGAAAATAATCTAGTAACAATGGGTGATCCTAAACATCTATAGAAGACCCTTGGATGTACTTGGTTTCGGAACCACTTACCGGTAAATGGTGAAACTCATATGTCTATAACAAACTAGCCACCCGAACTGACCAATCCAGTGGAAATTCCCACCTAGCATAACAACAAATCCAGGGCTACCAACCCGTCTAATCGGGGTTGGTCAACACAAGTCACACGATCTCTAGAAGGAACACAAGAACACATGGTGGTCACAACAATACTCTATAATTAGGAGTCCCTCACTTGTGTGACACATCTCACCGCACTTTCCTACCCCAATGACAGACACTCAATACGATAACCCATAATGGATAGCCCACCTATAGATGTTCCCCAGTATATATATATATAAAACATACCATCAATGGTTCCAACTGGGATATCAGTACATCATTTTCTACCCTGAGATATAAAATGAATGGTGAACTATGGAACTCATAGAGATCCATCTGACATGCCACTTAAGGAATGCAAATACTTCCCTTTAACAACACATGATGTTTTCCATAATCAAACCAACTGTCATTAGCATCATTAAGAACTACAAAGTCACTCCTAATGTATTTCCCAGAATCCCCCCACATGGTCTCCTCCACTAGATGCACAAAATATTATTTCACATTCATATAAAAATTGAAATCACTACATACTACCTCGAACATATCATGATGCATTGTTAAGAGTTCTTCAACTACTCTCCAAAAATCCACATGTACACACATGGAATCACTACATGAATTCCTACTCATCACATCACATAAAAAATTTCACATTATTATCATATAAAATATTTAAATGCTTTAATATTGAAAATTTTATATTTACCGACACTAAAATAAGTTCAATTCACCATGGTAGAAGACATACCTTTGGATTTTATGATCATAAAAGACCACAAAACACTCACAGATGAGGTAAAATCACCAAAAATTCAAGCAACACACCACTACTTCTAACTTGAGATCATGGGTGGAATAGTTACAATAATGGGGATGTAACTCCCAAGACCCATAATAAACAACTGATCACTATTGAACCATAATGAAGCTAAATCTAAGATGTGAGGCATCACTGAAAATTTCAAAATGAACTACATCACTTGGAAAAGATAGAACATGAAAACTAACCTAATTCTCCTTCATTTACTCAAAATATTCCTGAAACTAGATATTCCACAATATTGTATGATTCATTCTAGTAATGTATATCCAATGAGTATCAATGAAAGAAAAATTGTTTTCTAAACTCTTGTATTGACATAATTGACCAAGGAAAATCCACATATTTTAAATTTTCAATGGAGATTCCCAAGAAAAAATTGTTCATATCATTTAATGATCCATAAATACTAATTTTTGGGATACCACATTCCATATTTAAAGATCTTCACAAGATAATAACTCACACTTTGACAATTTCCCAAACAGTTCATCATGGGGAAGGACTACCAATACGACACACAGACGATCTGCATACTCTTTCTTAGATGTGGTGTATAAAAGGATTTCATTGATGAAAACCACAAAAAATATCTAGGATATCTCTAAACATAGGTATCATCATCCCCATTAAAATAGATAGAGTATTCATTAATCTTATTGGCACAATAAAGAACAGATAATTCTAATGGTATAAACCAAAATGTAGACTTCTAAACATCCTCATCCTTTACCTGCATATGATGATATCCTGACCGCAAATTGATAGTCAAGAACCATTTATCTCCATCCATTGGATAAAATAAATCCTCAATCTAGAGAATATGATAGTGATTCTTCACTATAACTTGGTTAAAGAAAAGATAATAAATATGGAGACACAAACATCCATCATCCTTCTTCGTAAAAAAATTGTTGGGAACAATGGTGACACACTAGGCCATAAAAAACTATGTTCCAACAAATCATAAAGTTGTAAAAGAAGTTATCCTAACATATAGGGCTCTATATTCTATGGAGACATAGGGATAAGGGACATTCAGGACTATATCTTGATCCCATACTCAATTGCCCATGGAGTTTGTAATACTACAACCTTTTTTAGAAAGATATATGGTTACATATACCCAACCCTGGGAAACACCAACTACTAAACCTCCAACGAGCATAGAATCAGCTCAGCCAAAACATATACAAGGATGGATCATGCCTCAAGCCTATATGAGGGTATATCTCTCTAAAAAATACCACTGGATCACCATCAATATCATAGAACACAGCCATCATGTGGAAGCATTCCATGATATCATGTACAGAATACAAACAATACAGGATGAGGATGATCTCACATGGACATATAAATAATCATATTAAATATCACTAATAGAGGTGGTTCCCCAACACTATCTGAGAGTATCTATATAATTCAAAAAGGTCATCTCAGCCTCCAAATAGTATAGTCAATGCCAAGGGGTCAAGAATCCTCATTACATCAAGTCACAATGCCATGGATAGGTTATGCTATATACTGTTCTGTGTCACTCTGGAATAAAAAAACATGAAATCAATTTGAAAATAATCAATGTGTACCTTGAATGATGTTTGTCTTGCATGACGCTGACAATGAAAATGCCTGATGTTGACAATGACCTGCTCCATGGCCTCTCTAACACTGTTGATGACCACCTCTATGGACACACTCTTCTCTATAAGGACGATGAGTGTCAGGGGGATGAACTCTACCAACATCATCCCACATATACTAATCTGAAACTTGAATACACAACTATTTTTTGGTTAGCTAAAATAGCCTCATCTGAGGAACCTAAAGAGGAATTACTAGAACACACTGATAACTCAGAATGTCTAGGAACTCTTTCAACTGATTACCTCAACATCCCCAACAAAAAAAATTGTTTGATCTTTTATCATAGTATTGAGATCCATCAAAACCATATAATGAATATGATGACTGTGGAGAGCTACCCCAGATCACAAAAAAACTCTTTTATCTTGAAAATAGGAACCATATACCACATCTCTACATCGCGTGCAATCATCAAAACACTCCTCAAATTATGACTCAGTTCTGGCCAACATCCTCTCTATAACCTCATACGTGGATAGAACCTCAAGAAATGTATTTAGTATAAAAATATTGTGCTAGTTCTCAACATATACGTGAAAATACTTTTTAAATTTTTCAACATTGAATACTCGTAAGAAAATAGGTATGAATCATATCACAGAAGTGTGGTGGAATGAATCGTAAACCCTCGCAAACTGAAGTACCCCTTTTAAAGGGACATAAGCTCATGGAGATAGGCCTCCTTAATTTTTGAAAAAAGCATCTATACTCTGATTTGGTATTGGAAAATATATATTGAGGCTTCCAAGTCCTTCTGATCCATGAGGATCAAGAACTACCCCTATCTCGCTCCCCCACACAACCTCATCACAATGAACAAAACCCCAAGATCCTATAAAGAGTAGATAGAACTAAAATATATCTCAAACTCCTTCTACCTATCATCTATGAATAAATTATAAACAGATCCCTCATGCTATTGCATACTCTGGTGATGAAACTCTCAATGTGTCCTTGTCTAAGTGTCATTGTAATTTACATATACTCTATGGTGATCTGTTGGAACATCATGATGAATATATTTAGCGTGAAATAGATGAGGACATAAAACAAATAGCTATATCATAAAATTTACAAACAATAGGGATCCTAAATCTAGAATATTGAATACATTAAATTTATTAACTAACTATTTATATTATCTTATTTATGGTTTTATCTTATCCCTTGGTCTACCCTTTTTAAAACCATGATCAAACATGAATGATGAATGATGATTTCGTAGGTTTCTACAGTAAAACTAGTATCCAATTGTTTGGTATTCTTTGTAAACATAAAGGTTAGTGAATCATATCATAGGCACCCCTAAATACCCATGTATCATCTAGTCTCTCATGTTTACATCGCTTACTAATCTAAGCTGACACTTTTTCACTATCGACCAATGCAACCTCACATATTCCTAAGTCTAAACTCCGTCTTTTCCCTTAACAAGAACTTTTTATACAACGTGGCCATGAACCCCTACCTACTAAGACACTATAATGAAGGGAGAGAGTTAGTGACTACATGATACCCACCTCCATTGGGCCCTAGGTTCATGAATAGCACTAAGGTTATAATAAACATAAAAATGAGAGGAATTTTCCTCTATGATAATCATACAGAAGAGACAGATAATAAGTATACCAAAAATAAACACCTTAAAGGACATATATATATATATATATAAGAAAATTCATGTGCAAAATAAAATTTTATGTTGTACTAAATAACTGAAATGAAACTACATGTTCCAAAAAGGTAAAGACAGATGTGACCACAAAGCCAAAAAAACTCCTGGTAATCTTCAAGTGTGTAATGTCTATCACAATCACAAATTGGAACCAAATGACCCGAAAAATAGTTATCTATACATTGGATGATTATAAAATTATACTCAATAGGATCATCGTTAGACACTCTAATGAAATAGATAAAAATTCATTCTAAAGCACAGTGAACAAAATTAAAACATAGTCATAATTTAAATAGGTATAATATATTACCAACCTCACCATGTCTATATATCACAATGTAACACATACAAGAGAGAACATGAAAAAATAATAAAATAACAAGGTTAAACAAATCCCTATTACCCACCAGTTTGTTACTCAGACCCAATGTCACACTCTTGAGCATCTATCTCTAAATTTAAGCCATCCCAAAAATAATTTGGCAAGGCACCAAGAAATGTACATCATTCATGACATAACAACACAATCCCATAACACAAACAAAAGTAACAAAGTAGTTTTTTAATTCTACCACATCTTATATTATATATATCATACATCATGTATTATACCTCATGTTATTATATCTGAGATACAGAGTAATTACCTCAATCCATCACAACCTATACATGTTATAACTATAGTAATCCTGTTATTACTATATTAACTAATACATATTTGTGAAATAACCATAAACCATCACTTCCCTCTACACATATATAGGAAAACTAACCATCATGCATACTGACACATGTAAATACTAAGAGAAAATAATGGGGCTTGAGGGTTAGTAATTCATCAATAATTTGATAAGAATGTTGGGGAAAACACGCTCCCAAATTCAACTACATGTTAGTTTCCACAGATGTAATGGGTGGGGTAGTGTATCATGTCACAAAATATTCATGATTTCATGTATCTTATAACCAAAAAATGGGAATTAACTAGTCTTAGACTCAACTGCATAAAATATCTATTGGACTACTATATTACACTATTAAGACCATATATCTTACGAGGACATAAGAATATAAAAAATCTACATTAGTTCTATTATTTACATTATTAATTACATATATTAATTAATCCAAAATATATTAATTAACAACAACAAAATTTACATGGTACATTACATTTCATTATATTAATCTCCTGTGTTATTTCCATGACCTCCACCTATAACCTAAACCAAATCCATGGTTTATCAAGATCCTAATCTTGGAATAATTTCATTGCATCATCAAATAACAATGTGGGTGAAACTGTTATTTAATTGAAATCATTCCATAAACTGGCACTCTGAGAAAACCTCCCTAAGACACCACCACGAGGAAACAACAAACTGATAACCTCCAGCAACCACAATAAGTAGGGAAAGAATGCAGATAAACATGCATACTTGACGACAAACCATTAAATAAAATCAAGATAGCATACCATATCTCATTATATCATCAACTAGTTAGCCTAGATTTAACCTATTACATGACTTTCAATTCCATCATCAACACCTGCATACCCATTCTGATGTATCTCTCCATCAAATACTTCAACTACTACAATACCTAGTAGGCCTTCATGCCCAAATGCCACAATTTTCATCCCATGATCACAATACATATGTACCTCCCCACACTAAATCATCCATCCAACAATTAGATTAATTAGGCACATGTCAGAAGGATCAAATCCATATCACATAAAAAATAAGTTAAAACAAATAATCAAGCAATATGAAAAACATGCCTTCATAACAAGGCATTCAACTTTCTCTTGAAAAGGAGCTTTCACATTTCCAAAATAATGAACTGGAGCGTATCAAGAAAATGGGAAAATCATATCCTATAAAAAGACTTTATCTTTATTATAGAGTCATTTATTATATCATCGTGAATTAATCGATTAATTTATTAATAGGTTATGACAATGGGAAAGCGATCTAACTTTATTAATATATTAGGAATTTGATAAATTATTAATTTAATATACCTCCATGTATTATTTTATGGTTCTAAATAATAAGTAATCTCATAGAATTAAAATTCATTTAACATTTATCAACAACCATTATCATGCTTGAGGATCATTATCTAATTCAACTAAACATGAATACCTCAATTTGATTATCATCAAATTACTACAAAATACGGATTCACTAAACAAGTGTAAAAAATATTTTTTTCATTAATTATCAACAAATTCTATATTTACATTATTTACCAATTTCCAACAAGAACAGATTGCTAAAAATGAATGGTTTTGACAACACACTACCTATGAAATCAAGTGGAAAACATATATCATGGTATAAAGCAGTAATATCATGAACATGTGATAAAAATAATATTCTTTAATACATATCAAAAATTATTAGTTCAGTTATATTGAATTTAAATATATAAACCATTCTCAATATATAATTTCAAAAAATAAAATGGAATAAGATAATAACCTATATAATAATCCATTAATATTATTCACAAGAAATAGGGCCAAATCCTATATCAGTAATTATCACTATCACAAAAATTCCACCCATACAACAACTCCACAACACAATCTCACCAACCACAACCAATAAAACAACAATATAAATAATGTAGTGAAAAAAATATATTAATGTGAGAAAAGAGGGGAAAAAATCATAACACGGAGAACCCACTAGAAAAAAAGGAACAACACACCTTGGATCAGCATCGATCATCACAGACCGATGATAGAAGCATGAGGATCATTCCCCATAGATAGGATTCCAAAATTCTAATAAAGATGGTCATTGAACACCTTGTATGAGAGAGGGATTTTCTACATTCGTAGGGTTATGAATTACCCAAAAGGAAAAAAAATCTTATAACAACATTTTTGTGAGGAATTACATGTATACTAATCACCTTTCATGATGTGTACTCTGCATGGTTTTGTTGAGGGCAAAAAACATATCTCCTTTTTATTATTAAATACTGAAAACATACACAACATGAAAATTACATAAACAAGATGTGAAACATGCTTATTCATTGTGTAGTTATTAAACATCATGTAATATCCCTACTTTTATCATTTTAAATCAAAACCCCTCAAAACAACTTTCATGTGTCCTCCTAGATGCACATTGATTGGGAAATCACAATGGTTTGGAACTCGGGGATCTGGGCCCTTAAACCATGCATGATATATTGGAGTGACATCCAACCAATATTATGGACTAATTGATGGAGGGGGGACCCACGCTTATTCCACCACCACTGTACCCGAATACATTAATAGACCAAGTTCATTCACTATGAAAGAAAGGGATACATGCAGAAATGGGTACATACTAAAATGGCTAAGTCCCACATTTGTCTTGTACAAATGCTATATATTAAATGAAATATATCAAAAAATGGATACATGAATCTATGGGATAGAAACCAAAATTTGGATGAATATATGGACTATATAAAATGGATCTGTAAAACAAGGATATAAATAGATATATTGAACATCCCATAAATAGTTATTTGAACCATAGGATAAAAATGGAAACTTAATGCTGGGAAATACACATTGAAAATGCATTTTTCTAAATTAATAAGGTGGGTAATATTTTAACCTAAATTAGAGATAATAGAATTTGGGTAACATATTACTCTATTTTATCACTTGATGATTGAAGTGTTTGGAAGGAACATATCTGCATAGTCGTGTTTCCACAAAACTATTTCCATTAGAGAGAAGAAAGGTGTTGTTCCACAATATCTTTACCCATGTTTCATTAGCGTCTTAATAGCACTGGATCTACTCAAAATTATTGATTTATAATGTTGGTATCTTGATACGTTAAAAAATATGAAATTATTGAAAGAGAATGAGAATATTTATGATACAAAAAATGAATATATATTAGATTAATCCCTCTATAAAAATGATAGTGGTTCTATCGTAACAAATTATTTGAGGGTAAAGGCTCGACATGGTTCTTCTAATCTATTTAAACTATCATTTGCTACTATTTTTGTTTAGTTTCTTACTGTTATATCTTTCATTTTTTTAAAGTCATGTGTTCGATCGTATTTTTATACTGTTTCACTCTTTTATTCTTCTAATTCACTCTCTCTCTCATTCTTACAGCATGACCTATACATTGAATAATGAGTGACTAGAATAGGAATTATCCCTATGGGATATATGTGTTGTTTTTAAATTATATTCGTTAATTATTTAGTGTTTTAAACCTATTTTTGTGGAATATTTTTAAAGTTATATTGGGTGGTAATTTTCAACATCAACATGGATCTGGAAAACATATTTATTATTATTTATATATTTTCTATCCCTTCCATTAAATGATAGATATTCACATGATGGATATGTGGGATTAAAATAATGAAATTACATACAATGGAGTTGGTTCTAGGATGATTTAATTTAATTGATTTAGGTTTTCCATCATCAATAATTATAGGAGGTGGTGGAATTAGGTTTTATTTGTTATAAAAAATTTCCTAACCAATAAATATAATAATATTAGTCCATTAATAATATTTCACAATTGAAATATAAAACGAAATTTAAACAACCAACTAAAATAAAAAAGGAACCAAAAAACTTACCAAAGTACAAGTTCATTCAATTTTATGCTCATTTTTGTTTATATATTAGTTTATAAATTATATTTTTTAGAATAATAAAAACAAAAAAGACGAAATTTAGGTGATTTGAAAATAGTGAGTGAATACTTATAAATATATCGAGGTGAGATGGTATTGGTTAGTGATTTTTATGAACTGGGAGAAATATAAGATGTATCATTTACCAATCCCTATGATAGGTTTCCATCAGTGGATAATTTTGGATATTGGCTATCTAGAGCTGTTTTAACAAATTTTTAATTATATTTTTTATGGACAACATAAATCTTAATTTGTATATGATGATTCTTAATGATGCTTGAAAATTCAATAATATTCCTTCTACTGGTCAATACTTTAAATAAGACCTCATATAGGCTTGTAATTCATAGTAGACTTTGATAATGGAATTGAAACAAAAATATATATTCTCTATTGATTTCCATCCAATCTCAGTGTTCCCTCAAGAGGAGACTACAATTCATCAAAAATATATTAGGTTGACATTTCTATATTATCACAATCAATTTTCTATATTTATAAAAATAAGTAAAATAAATTATGGAGTGGCCTATAAAGATATTCCACCAATAAAACATCTCATTCCCCATCTCCTTCTACAATAATTTCTCACTAATAAAAAGTGACATATGGGTTTGCTAGCTACTAAATAATATTAACAGGGTGGTCAAAATAAAAAAGTGATGGAGATTTTTATTTCTCCACATAAATATCAAGATATAAATAATTTAAATCTCTTAAATTTAGGGGAGTAAATATACAGGCTCCCATCAAGATATTTCAAAATTCATTTATAAAATAATATTATATTATTCTATTATTTTCTTTGTTTATTACTTTTTTACAACTACACATTAATAATGATATTCATAATTTTCCATATTTTATATTCACAATACCATTGTGAATAAAATATTTATTAATATTAAAATATAAAATTTTATTTTTTCTATTAAAATTATCACTCGATCATATCAAAATCTTTTTTATTAATTTTATTTTTGGTTTTTAATTTTATTTTTAATTGAGAAATTAACCCCATATTTTCATAATTTTTATGGCCTAAATATTTTATAAAATATTTGTTTTGAAACTCCATTTTTTTATATTTATATTAATAACAATGATTTTATCTTAGTCTTACTCCCATGCTCAAATCTTTTATGGTATTAATTATTCTTATTGTAAAAGTATCATGTCCAATTTTTATAGTACTATAGGTTTACCAATATAGTAAATGGTTATGCATGAATATAAACAAATTAAAAGTCCAGATGGAAATTAGACAAACAATACTATTATATCGTTTATGTTTAATGGAAAATCCATGAATCCTATATACTATGGTATCGAACAAAAAAAATTTAATCATTTTTCTACATGAAAAACATCCAATGAAATATGATGATTTATATGTATACCTCATGAAAGAAAGAATATTTTTTCATAATTCATTAGGAAAGAATTTGAATGATTTTTAAATCATTTAGATACAATCAAAATAGTCTATTTATATTATATTCCCTAGATTTATGGATATAGAAAATTTTCAAATGCTTGTTGGTAAGAATTTCGTCTATATAAACATTAGTAAAAAAGGATACCTTGGGAAATATAAAATAATTAGGCACACAATTTCATTGATATACAAAATGTGGATAACATATAGAAAATATAGTTGAAAGAGACCGTAATATTAGAAATGATATATGAAATTACTATGAATTAAATCATTAAAAATGATTAAAAAAATATGAAGTGGTAATGAAAACAACCACATTCAAATATAATAATTATGACTTATCCATTAGTGTATTTTAATAAATTTATCAAAAATACAAGAATATGAGAAAGTTCTTCATGAAGAAAAAAAGTATACATTCAAAATAAAATGGTGAATCAAAATATGGAAGAATAAATTAATTTAGAAATGGAATAAAAATCGAAAAATCATATCAACATTACATATATAAAAAAATTAAATGAAAATAAATAAAACAATAAATATCTAAATGTTATGACATAAAGATCTAGAGATGAATCCATGGATTCAACTTCCCCACCTCTTCACGTGACACAATTTGTATATTCTTTAGAACACATGTTTAAGAAGAGATAATGGTAATTTCCACTCATTTAATTTAATACTCCTCTCCCTTTTCATAACATTATTATTCCCCAACTTCTTTTTACAAATTAAGAAACATTAAAATTCTATATATTAAATATGATCATTTTCAACTCTTAAACTGGTATTCAATAATATATATTATTATACAATGAACATAATAAAAATTACAAACACGTATGTAATGATAATAATCAACTAATTAAGGAAAAATAACACCTTATAAATGAGAATGTGAGTATATTTAACAAAATAAATAATTTTCCATTAAAATTATGAAGAAAATAAATTTTAAGAAGGTTAGATATATAATAAATTATGTTAGGCACCCTTTCTCAAAATTCAACTACAGTGAAAATAATATAATTAAATTATTAGGATCTCAGTGATATGGAAGAGAAATTTTTTTCATACGTTACTATAACATTATAGATCCTCCAAAAATCAATCGAAAATACATTAAAAAGGCCACTCAGATGATAAATTTTGTAATTATTTAATGTTAACCAGAAACATAGTTAATAATATGTATTTTATAAATCTGTGACAGGGGATACCAAAATTACGTTATCTTTTATTCATTATTTTCATTAGAATATCACATACTAAAAATATTATGATACCTAAATCATTATAAACTCAAATTAGTAGATCCATGTTTGTTTGTGTACAAAAATCATTAGTGCTTTAAATTTTTATGAAAAATGTCTTTATGAAAAAGATTAATAATTACTATGTACCTATATAGTGGTATATCAGGAATCATTTTTCGAAACCGATAAGAATGTAATCAATCTGAAAAAATAGATGGAGGTCAGTCACTATCAATGAAATAAATAATGTACGATAATCAATGATGGTACCTAAAGTATTTCAAACACTAATTTTATTATAAATATTTTATTTTTTAATGTCATGAAATGAAATTTGATTAAAATTTTCTAAATATGTAATGAAGGAATTTAAATTTTTATTGAAAAGTATTTTTTGATGTTTTTAACTCGAAACAAAAATATTTTGATCACTACTCCCCATTTTGAAAATAGTTATATAATTGATTTAAAATCTCACACTACACAAAAATGTGAAATTATTTAATTCCAAGTTTATTTTTTAGGGATTTGGTGTAGATTTATTTTTCTCATTATCACAAAATCACTAATGAAACTAAAATTTCATCATCTAGGGAATGATTTACCCGAACTATATTATAAAGATGAAATGGGGTTTCAATCGTTCAAATACCATAATAATAATATTATATGTTTCTGTGTAAAAATATATTCATTCCTATAAATCCCCCAAATTAAATCATATTTATTTGTATGAAATTTCTCAAACAAAAATTATATGAGGAAAATATTATAATTTTTTTCTTCTTTACAACATTACAAGATTCACATGGACTATATTTTTATCAGAAAAATATGAAGTATGTAAATAATTTATCATGTTTTCTAAAAAGGTTGAAATAGAAAAAGGATACCAAATTATTTATATTCAAAGTGAGGATAGTCGATCATTTAAATATTATTAATTTCATGATTTATTATATTTTCAATGATACAATGATTATTTTTACACACCTCGACACCATAAAAAAATTGGGGTCTTGGATTTGGTAAATAAACCCCTTTAATAATTCAATCGAACTCAACTACGTAAATTTTATTTAACATTATATTTTTTTGATGAGTCTATTATTACTACATGATTTATCATTAGTCATGTTATCATTACACATTTTCTCAAAAAGGACCCTTATTATATTTAAATAAAAAGAAAAACAAATTATTTATTTTTTAATATTTTTGTACATTATTTTTTAATTATCAATACAATATAATAAAATAAAAAATATTATTAAAATATTATGAATCTATATTTCTTGGATACTCCAATTCAATAATGTCATACTTAGTCTTTAACAAACTTATTATCACAATAGAAAAATCAATCCATGATATATTTATATAAATATTCAAATAATTATCATTTTTTTGAAAATAATTTTTTAAATTCAAATATACATTTACAATATAAGGAAACCAAATATGAAAAAGAATATTCTATAATATCATTTCCTAATAATTTTAAATAACCTAAAGATAATCCTCAATAATATTTAATTTTATATTTAAATTTTTTTACTCGAACTATAACATTGTATCAAAATTATGCGAATCATATTGCATTTTTCACTCACTTATTTAACAAAAATATTAATGATTACCGAATTGATGTACATTTTTCACATTAAACTCTACAAGAACTAATACAATTCACTGAGGATGATGTATACATTCTCTAGGAATGTTATGATCATACCATTATAAAAACTAAAAGTGTGATGTGGATTATGTTAGATAAATATAGTAATATAACTATAAATAAAACACATCTATTAGATAATGACTATATAAAAGGATAAGGAATTAACTATGGTCAAAACTTTGCAAATTTCACACGATTAGAATCCATTAGGATTTTATTTTTATTCACCTATCATATTTATTTTATAATATTTCAAATTGATGTTAAATGATCATATTTAAATTAAAATATGTGATAAAAAGTTTTTTATGGTACAACCATTAGGTTTTTAGTATCAATATTTTCCAAATTACTTTTACAGATTTAGTAAATATATTTATAGTTAAATAAAAGTTAATTTGTGTTAGTAAGAAACTTTTACTAATTTTAATTTATAAAATTCAAAAATTAGATTCAATACATTTCCAAAAAAACATTACAAATGAATTTTATAGTTAACCAAATTTATATGGTTGATTTTTTTATCAACCAATGAATTTATTTTTTGAAATTTTATTTTATATTGAAAATTTAATTTCAAATGAGAATTATGTGTGAACATAAATTTCACAATTTTTCAATTTCAAAATGGAATGATTATATTTTTATAAGCTAATAAAAAAACACCAATACGATTTTATGATAAATTGTCAGGGAGAAGACTTGAGAAATTGGTATACCAATGAGTTAAACTTTGTATGATAATATTAGATAAAGCAGATAATATGGCTGATAGTATGTTTTTAGACGTAGGATTGAATGTCTACCTTATAATATTGTCAAACATCATGATAAGTGTTTTTATATGTCATAATTTTAAATCAAATCAAATGTAATCTGACCTTAATAATATTAAATTATTTTTTCATTATTTAAAAGAAAAAAATATTCTGAATTTTTACTCTATGAAAAGAATATATTCTGAGTAATTAATATATTTTCATAATTATTTTCGTGGATTCCCACTGGAAAGGATATTTTTAAGAGAGACATTTCACCTAATTAGAAATCAACACATCTTTTAAAGAATTAAAAAGATAAACCATGTCTCTACTTATATGTAAAATGTTCAACACATTGCTTTGGGGAGTTATAACATCCAAAAAAATATCATTCAAACAGTATCTCTTAGACATTGGGATTATATATGACCATTTACATATTATATTTTAAGATAATAATTCTATAAATATTTCTAATAATCATACCCCACATTCAATGACTAAACACATTAGTCATTGGCACTATTTATGAAAATAGAACATCAATATGTGTGATATATTATATCATTTGGGTAGTCATTCATATTCTTCATGTTTTCAATAAACATATAAGATTTCTCCACTTCAATTTCATTACTAGGTAGTTTGGAATTTCTTACTTGTTACCCAATCTATATTACTATGTTTGTCTTCATTATTATTTTTAAAATTGATTTGTTTTAAATACAGTTATTTTTTATATATTATTGAATTATATTTTGTTAGATATTTTATCTCATTTATATGATTAAAAAATTTCATATGTTCTTTTATTAAAGAGATCCTTATCTCTTAGTTTATTGAATATTTTATAAGATAAATATTTGTTTCAAAATTAATTTTCAAGAAACATATTTTTTATTTTTAAAGTTCAGAGTTATATTAACTAAAATATGTATTTTTTATCATATTATTACATTTTTTATTTTATTAAAATAATTTTTTTTCTTAATATTAAATACACATTGTTTTTTTATCTTTTAGTATGACTATTTTAAAACATATATGACATATTTAGTATGATATTTACTTTTATTGAAAAAAATTCTTTCAATATCTCATAAATAAGGATTAATGGAGAGTAAAAATTATATATAAATATTTATATACCTCTCTCTGTATCTCTATTTTTACATTTTAGATGAAAAAATAAAAATTGGTGGATGATTTGGATTCCACTCCCAATTTTTTTTCAATCCTTTTTTTGAATTATGGTTTAGGTTTTTGTTTTTCTCCCATGTTTTAGGTGTTCTGTATTTAAATATGTTGTTTTAGGTCTTCTTTATTGAAATTATATGTTAGGGATTTTTTGTGTGGTATTTGGCCTTCATCATTGTTAGTTGGATGGTATTGAGAGAAAATGCATTGGTAGAGTGTTCATGAAGCCCCTAGCGTCTCTACTATATTAGGTGTGTTTGGTGGATGGTTTATCTCGTCGAGTTAGATGAGTTTTGGTATAAAATGGGTGATTCATGGAAGATTTCATCTTGGTCCCATGGTAAGGGACATAATCAGTTTAACAATGCATCCAAAGTGTTCTGGGGTTGAACAGTTTGGTCACATTGTATTACTAACCATGCTGCCTAAGAGTGAATCCCATTCAACCCTATATATTGGGTATTCACATAGTTTTTTCATGGTTTGTCAAACTATGTGAGCTAACCGTGAAACACACTAGAGAAAGGGTATTTTTGTGTTTTTTACTTTTTTTTATTGGGGTTTCTTCCCTTTGACACAATATTCATTTTCCTTAATCTGGATACCATAAATAGAGTATTTTGGATCCTTCAAGATCCTACAAGATGGTTTTTATAGTGTTTCATTATGAGTCTTTAACCAAATTGAAAGGCCATGGCTCCCTTCTCCTTATCCTTTTCATCAATTTCCCCTGATCCTATAACCCAAGTGGCCATGTTTGGATTATTTTCATAACGAGAGTGGGGAAAAATTGGGGATTCTTTCTTATTAGGGTTCCTTTTTGATGTTCATGCTTCACGGAAGCTTCGTGGAGCCATTATGGTTCGACTTCATTGAAGAAG
This sequence comes from Viscum album, assembly GCA_963277665.1. Taxonomy (NCBI): domain Eukaryota; kingdom Viridiplantae; phylum Streptophyta; class Magnoliopsida; order Santalales; family Viscaceae; genus Viscum; species Viscum album. Next base: position 1,098,203,608 of record OY728148.1, read on the forward strand.
ATGTGATTTGAGGTTAGATCACTTTTCATTTCCCATTAAAATTTATGGATGAATTGTTTTCATTTTTTTTCATCTTCTATAAATATCAATTAGTCGTGGATATTATTTACAATAAATATTTTTTTTTGAAAAAAAATTTATTTCCACTTGATTTTATTTAATTTAAAAAGATGTATTTGATTTTACACACCATGTGATTGAATAAATTCCATGTTGGAACTTTTAAATGTGTTTTAGATTTAAAGGTATGGTTTTGGTTTTTTATATGGGTTTCCAATTGTTTTTTTAATGATTATTGTCAGTTTTGTTTATTAAAAGAGTTGATATGTGAAATTTATATGATGCCCAATTGGGACTTTTGATATCATTTCGTTGTAAATAACTTCTCATAATGATTCACTCTCTTTATTGGTTTCAAATAGATGGGAGTGTCATCAGTTTGGAACTTTTCTTATGTGATGATGGTTTAATGGAAAGGGAATACTCCATGGGGTGGTTGGGGTGGAGCCATATTTTTTTTGGCTTATGTGGTGGATAATAAATACGGATTGTTTCTTGGATTTGTTTTTCACACCCCCTTGTGGACATGTAGAGGGAAAACAACACATCTACAAGGAATTATGATAATTATTTCTACAAAAGATTAGATTATGAACTGGATAGTGGCCTTTAGAATTGGAATTTCTCTTTTTTGGGATTGTGGCCATCTGTTAGGCCAAGCTAGGCATGACCGATCATGTGGGTGGATTGATTTCATCAGGTTTGGAATTCCTAATATATGAACCATATGTAGAGTATATTCTAGATTTTTCGTCTGATTTATAAGCTATTCATGTACTTTCTTGTAGCAGTGGATTATATTCAGTGGATTATTTAGATTTAACTCTTGGTATGGTTTCTTGAGAACTGTTTTCCCATTTATCTTATTTTGTGATCATAATATTCATTCATCATTTGTGTCATTTTCTTGGTAAATATATAATGTGAAATGTATATTAAAAAAGTTACCATAAACATGTGTTTCATGAATAAATGTTTTCCCTTTTTTCACTTGTATGAAAAATGAATATTTCCCATTTGGTTCTCCTTCCCTTTTTCCATGGGAACTTAAATATCTTATATAAAAGGAATCTTGTTTTAAATTATGAGAGAAATGGATTGTTGTTATTTTTTATTAAAATTAAATTTGCAGACCACCAATATTTATATAATGTATTTCAAAACTGAAATCAATGCAACATTTTTAATTTATATTCATTAGGAATATATATATTCGGTCTTACTTACTGAGTTTTTATACTCACACATATAGTTTTTTTAGTTTTTTGGCAAGTTCCAACTTTTGTTTGATCACCTTAAGTGATGGTTGGTTATGGTTAGGAGAGTGACCCTCAAGTTCACATGGAGATATTGTAGTTTTCTGATTTATTTTTTTGTTTTTATGTATAGATTTTTTTAGTTTTTTATTTTTTTAGTTTAAATGTAAATGATTTTAGTTTTTTTAATAACGTTTTTATTAGAATGGTCTATTTATTCATTTTTTTCTTTTTATTTTATTTGGTATAATCATTCCCATAACCACTCCGCCGATTCCCTTGTATCTAATCTCCTACCCAAAATGATCTGGAATGCCACATGGGCTTTGTTATATGTCGGATCTGGTGACCCTTTTGGGGTTAACCCACGTTGGTTCGTGAAAAATGGTATCAGAGTTGTGAAACATTTAGAGATCATTCATTTCAGTGAGACCTATGTTATTTTTGGATGTCAAGATATATGGAGTATCATTTTCAGAATATATATGTGTTTGTTTGTGGGAGTGTGTAGGAAATAGTTTCTATATCAAGCCTCTTGTTTCCTTGTGAAGTATTGTTTTGATCAGTATCTTTGGTTCTTATGGACCTTTTGGTGTTGGAAAATGAAAAGGGGGTTGGACTGGTGGTCTTTATGAGATAGAAATTCCTAAAAATCCTTGTGGTGTTGGGTACATGGTTCTAATGGACTCCTCAGGGTGTTGGAATGATTGGAATATGGCTGCCAACCATATGGCCAAGTCACCCATCGACACTAGTTTCTCCTTGTGATTTGTTTTGGATTCCTCTAGATTTTGAACACTGTTTGAAAACCCATTAAATTAAAATATTGAAAATCATCATTTTGGATTGTCATGGATTGAAATTTTTTAAATATGGAGAATTTATTTTTAGATCCATTTTAGAAAAAGGTTCTAGAAATGAATATAATTTATAAATAATGTTTTGATAAAATGAGTATTAATCAATCATTTTTTTATGAAATGAGTTATCAATTAAAAAATTCAGGATGAAGTAATATTTTTAGAATTAAGGAAAATATTTTTGATGATATGAATTGGTTTTATTTTTATTTATGCTTTTGTTCTCATTTTATCAATTGAGTTTTGGTTGGTTCAAATTTAATATTTTGTGTTTTGAGGTGTTTTATCAATGCATATAGTTAGTAAAAGAGTATTGGAAAATTGTGCGGATTCCTACAAGGAATCATGTGATCATAGTTATTATTCTAGTTGAGGGGACATGACACACACATGGTTATTCAAACAATGTTTAATGAATCCATAAATCCACTGTCTCAGGGTATAACCATTATGCAAGTTTGGCACATGGTTTGTAAACTGTCCGAGCAAATCGTTTGAGTTCATGGGTCACCCAGTAATGGGTACATGCTTGGCATATGGTATGGTAAGCTATGTCTCCTAACATTGAATAGATCAAGGTGTCTTAAAAATGTTAAAATTTTGTTGGAATATTCTATTTTAGGGGTGGAAATGTTTTTGTTTCCCATTGATATTCTAGTTAACCCCCACATGTGAGGATATGCGTGTGAGGGTTGATGGTTGATAGTCTGAGTGGATTTGTTCCTGGATTGGAATGAGAATGTTCATGTGTATAAGATATGAGGAATACCATTTGTAATTGGGAAACGTTTTCAGAATTTTGTTTCTAAAATGTGTTATAAAGAGAGAATATAATTGTCATGTTTTGATCAGTGGTTGTTTTGTCTGATTTCTTTTGTTTTGGAATGATGTTTTTAAGAGGTTTTAAGATATTTCAAATTATTTTGGATGGATTGGTTTTGATTGATTAATTTTTTTAATTTTTCTCATTTTATTCCCATCAAGTGATTTGATAGATAATCATGGTGTATCTATAGATGGTGCACTATAAGAGAAATTTCTAGTTGACCAACCCCTAGACTAACTTCTTGAATTTCAGATGATGAATCCTCCTATAATTTATTATAAAGGGGATCGTTTCACAGATGAATAGTGGATACAGAATATTGAGATAAACATTTGTTTCATTGAGTTACCTGAGTCATTAATGGCCATGCATATTCCTCTATGCTCTACGGTTCAAAACAGAAATTGTGGAAAACGATATATCAAAACAAGACCTATCAAGATCTTACCTAGGATTTCATCAATCCTTCATTCCTCAGAAATTAATTTTCTAAGACAATGAAGGTAAGAAAGGGGATGAATACCTTCAATCATTAGTAGAGTTATTGATTGACATACGTGTTCTACTACTAATTTGTAGATCTAGTTTCATATGATCCATGGTATATTGAAAATTATCCCTTTGAGGCACGACATTTCGAGTATAGGATTCGTCCTAATCTGTAGTCGACGGTGTCAAAGATCAACATAACCTTGTTTTCTGATATTGTGGGGAAAGCTATTCATGTTGACAATGTTCTACTATGTGTGATTGACATTCACAACCTTTATTCAGTCTCAACAATTGGTGAAGGTAATTCCAGTAAGAAGAATGGGAAGTATCCTGAATCTTGTGGTGTTGGTAGGGGAATTAAGACTTATTTAGATCATTCACCGTCCACTATTTGGTGCAACATCCTAATGTGTAATAAGTGTCGTAATCTTCATCATAAAAGGTCATCATGTCGAAGTCCATTTAAGACCAACAATGCTTTTGGTACCCTAGTTCACGTGTAGTGGTTTGGTTGGGGAGTTTCCAGGAAGCATCATGGAGCCAGATCCAACTATTTAAAAGACACCCCATTCTTTTTGCCAGAGTATGGTGATTTTTGGGCTATGTTTACAGTCTCTCCCATTAGAATATTTCTTTTCTATAATGCTGGTATCCAATTTTGTTTTTTGGAGTTTCAATCTCTTTGAATTTTTATAATGGATGTTTTCAAACCCTTAGGAACTTCTATTTCAATATATGTGCATTTTGGAAAATTCTAAATTATAACTCCTAATTAGGGATTTTCATGTCTTGGATACAAGGTAGTGGATGATTCAAACATCAGTTCTCTAGACATAGTCCCTAGAGGAAATATTCCATGTACTAAGAAAATATATAAGTGTGAGGGACCTTATTCAATAATTTATATGCAATGAAATAATTGAGGTAGCTTATAGTTCCCTATTGTAATTCTTGTTTTCCCACTTGTGGTGGGGGTTTATTAATCAGTGTATGGGAAAGTTTCTAAGTTAGATCGTGTTGGGCTTCCCATTTTTGTTGTTCCAAAATGGTGGGATTCCAACCATTGGTCTTGTTGATATTTATCTTATGTTAAATCCATGCTAGGTGGTTTCACGTATTTGGGAGAACATTCAAGATTCTGCATTTTGATAATCTAGTGATGTCAGTTGGATAGCTTTTCAATTGGTGGATTTTTATTTGGATTATTGTTATAAGTCTTTCCTTCCAAGTTAACATTTCGATTTTGAAGTAATCCCAATATTTTCGCTTCAATGGGGATGTAGAAGTTCGATTTCAAGAATTCCATCAATTTTGAAGAAGTTGTCCTGTTTTTTGGATATATTTTTGGTAGAAGTGGGAGTTTAGACTAGGTATTTTTCAAGGTGTTCTCAAATTTGATGAGTTGAATAATGTGAGTGTGTGAAACCTTGTCTCTGATTGATCAAAAATAAAATTGTGTGCCTTTATCAGGAAAAAAATCAAAATAGCGAGGAGAATTTTCACAAGATGATTTTTATTTCCATCCTTTATTTTGAATAGTCTTATGGTTCTAATTTTTTATCATGTTCATGGTCGTTTGGATTTAAATTTTCTGTTTTAGGTATTATTGATTTATATTTTTTATTAGAGAAGTTTTTAGTGGTATTTTCTGTTACTCATTTTTTGTGTGAAGGTATGGGGTTAAAATGTATTATTGGAGAGTTTTTGAAACCTTAATTGTCTCTTCTCTATTTGGTGTTTTTGATTAATGGTTTCTCCCATTGAGTTAGAGGAGTTTTGGGGTGGAAAGGGTGATTTCTGGGGGATTTTCTCATGGTCGCATGGTTAATGAGAATGATTAATTTAACCACGTATCCAAAGTTAGTAGTGGTCACATAGTTTGATCAAATGGTTTAACTAACCATATAACCTAAGTGTTCAACCATTGTAGTACTATATTATTGATGATTACACAGTTTGATCATGGATTTTTAAACCATGAATTCTATCATGGGAACCATATCAAAAAATGGTATTTGAGGATTTTTACATTCTTTTTAATTGGGATTTCTCTTCTTTTACACCCCATTTATTTTTTCCACGCCTATAATCCACTCATGGAGCATTTTTTATCCTCTAATGTACTCTAATATGATTATATGGGTTTTGTTGGTGAATTTTCACTCGAATATGAAGGTTATATACCCCTTCTCTTAATTTTCTTTTCTACCATTTTCCTCATATCATCTAATCCTAGTGGCCATTTTACAAAAATTTGAATACCTAGGGTGTTGAAAAGTTGGGTATTTTTCTTGTCTAAGGGTTCCTTTTAGATGTTCATACATCCTGAATCAATTGCGGATACATTTTGATTTGGAGTCATTTAAGCATATGTGATTTAAGGTAGGATCCCTTTAAATTTAACCTTTAAATTTATGGATACAATGATTTATTGATTTTATAACCTTATTTGGATTCCAATTAACTGTGGATGATTTTTGAAAATAATGTTTGATGTAAAATGAGGTGATTTATACTTGATTTTTATTGTTAGAAATGGTTGTATCGGGTTTTTCACAACAACTGCTTAATGATATGACCATTAGTCTTTTATAAATGTCTTTTGGATTTTAATTTATGGTTTGGGTTTCATAAATGGGTTTCTAATTGTTATTTTATTTTGAAAAGTGGATTTTGTGTGGTTTTTTCTGAAAAGGGTTGATATTTAAAAATTATATGTTGCATGATTGGGACTTTTGAATTAGTTTCATTTGTAAACCCTTATTGGAACGAGTAACTTGACTTATTGATTAAAAATATAGTGGGAGTGTCCTAAGAGCTGTACTTACATTATGTGATGATGGTTTAAAGGTAAGGGATACCGTCTTGGGGTGGTTGGGGTGGTGATGGATTGTATGAATTATATTATGGATTATATAAATGATTTATTTGATGGATTTGATTTGCACAACCCATCGGGACCATGACATGAGAACCTTGCATAGATATGAGGGCTTATGATAATTATTTATGAAATTATTTAGTTTACACAATTGATAGTGGACCTTAGTATGGATTTATCACTACTTTGGGATTATGACACTTTTTTTTAGGTAGGGTAACATTGATTGTGTGGGAATATTACTGTCATCAGGTTAAGCATGCCTATGGGATGAGTGAGATTGATAGGATGCTCTATATTTTCCTGAAAGTTCCTTGGTGTTCCCTTTATTCCTCCAGTACTAGATTATCTTTAGTGGATGATTTATTTGTCTCTCTTTGAATGGTTTCTTGAGAATATTTATCTCATTTACCTAATTTAGTGGTTGTATGATTTTTTCATGGTTTATATTATTTCCTTAGTGAATAAAGAATGCGTAAATTTTATGAAATTTTTTTCTGGAAAGATGTTTTAAAAGAATAAAAAATTTCAAATTTTTCGCCTTGTATGAAAAATGAATATTGTTTATTCAGTTCTCTTTCCGTTTTCCCTAGAAACACAATTCTCATATATGAAAGGAAGATTGTTTTATATTATTATGAAAATGGATTCTGATTTATTTTCTTCGAATTGATTATTATGGAAAGAATGGTTTATATAATGTATTTTAAACATGAAATCTATGATTCTTTAATTAAAGTAAATAAATTTGGAATAGGTTTATTCAGGATGATCTAATGAATTTTAATACTCATGCCTATAGATATTTCATATTTATAGATTCTGTTATTATTTCAAGATTTTCATTGATATCCTAGTGAAATGGTTGGTTATTTGATTGGTAGTGACCCATAAGGCCACACAGTGATGTTATGATTTTCAGGTTTAGTTATTTTTCTATGTACTTAGGTTGTTCAACTTTTTATATCTATAGTTTAAGTTTAAATGATCATTAGTCTTATAATCATGTTTTTATTGGAATGTTCTATTTATTAATTTTTTAGGTTCATTATATTAATAAAAATCATTCCTATCGTCACTCTTTTGATGACTTTGGTGTTTGTCGCAGGCTTGGAGGCTCGGGAATGCCTCTGGGACCCTGTCACGGGCCATCATAGGTGACTTGTTCTTGGTCGACCCTTGTTGGATTCTGACATTTTAGGTATGTCAGGAAATCAAATTTCCTTTTTAAAAAATTAACTTCATTGAATTATCTAATGGAGAAAACTATCATTTTAGGAATCAAATATTTAAAAAAAATTAGGCACTATATTTTTTATATCTTATTCAATCTAATTTTTATTCTTCAAATTATTTATTTTACTTTCTTATTTTATTTATTTTTCATTACCCTTTACAAAATATCTATACTTTTATCACTTAAAACTCCTTGTAAACATTCCTCTCTCTATGTTTTGTGTTTTTCCTCAAAATAAATAAAAAAAATTAAGATTAAAACACATTGTCTCATATCCTTGTTTTGTTTTTTTAATAATTTTTAAGGGGGGTAAATGAATTGAATTTATTAGATAGAATTTGTTTAATAAAAAATGATTGAATTTACTTTTAGTATCTTAACTAATTGTGTTTTCTATGGTATATGTTTTATTTTTTTACAACGGGATGGATTTTGATTAACCTTTCATTTACATTGATATATATTTAAATTTTTTCACTTCTTATATCATCTAATATTAAAAATAATTTGACATAAAAATGGGAATATTTTTGTAACTATGTATTGTATGAGGATTTCATGATAAAAAATAATAATATCTTGTTACTAATGATTTTATTTAAGATAATTTATGTCTCATTATTTTTATATTTAGTCCCGAAATCGATCACCATAACAAAGATATCAAAGACTAAACAAAGTAATTTTGAGGAATTTCAATGATCCTCCATGAATAATATTGAAGGAATAAAATTTATTTTATCATGTTTTTAAATCTTGGGATGAATATCATAGATAAATTATATAAGTTTTGAGGAAAATCAAGATGTTATGGGTAAAGGAATGCACTTGGAAGCTGCAGTATCTAGCTGATGTGGGTCACTGATCGGTATGTTCCAAGAGAAAACAAAATACATTCCTCTAAGTGTGCCACAGTCCTGTCAATACCATACGATGAACCAACCGATAAAAAAGATAACATAAAAATAGAAACCCATTTAGAGAAATTATAGGGGCCATCATCCATCTTTTGGTATCTTGGTAAAATGTACAGCTCAACGATTCCCATTGGCTAGCCAGTGGTTGATACTAGCTATCTGGTGGTGTTTAAATAACTAATAAATGAATATTATTTTGTTAAACCCCACATATCTTATTTTCAATTAGATGATTATTGAGGATTCTTGTAATTTATAGACTATTATTTGGTTAATTGGATCATATAAAGAGGACCCCATAGTGTAATGACCTGGATATTTGTAGGATAATTTTTTGTTAAATTCTATGGAATTAATGAGTCTATAGTTATTGACGTTACCTGATACCATAGCCATGTGGGCCCAGAATTATTTTCTGAAGTTTAGTTCATATATATTCAGTAAACGTATGTGTGGGTTTTTCTACCTTTTGAACCAGAGCTCTGAATTGATATCTAAGGAGACCGATGAACTCATAGTTCCAATATTCGGTTAACGAGACCTTTACCGTAGTTTCATATGGTCGAGAGTAGAAGTTAATTTTGGGTATTCATAATACTTTAATAAATATGATGTTTTAAACAATTTTATTTACTTGGTAGTTTTTATCTCCAAAGGGAGGTTGGTGGTGGGGCCCACCACCACATAACCTCTCATGTGAGGATAATGTGTGGTGGGGCCCACATGAACACTAGCCCTGTAAACTCCCTTGAAACCTCATTGAACTCATGGAATTCAATGTTTTAATTTTTTCCAACACTCCACCATTAATGAATTTAATTAATTCAATTTTAATTCAAATATTTTTGAATCCATCTCTCCTCATTTAATCTAATGTGTTGTCACTTTTTATGAGGGATAACTCTTGATTTGTGATCTATAAAAATAATAGTGAACAATCTCTATTATGTTTGGCTTAACTTCTTTGTGGAGAGTTAAGGAGAAGAAGGAGAAGAGGGAGAGCCTTTTTCCAATGACGATGAACATCCTCTTTCAAAAAATAACGACAAAACCCACGAAGACCACCCATTTTCTTTTCTCTTCCTCCCCATCAAGGGAGAAGACACCGACCTCGGAGATCATCTCCAATGACTAATGACTTTTTTCTTCTGACATTGACGGAATGATATCTGTCATACGCGACATCGTCTTTTGCAATGACCTACTACCACAATGCTCATCTTCTACAGATTGTCAACGTGCAACGTCAAATATGATGTAATGCCCTGACACTAGTTACCTAGAGTCGGTGCATTATTGCGTAACATTGGCATGATCACAAAAGATCAAGTCTCGAAAGACCGATTAGTTTATAGCCTTGGAAGCACTAGATACATTCATAAGCCTTAAATTACATCATAAAGTAAAATAAAACTACAACATCTTCTATTCATATCCCCTTATATTATCCCTGAAGGTCATTCATAATATACTTCATCACATCCTGGAAAAATTAAAACATTGAAATAGGTGAGCTCAGATGATCAGTAAGGATAACAATATAGCGGAAGCTTTCAGAAATAAACATTAACATTTAAGGCAACGTATAACTAAAACAAAAGCCTTTTAAACTTGATCTTTAGCATAATATGGAAAAAGTAAAATGAAATAATGCCATTTACTTAATCACATGGATATTCTACTAGTAAAATAGTCACATGAAATATCAATAACCACTTTCATAACGATGGAATGCATAATTATAGACTATCATAACCACGTAGCCAAGGCCTCGTTCCAAGACTACAAATAAGATTTTGTCAAGGCCTCATGCCAAGACACTAGTTTGTCTCATGAGACCTACTGTTGCATCGAGGAACTGTAGCGGGCTCCACCCATCACTTATTAAGTCCAATGCATTCCTCATATGAATAGGTTTAAACGTATCATAAACCATAACATAATCGTATCACATAAAACATGCATAAATGAAACATAATATTTCCACATTTCAATCACAAGATATAAATACAACACATTTATATAATAAAAACACTTTCAAAAACATTTTCAATACCAAAATAAAAGAAAGTTAAATCTTTGTATTTATTTTTCATTAAAAAAAGTTGTGTCTTGTAGAGGAAGTCGAAACACAAATAATGGTCATGGAGGCGGAGAAGTCATTGTCGCCGCATACGTAAGACAAAAACATTCCATTTTTTGTTTAATAAAATCCATTGTAAAAAAAGATTCTTTTGAATAAAATTCAATTTCAATGGGGTTTATACACCGTATAAAAGAAAGTTGTGTATAAAACAAAATATGCCTTAATGAAAGGAGATTAAGACGAAGTTCATTACAAAGAAATTTCTTTAAATAAAATAGATCTATTATGTGTATTCACTATAAGTAGACATAAATAATGTACAAATACAAGATAGGACATAATAATATCATGACATAATTTGAAAGTAGGATATTAACCCAAAGAATGGAAATTGGGTTAAGAATTTCCCTTACCTCATGTCCAACTTGACTCGATCGTTCTTTAACCTCCTGAATAATAAACTAGAGTTAATTTCTATTTACTTAAGAACCTTTTTCATGTTCATTATTCCTTTTATATCACTTATTACCATGTTATGAACATTATGTAATTATTTAAGTTAATAACGGTCATTTTGTCGATCATTGGTACTTGAGTCAAATATAAACTTCTTATAATTACAAGTTGTTGGTGTGGTAAAATATCCATTATATAAAAAATTATATTCATGATTTAGATATCATATATATCATATATATCCAGTATATACATTCATTTATAATATTACATAACATTTAGAGGTAAGATATGAAATGCACCGTTCATGGAGACGGCAATCCATACGTACGCATGAACGCAACTTTCATATCTTTTTCGTATTTAATGGAATGAAGTTATAATTATATAAATATATAATATAATTACAGTATAATATAATTTATAATACCATTTACTCTATCCTTTATACATCCCACATATGGCATTGACGATTCAAATAACTTTGAGGGGGCGGTAGTCCGCACTTCCTAAAATGAAATTATCGCATTTACCCATAATGGAAATCATAACATATGCCATAAATGAGAAATACAGAAGCATAAGGAAAATCTAAACATAATATCTATATCATATATGAAAATGGTGTCATCAAAATGGCCACCATTAGAGGTTTTAATATAATATTGAACAATCATCGTTTCGTGAGGCAGTATTTCACCACCCACAGAAACAGTATGTTCTTTAACCATTAGACGAATGTGTGTGTAAGTGTAAAGAAAATCCTTATCATAACAACATCCTAGTATATTTTAGATACTGTTTTTGTAACAAAATAAAGTAATAAAAAGAGTTTAAGGGGTTGGAGAAGCAAAATAAAAAAAACAACATTAGAGAAGACATTACCTAAAAATCGGGTAACTCATTTGGATTTGAGCCAATGGCTTCCTTGGGAAGACTTCTGCCCAAATTGAGGCTTCTAAGAGTAAGGGAGGGATGTTTAGAGAGTCTTTGGGCAGAGGTTGGCCGAGCCAAAAGGCTTTGAATGTGTGAGTAAGGTGGTAGTGGTGGGGGCCTTTTATAAGAGGAGAGAAGGGGCACTCTTGGAACGATTGAAATGTTACATTATTATGAAATGATATTTTGGATTATAAAGGTCTAAAACATATATAATTAGAGGATAAGGTGATAAGGGTTCTAAATATATTCATCCAATAGGTTTTTTACAAGTTTATGTCTTAGATTTTACATTATATTTTCATTTTATTTAAATCGTTAATTATTGAGGTAATCGCTGCATCATCATAGTGTCATATATAATTTAATTTATTTAATGTATAAAAATTATAAAAAACATAAAATGATGTAGGAAATATTATTATCTTTCTAATGAATATTTATAGTTTAAAATATGACTTGTATAACCGCATTTAAATTTTTTTTAGTAAAACAACTCTTGTTTGTGACATTTTTATTTTAACATTAAATAAAAAGTTATTTATGTCATTTTCCTACCAAAGTGCCTCCATGGGGTCCCCAAGTTGACCCCTGGATTGTCTTGGTCTTCTATGAAATATCCAATAGGTGTAGTACAAGTGTCAAGGTATTTTCATATTTTTATAATATCATTTTTACCTTTAAATTCACTAATTACCTTTAATCGCGATTAATTAAACATAAAAGTGACTATTCACCAAAAAATTATTTTAATCCCATTTAACCACATTTTAATTCCTAATGACAACCATATATGTCAGTTTTTTGAAAATCAAATCATAGAAGTGGTAATGTTTCATTTAAATGAAGAATCAGTTTTTTAACTACCACTTAGTGGCTTCACTATTCATCAAAAATTGATGTTTTTCAAAACAGTGCCATAATTTCACCCTAAGATATAATTGATATTCTGAATTCAAAAATTATGTCTATTTTACAAGATTAAATTTTTAAAATTTCAAAACTTAGGTATTTCTATTCATAACAGCTACTTTGATTAGTTGTGGTGTGTGTTTAGAATCTCGAACTTGCATACAATGCAAGCTATTGAATTATTGAAAGAGAAGTGTATCATGAAAGATTGGGGTGTTACATTCTCCCCTCCTTCAATAAATTGTGTCCTCACAATTTGAAATTGTTCTTCGAAAATAAAAGGTTGAAAATAGAAAATACCTTTGTGGAAAATCCACATCTGAAATAGGGTTAATAAAAATATAACTTTAAAAGAAAGAAAGAAAAGTACAAAGGTCTCCCAATAGAGCCCATACTAGGATTCTATGAAAATATGGATATGGAAGAAAAAGAAACCATAATGGTCTTATGGAGAGTTGTAGAAAATTGGATTAGAAGAAAGTTAACCATAAGAAAATAACAAACTTGTGATTGGTTAAATGGTCATTGAATCCCCAGTTGGAAAAGTTAACCTACAATGTTTTTGTTTTAAGTTACCTTTTATAAAGTTGAGGAATTTATTTCAGATATTTACAAAGAATGTAAGGAAATAAACTTACTTGTCATGTAGGCTTCCATTCTTTAATAAATGTTTACCACGAACCCATTTTCACTCCAAATGGTAACAAAACTTAAAAATATTCTATTTATCTTAATTGTATAAGGTTCCAAATATTACCACATACCATTTAGATTAGGAAAACTATTTTGTAATAACCAGGGACTTCCGGTAGGCTAGTGGTAGGTAATAAAGGTCGTCTCACAATGGTTGTGGGTTCGATTCTCGCAGCTTTGTCTGACGCGACGGGTTATCCCCCAACCTACATGTTGTCTTTTTCCTAAAAGTATAGTATTATAATATTACAAAAATAATATTCAGAAATGTTTTAACCTTAAACAATATTATCCAAGGTTCAACTTAATCCATTCCAACCTTTATAGTTATCCAAAATACCTCAATCCATACTTTCTCTAAAAGTTCTCAAAATTCCAAAATCAATTGTAACATCATATTACCCAAAAAAGTAAAGTTTCTCTTATTGTCACATACTAAATATATGACTAACATCATCATATTAAATCCTTAATGAAAACAACAAGTACTGCAGTACAATCCATATATATATATCACATTATCCTTATAACCAGAATATAATCCTTGAGTCCAAAATCACCAATACATTAATTATTCCACTTCAACTGTAGTAACAGCATAATATTGTCCTTGATCCCTTGGCCTTTTCTGAGGTAATTTTCCATGACTCTTAGAACATTCATTTGCATAATTCCCCATTTCCTTACAATTGTAGCATTCAACTTTGATATCCTCTTTCATTCCCTTGCAATCACGAGCTTGGTGACCTTTTTCTCCACATTTATAACATACTACAATTCCTTTTAGGAAACAACCGAGGTGATTCTTTCCACAATTATCACATAATGGAAAATCCTTCTTTCCCTTTTGCCCTTTATCTGTCTCTTGTTCCACTGTTCTCTTCTTCTCTTTCTTTACTTCGTTGTCATCAGACTTAGAGAATTCCTTTTCTATCTTGATAGCACATGCAACTATATCTTCGTACGTCGAGAAAGATTGTGATACTAATGCTCGACGGAGAAACAGTTTTAACCCATCAAAGAAACGATCGATCTTACTTCTTGGGTTACATATATAATCTGCAACATGCCTTTCTAATCTTGTAATGTTAGCCTCATTCTTTGTGAAATTCTCATCCTCCTTCCACCTCAGACCCAGAAATTGCCTTTCCATAGCTGCTCGATGGTAACAAGGAAATTATTTTTCTAAGAAAAGATCTTTGAACTCTCTCCATTCCATACTTGATACTTTTTCATCTTCCTTTGTATTTTGAATCAATGACCACCATTGATCGGCATCTCCAGTGAAGTGGTAAACTGCCTTGATAACCTTCTCCCATTCGCTACTCCCCAAGGCGTGGAATATTTTTTCTAAGGAGTTTATCCATTGCTCAGCTACTAATGGATTTGTACCCCCATTAAATGTTGGCGGTTGTTGCCTCATGAAGCGGTCTAACATTGATCCTCCACGTTGCGGATCAGGGTGCTCCATATGAGTAAGGTTATTATTCATAACCTGAGTGAGTTGTCCCAATATGGTAATAAGTTGATCAGCACCAGTTGTATCTCCAGATCCACAATAATTATCTTGAGCAGGAGGGCAATCTCTACATGGAGTGCGTGCATTGATAAGGTTTACATTCCTTCCAATAGGCGCCATTTCTAAACAATGGAGTAAACTAGATTAATTTATGAATCAAAATACATAATTCCATACTTGTAAAATACTTATCATAAATTTAACTATGTATGGATATAATCCATAATCATAAAAAAAATATTTGAGGAATTATTTAATCATAACCCTTCATAGTGGTTTGTAAATAAAATGAGAATTATCCTATGCATATCCCCCGGGAGTTTCGTAACCAAGAGTGCAGCAAGGCCCGTTGTCATGCACCAGTTCCCATTCGAGTCTAGCTCAATGCTGTGTTTTCAGGTTTTACCCCTAGGTACATATGTGCCAGAGCCACCTCTTCCTGCTCGTATCCAGACATGGATGTATTTCTCGGAAAACTCACAAAATCCTTATAATACCAAAATTCTAGGAAGTTCTTCTATACTAATACTCAAATTCTATTTTTGGGCTATGTGCTCTAATTAGAGTATATCTAAATCTAGCTTCCAAGGTTAGTACTAAATTTCCTCTGAAACCAACTGTAACGCCTCGACCCCAGTTAACGAGGGTCAGTGCATTATTGCGTAACATTGGCATGATCACAAAAGATCAAGTCTCGAAAGACTGATTAGTTTCATATCATTGGAAACACTAGATACATTCATAAGTCTTACATTAAATCATAAAGTAAAATAAAACTACAACATCTTCTCATTATTTCCCCTTATATTATCCCTTCAGGTCATTCATAATATACTTCTTCACATCCTGTAAAAATTAAAACATTGAAAGGGGTGAGCTCAGATGCTCAGTAAGGATAACAATATAGAATAATCTTTCATAAATAAACATTAACATTTAAGTCAATGTATAACTAAAACAAAAGCCTTTTAAACTAGAACTTTAGCATAATATGGAAAAAGTAAAATGAAATAATGCCATTTACTTACTCACATGGATATTCTACTTGTTGAATAATCACATGAAATATTAATAACCACTTTCATAATGATGGAATGCATAATGCCAGACTATCATACCCACGTATCCAAGGCCTCGTGCCAAGACTACAAATAAGATTTTGTCAAGGCCTCATGCCAAGAAATTATATTTTCTCATGAGACCTACTGATTCATCGAGGAGCTGTAGTGGGCTCCACCCGTCACTTATTAAGTCCAATTCATTTCTCATATGAATAGGTTTAAACATATCATAAACCATAACATAATCGTATCACATAAAACATGCATAAAGGAAACATAGCATTTCCACATTTAAATAACAAGATATCAATACAACACATTGATATAATAAAAACACTTTCAATACCATAATAAAAGAAAGTTAAAACTTTTTATTTATTTTTCATTAAAAAAAGTTATGGCTTGTAGAGGAAGCTGAAACACAAATAATGGTCACGGCAGCAGAGAAGTCGTTGTCGCCGCATACGTAAGACAAAAAAATTCCTTTTGTCATTTAGTAAAACGCTTTTTAAAAAAGATTCTTTTGAATAAAAGTCAAAGTCAAAGGGTTTTATACACCATATAAAAGAAATTTGTGTATAAAACAAAATATGCCTCAATGAAAGGAGATTTAGGCGAAGTTCATTAAAAAGAACATTTTTTAAAATAAAATAGATCTGTTATGTGTATTCACTATAAGTACACATAATGAAAGTACAAATAAAAGATTGTACATAATAATATTATGACATAATTTGAAAGTAGGATATTAACCCAAAGAATGGAAATTGGGTTAAGAAGTTCCCTTACCTTGTGTCTGACTTGACTCGATCGTTCGTTAACCTCCTAAATAATAAACTAGAGTTAATTTCTATTTACTTAAAAACCTTTTTCATGTTCATTATTACTTTTATATCACTTATTACCATGTTATGAACATTATGTAATTATTTAAGTTAATAACGGTCATTTTTTCGATCTTTGGTTCTTGAGTCAAAAATGAACTTCTTATAATTACAAGTAATTGATGTGGTGAAATATCCATTATATCCAGAATTATATTCAGGATTTAGATATCATATATATCATATGTATCCAGTATATACATTCATTTATAATATTACATAGCATTTAGAGGTATGAAATGAAATTCACTGTTCATGGAGACGGTAAGCCGTACGTACGTATGAATGATACTTTCATTTATTTTTCGTATTTAATGGAATGAAGTTATAATTATATAAAGGTATAATATAATTACAGTATAATATAATGTATAATACAATTTACTCCATCCTTTATACATCCCACATATGGCATTAACGATTCAAATCACTTTGAGGGGGCGGTAGTCCGCGCTTCCTAAAATGAAATTATCGCGTTTACCCATAATGGAAATCATAAAGTATGCCACAAATGAGAAATAAAGAAGCATATGGAAAACAGGAACATATTATATATATCATATATGAAAATAGTGTCATAAAAATGGCCAACATGTGAGGTGTTAAAAGAATATTGAACAATCATCGTTTCGTGAGGCAGTATTTCGCCACGCACAGAAACAGTATGTTCTTTAACCATTAGACGAAGTTGTGTGTAAGTGTAAAAAAAATACATATCATAAAAACATCCTAGTATATTGTACATACTTTTTTTGTTACAATAGAAAGGAATAAAAAGATTTTAAGGGGTGGGAGAAGCAAAATAAAACAAAACAACATTAGAGAAGACATTACCTTAAAATCTGGTAACTCTTTTTGATTTGAGCCAAAGGATTCCTTGGGAAAAATTATGCCCAAAGTGAGGATTCAAAGAGTAAGGGAGGGACTTTGAGTGAGTATTTGGGCAAATGTTGGTCGAGCCAAAAGGCTTTGATGGTGTGATTAACGTGGTAGTGGTGGGGGCCTATTATAAGAGGAGAGAAGGGGCACTCTTGGAAAGATTGAAATGTTACATTATTATGAAATGTTTTTTAAGATTCTAAAGGTCCCAAACTTATATATTTCTATGATAAGGTGATAAGGGTTCTAAATATACTCATCCAATAGGTTTTTTACATGTTTATGTCTTAGATTTTACATTATATTTTCATTTTATTTAAATTGTTAATTAATGAGGTAATCATTACATCATCATGGTGTCATAAATAATTTAATTTTTTTAATGAATAAAAATTATAAAAAAATATAATGATGTCGAAAATATTTTTATCTTTCTAATAAATATTTATAGTCTAAAATATTACTTGTATAACCCCATTTAAAAATTGATTTAGTAAAACAACTCTTCTTTGTGACATTTTTATTCTAACATTAAATAAAAAGTTATTTATGTCATTTTCCTACAAACGTAGCTCCATGGGGTCCCCATGTTGACCCACAGATTGTCCTGGTCAGCCATGACACATCCAATATGTGTAGTACAAGTGTAAAGGTATTTTCATATTTTTATAATATCATTTTTACATTAAATTTCACTAATTACATTTAATCTCGATTAATTAAACTTAAAATTTACTATTCACCAAAAAATTGTTTTAATCCCATTGAACCACATTTTACTTACTAATGAAAAGCATGTATGTCGTATTTTTGAAAATCAAATCACAGAAGTGGTAATGTTTCATTTAAACGAAAAATCAGGTTTTTAACTACCACTTAGTGGTTTCACTATTCATCAAAAATTGATGTTTTTCAGAACAATGCCAAAATTTCACCCTAAGCTATAATTGATATTCCAAATTCAAAAATGATGTCTATTTTACAAGATAAAATTTATAAAATTTCAAAAATTAGGTATTACTATTCATAACAACTACTTTGATTAGTTGTGGTGTGTGTTTGGAATCTCGAACTTGCGTACAATGCAAGCTATTGAATTATTGAAAGAGAAGCATATCGTGAAAGCCTGAGGTGTTACATACGAGGTAGGGGATTTTTGTATAATTTTATGGGAATAAATTTATATCTCATTCTTGATGAATTCTTTGGATTGTGTTCGGCCATTTGATATCACCTAACGTGTAGGGAGCATGCCAAACAAACACGGCCCGACGACCCTCCGTTGGTTCGTGATTATATATGGAAATGGAGACCAAAGGTGGAAATGACCGGAGGTGGTGGTGACCGGAGGTGGTAGAGACCGGAGGTGGCGGCGACCGGAGGTGGCTGCAACCAGAAGCAGCGGCTGCACACCGACCGCGTGGAGGTAAACCACGGACCGCAATCGCGGGTCGCTCAGGCTGAAGAATCGGTCGGCTACTGTCGGCCAGGCTAGCGAACCATAGCACCCGCATGTGCCTCGTGAAAGAGGTGAAGCCCACATCGGAAGAATGCTTGCTGGACAATCTGGCCAGATACGGCTGGCCAGGAAGGAGACCGCGGTGCCGCTTGGCGCCCCACTATGGAGAAGAACGCAGCCCGCACTGGGCGGGCCTCTTCGGACGGCGAACATGCCGGCAGTCTGCAGGCTGTGCATAAGAAACCATGGAATTGTGTGGGAGGACACATGCCCTTTCTGCGGGTCCCTCATTCTGGACAAAATAGCAGCTTCGGAAGGCAGGGAAGCAAGGAGGGGTGGTGTTGCTCGACCCCGCCGGGCGAGCCAAACCGGCCTGCATCGCGGGCTGGGTCCGCGGGTGGGTCGCGCTCCACAAGGCTGGGCCGACCCCCGTACCGGGTGGTACCCACTGAACTAGGTACCGTGGTAGGCCGCACCCAGCTAGTCCGGGCCGACCCACAACCGGGTCAGACCCACCAAACCGATTCAGGCTGACTCACCAGCACACTGGGCTTGACAGGCCGGGCCTGTTTCTCTTAAACGCGAATAACATCAAGACAGTGCTTCCGATTGACGCACCGTCTGCGGCACTAGGATCCTCGCGACAAGACGGTAATTTTAATATACTCTAGGTGAGTTTTAGACAGCATTAGAAAACGACCAATTTTGGAATGAGTGTAATTCCAACCGGGCCCCTGGAATGAAATTGCTAATAACTCTCAGACCGAGCGTCCGATTGAGGCGTCGTCTATCACATTGGGTTCCTTATGATAATATGGAACTATGGGATATAACAACTCAGGACATAATGATAGGTTATGTATCGAAACTTGGCTCAATGATCAGACCATCTTGGGATCGAGCATGCTGTGTGCGGGAACCCTGGAGCTGGCTGTGTCAACGACGACTACTGTACTGGGATCCTACGTGGGTTCAGCAGCGACCACTAATGCATTGGGATCCTACGTGGGTTCATCAATGATGAATACTGTAATGGGATCCTATATCGGTTCAGCATGCGGCGACTACTATACTATGATCCTACGTGGGTTCGGCAGTGAAGACTAATGTAATGGGATCTTATATGGGTTCGACACTGATGACTACTGTACTGGGATCCTACGTGGGTTCGACAGCGACGACTACAGTACTGGGATCCTACGTGTGTTCGGCAGTAAAGACTACTATACTGGGATCCTATGTGGGTTTTACAGTGAAGACTTCTATACTGGGATACTATGTGGGTTCGATAGCGATGACTACTATTCTTGTATCCTGTGAGAGTCTGACAGTTTTGACTTCTATTCTTGTATCTTGTGTGGTTTTGACATCGTAGATGAATCAGTAACTACAATTTATCATCTTTACCGCAATATGAAAGATGTATATCTGTGTGACCTGAGTCATGTATTTCACCCATTATCATCATGTTGACTGGCTTTACTTCCTATGTGGATTTGGTTTCGGCTTGGGATCAAGAGCTGGAGTCGGAATGTGATTGATAACTTAGGTATATGTATGGGCGTATACCTATGTAGGGTTAGTTGATACTTCGTGCTTGTATCTTTCTACTGTGTTTTATCCTTTCTGAACTTTTGTGGGACCTTTAGGGTACTGGGGTCACTATTGGGTATTGTTATTCTCACCCCTGCACGGGCTATTCCTGGAACCCATTTTGTTAGATGCAGACGACCTACATCGCTGACTGAGGCGGAGTGTACAGAAACTGGACGGTACCCGGATGTGGACCTCACAATGAGTCAGTACCCATAGGAGACAGAAGGAAGTGGAGCACTTAAGAGGCTATCTATACCTACCCTTTAGGTAGGATTTGTGGTGGTCGATCCAGGAGGTGATAGACATCTTCTAGCTGTTTGTCTATTTAGTTGTACCTATTGACCTTTCCTTGTACATAACTGTTGGGCTTTTATTTTCGGACACTTTTCTTTCAGCACATTCTTTTTTATATAGCTTTACACAGTGTTTACTTCCAGTTGCATACTCTATTATTCATTTGTATACTTTTTTAAGACAATTCCTTCCCTTATTATCGGGTTACGCCTTTGGTGCTAGTCGCCATCCCCTGGACTATGAAAGGAGGGATTTGTGTAGTCACGACACGAGCCTTGATGATGGGTCATGACAAATTTATATCAGAGGAGTTGGTTCTACCATAGAGCTTGGACTCTGATTCTTTAAATGGAAATAGTGTTTAGTGGTTTGGGTGTGGTTATTAGTTTGGGGATACCATTGTTGGTGCAGCGACCGACATATCCATACACTAGGACCCTGACCTCTGATTTCCGACACAGTGCACGAAAACACTAATTGAATGTGTGTTTCCTTTAAAATATATTTCTTCGTCATTACTTTATGTCAAATCACCAGGTATACTATTTTAACCGTGGTGAACCTGTTTCATTTCAGGATGGCCCGACGAAGGAAGGTAGTTAGGGTTCCGAGATTTGTACGAGATGGTAGCCCACAAAGAGACGGGACCTCGGTGTTGGGCCCCATCAGAGGGGAGGCACCAGCGGTTCCACTAACCGCTGGGCTACCGTTGCCACTAGCCCCAGCAGTAGAGGGTGCGTTCCATTTGAGTTCGTTGCATGAGTTCCTGCGACAGAGGCCTCATAGGAATCGAGGCGAGACAGATTTTCAGATCATCGGGTGCTAGACGGAGGTTGTAGAAAATGGTTTTCACGTAGTTTGGAAAACTACTAAAATGATGGTGTACCTAGCTGTTATTTTCATTAAGGGAGTAGCTGAGAGGTGGTGGAGCATGATTCACCAGTTCTTTGATGGGGCGACCCTCACCTGTGGAGAATTCGAGGGTCTTTTCAGGGCAGAGTTTTTCCCATAGACTCTACACTCTGTGCGAGATCAAGAGCTACTGCTCTTTCCTCAGGGTTTCCAACTATAGCTGAGTCTTCTGTTTCCAGCAGTAGAAAAATGTCACAGAGGTCCAAGAGGACTAGGCCAAAAGATGGGTGACCACATTATATAGGTACGGTTGTGCGGGGCACATGAGATAGAGCTAGCTATAAGAGGAGCAGGCAGTGCTATGCATGCGGCAGGCAGGGTCACATGGCTCGGGAATTCCTGACTTGCCATGCGGCCGAGCGGCAGGAGGTAGAGGGACCTCCTAGGAAAAATAGGATGTTCGACCATGGTGGTCCTCTGGGAGTAGACAGATGTGGCTGGGGAGCTGTCCAAGAAACCGGTGGTGGATGATGTTTCAATGCCCTACGACCACCACCACCGGGAAGTCCACCCCGACAGTAGAGAACGGGTGGATAGGGGAGAGCATAGCTTCATGCAGCTAATGCCTACGACCATAGTGCTTCAGGAGCAAGTGGAAAGGATTGGGACTAGCTTCAGGCATAGAGACCGTTTTTCATGATGCTTCTAGCTTCATTGATCTTGTTGTTTGTGGTTTCCTTTTGTCTTTGTACTTTGGGTTGTACGAATAAAAGACTATTTTCCATGTGATATTTTCTTTATTACCTTTTCAGGTGTGGTTGTTACTAAGAGGTTCTGGTAAAAACCGTCGACTTGACCCACACATTCATGTTTCCTACTGGAGGAGACCCAGTGACCACACACTACTTCCGATAGTGTGACTCTACCATTTGAGGTGGGAGTAACGGTTTGTTCTCTTAGTAGTGGCATCTAGGACTTATGATGTCATACATGACATGAAATTGTACCTTTCATGTTAGGATTGACTGTATTAGGGAAAGGATATGGTTCATCCAGGGGATGAGACCAGATTTCTCTTTTTTGAAAAGGATAAATCTTAGAAACTCTTATAGGACGTAAGTGAAGGAGGGTGTCGTCGAGTTCTTTACAATTGGATTGTCACACCCATAGTTCATTGAGGGAATGTTTTACGGTTTACTCTACTCTCAAATGTCTCAGGTGTGTATTCTCATAGATAGACATGAACCTGAGACATCAGTGATGGCTTGAGTTCCTCTAGTACTATGAATCAAGATATTCTATACTCCTGGGAAGGGGAACGTTGTAGTAGATTCTCTGAGTAGGAGATCAGGCATTCAGCTACTAGAAGAGGTGAAGGAGTAGCTATCCAGGTTGCAGATATCCTTTGTGGATAGACATGTTGCACCCTTTCTTCAGTTTCTCATAGTCACTCCTCCACTTCGTCAGCGAGTTAGGGAGGCATAGCGAGGGGACGTTGATTGTGAGATGCAACATGCTTAAATATCCTCAGGGAAGTGACCTTATGGGTTTTCTAAAGGAGGGGAGCACATCATCTTCTTCATAGGATGTACCATGGTACCATTTGCACTATAGGAGGAGGTGTTAATGTATTTCTACACATCCCCTCTAGCAGAACATCCATGAGTGGAAAAGATGTATCAGGTCCACTGAAGACATCATTGGTAGCCGGGTATGAAGAAGGTGGTAGCAGTGTTTTTCTCAGGATGCCTCACTTGTATGCATGTGAAGGCGGAGCACCAGGTTCCCGTGGGATGATTTCGGCCCTTAGAGGTCCCATAGTGGATGTGGGATGTGATATCCATGGATTACATGACGGGACTTCCACGTATATCCAGAGGTCACGACTCTATCTGGGTGATTATTGACCAACTCACCAAGTTGGCCCACGTCCTACAGATCAGAGATTAGGGATCAGTAGAGATAATTGGACGCCTTTACATTCAAGAGATTTTATGACTTCATGGTATGCCATCAACTATCGTCTCTGATCAAGATACTCGTTTCACTCTCCGGCTCCGGAAGGGATTACAGGAGACCGTTGGGATATAGCTTCACTTCTTCACGGCCTTCCGTCCTTAGACAGATGGTCAGAATGAGAGGACAATTCACACTCTCGAGGACATGCTCTGTGCATTGTGTTCTCAACGTTGGTCGAAACTGGGAGGATAACTTACTCTTGGTGAAGTTTTGTGCACAATAACAGCTACCACTCCACCATCGAGATGGCACCTTACATGGAGCTGTATGTCTGACTTTGTAGATCACCTCTATGCTGGACTGACCCAGGGGAGTCAACACATGTAGGACCAGAGATGGTGCAAACTATGATGGAAAAGGTGCAGATCATCCAGGAGCGGATGAAGACTACAGGGAGCAGGCAGAAGTCCTATGCTGATAGGAGATGGAGACCATCGGAGTTCGAGGATGGTGACCACATCCTTATATGGGTATCACCTCGACGAGGCCTACAGAGATTTTTCCATGATTATAAGTAGTATATGTGATTCATCGGACCTTTTCAGGTCCACCGTAGGGTAGGCGAGGTGTCTTACCGCCTGGACCATCCACCTCAGTCGCATCGGGTGCACGATGCCTTCCACGTATCTCAGCTGTGGAGATACATGCACGACCTGTCCCACATCATCAACCACGAGGAGTTGGACATCGATTATGGGGAGATATTCCTGGAGGTACCGGTGGAGATCAAGGATCGATAGAAGCGGGTCCTTCGTGGACTGTCGATTCCCCTGGTGCGCCTTAACTGGCAGCACGGGAACCTCCGGAGAGCACATGGGAGCGGAAGGCTGAGATGCGTGCTCAGTACCCTCTTTTGTTTCCTAGTGTGTGTTGTACCTTTACATGGAAAAAAATCCATGAGGCGTGGGTAATGTAAAGACCTGGAAATTTCAAGGAATGTTTTTCTAAATTCCTTGGAATTTTACAAGTCCGTAGTTTCTGACGGCACCTGATTTCGAGGCCTGGTGTTCCCAGGATCTTTTTCTAAATTTTAGATCTGGTAAATTCAGTAAAATTACGTGTGGGTTTTTCGTTGTTTTGAACAGGGTCTCGGAATTGAAATCTGTGGACACTGATGAACTCGTAACGAAGATATTCTCTTATAAAGATCTTTACCACAATTGTGTTTGGTCGAGAGCTGAAGTTAATTTTGGGGATTCAGAATAAATTAAATAAAATTGATGTGTTACACAATTTTATTTAGTTGGTATTTTTTATCTCCAAAGGGAGTTTGGTGGTGGCGCCCACCCCCACGTAAACTCTAATGAGTGGATAATGTGTTGTGGGTCCCACACGAACAGTATCCCTTTAAACTCCCTTGAAACCCCTTTGAACTCATGGATTTCCATGTTTTAATTTTTTCTAACACTCCACCATTAATGAAGTGAATTAATTCAATTTTAATTCAAATATTTTTTTATCCATCTCTCCACATTTAATCTAATGTGTTGTCACATTTTGATTCGGGATAACTCGTGTCTTTGGTGCCATAAAAATAATAGATAAAATTCTCTATTAATTTTTTCTTAACTTTTGGGTGGAGAGATAAGGATAATAAGGAGAATATGGATAGCCATCTTCCACCGACGAAGGTCATCCTCTCTTGAAAAAGAACAGTGACGCACACGAAGAGCATCCATTTTCATTTCCCTTCCTCCACAACAATTTAGAATATGCTGATCGTGGAGATAATCTTCAATGACTAATGACTTTTTTCTCCAACTTTGACGGAACGATATCCATATTACACAACACTGTCTTCCACAACGCCCGACTACCGCGATGCTCGTCTTCCGTGGCTCCTCGACGCGCAACGTCAAATACGAGGTAGGGGTTTCTTGAATAATTTTAAGTGAATAAAAATATATCTCATTCTTGATGAATTATTTGGACTTTCTTCGGCCATTTGATATCGCCTAACATAGAGGTTGCAGGACAAACGAAAACGGCCCGACGACCCTCCATTGGTTCGTGATTATTTTTGGCAATGGAGACCGGAGGCGGCGGTGACTGGAGGTGGCAGTGACATGAGGTGGAGGCAATCAGAAGCAGGAATAGTGCACCGGTCATGAAGAGGAAAACTGTGGGCCACTCGGTATGAAGAACCAGCTGACTACTGTCGGCCGGTCTAGAAAACCTCGGCACCAGCAGGTGCCGCACAGAGGAGGTGCATCCCGCATCTACGGGCCGCTTGCTGGATGAGCCGGCTGGCTACTGCCGGCCAGGCAGAAGACTGCGGCGTCAATTGGCATCGCACTACGGAGAAGACCACTTCCCAAGCTGGGCGGGCCGCTTTAGCGGGTGAACCAGTCATGCGAAAGAAACCGTGGCACCGCTCGGCGCCGCGTGGGAGGACAGCATCAGGCTGTGCTGGCCGCATGAACCGGAATAACTAAACGACTTTCTCCGGCCATACAGTATGGAGGGGCGGCGCCGCTGTATGAGCCAAACCGGCCCGTGACCAGGGTCGGGTCCGCGGGTGGGCCACGCTCGACCAGGCCGGGCCGACCCCCTTACCAAGATGGAGCCACCGGGTCGAGTCCCTAGGTGGGACACACCATGCTGGGCTTGGCCGACCCCCAGCTGGGTCAGACACGCGAAATTGAGTCGTGCTGACCCACCAGCCCACTGTGTTTGACGGGCCGGGCCCGTTTCACATAATCGCGAACAACTTCTAAACCGCTAGTCTGATTCAAGCACCATTTGTGGCACTGGGAACCTCATGACGAGACAATCCTTTTACGATAATATATTTGTGTTTTTGGAAAACATTGGAAAACAGACAGGTTTGGAACGATCGTAATTCCAACCGGGCCCTTGGAACAGAAATGTAATATCTCCCAGACCGGAAGTCCGATTGATGCCCCATATGTCGCATTGGAGTCTTTATGATGATATGGTACTACGAAATACATCAACTCAGGACATCATGATAGTTTATGTATAGACACTTTCCTCGATCAGCGGACCCGGTTAGGATCGAGCGTGCTCTGTGCGGGAACCCTAAAGCAGGCTGCGACTGCGACGACTACTGTACTGAGATCCTACGTGGGTTTGGAAGCGACGACTATTGAACTGGGATCCTACGTGGGTTATGCCGGGACGACTACTGTACTGGTATCCAATGTGGTTTCAACAGTGATAACTACTATACTGGGATCCTACATGGGTTCTTCATCGACGAATACTGTACTGGGATCCTACGTGGGTTTGGCAGGGACGACTACTGTACTGGGATCCTACGTCGGTTTGACAGCGACGACTACTGTACTAGGATCCTACGTGGGTTCGACTATGATGACTACTGTACTTGGATCCTATGTGGGTTCGACAGTGACAACTTCTATACTAGTATCCTACGTGGGTTCGACTGCGATGACTACTATTCTTGTATCCTGTGAGGGTCTGACAATTTTGACTTGTGTTCTTGAATCTTGTATAGTTTCAACAACATAGATGAATCAGTGACCACAAATGATCATCTATATCACTATACGAAAGATGTATATTTATGTGAGCTGAGTTATATATTTCAACCATTATCATCGTGGTGATTGACTTTACTTCCATTGTGGATTTGGTTTGTTCTTGGGCTCGAGAGTTAGAGTCAGACTGTGATGGAAACTTAGGTATATGTATGGGAATATACCTAATTAGGGTTGGTTGATACTTCATATTTGTATCTTTCTAGAATGGTTTATCCTTTGTGTATTTTTGTGGGACCTTGAGGGTCTCGAGGTCCCTACTGAGTATCATTACACTCACACCTACATGGGATATGCCCGCACCTCGGTTTGTTGGATGCAGACGACAGACAACACTAAGTGAGGCGGAGTCTACAAAAACTGGATGGTACCCAGAGGTGGACCTCATGACGAGTCAGTACACATAGGAGACGGAAGGACGTGTACCACTGAGGAGGCTATCTGTAACTAACCTTCTGGTAGCATCTTTGGCGGATGATCCACGAGGTGATAGGTATCTTCGAGCAATTTGACTTTTTAGTTGTACCTATTGTCCTTTCCTTGTACACTACTGTTGGGCTTGTATTTACGGACCCTTTCCCTTCAACACCATCTTTTGTATACAACTTTACATAGTGTTTAATTCTAGTTGCATACTATGTTGTTCTTTTGTTTTCTTTATAAAGGAAATGCCTACCCTTACTATCGGGATTACACCTTGGGTGCTTGTTGCCATCCAATAGCCTATAGAAGGTGGTCTTGGGGTAGTCATGGCATGGTCCCAAAGGATGGTCATGACACATAGAGGCATGAATGTTATGTCAATCATTGATTAAATCGTAGACACTGGAATAGTGAACTCTTGAAATTACTTTCTATTCTTAATGGTCTCTCAAGATACATATAATTTTTATCATCAATATAATAGGCTCTCATAAATGATATTTTCATTATATGTCATTTAATTTCATTAAAAACAAAACAATAGATTAGCCAGATGATTTGAAGTAACATTATACTATGCAAACTGCAACATCCCCATTTACATATACAATGAGTTCTCACTACTATAAAAGCAATGGATTGATGTTTTGACAACAAATGAAGTTCAAGAGGGTTTTCATAACCATAAAATGGAGGGAATTGTTTACTGATCACTAAAAATATCTTTGTATAAATTACATAAACCACTCTCCCCAATAGGATGATATATAGAGGATTAAATGAAGATATTTAAAATAATTTTAATAAAAAATTATTTTCTTTTAATTTTATTTTATTTTTTAATTATTTTTTTTAAGATACACAGAATGGATGATATGAATAATTAAATAAATTTCATATGTCCATTTTTGATTTGTGTAATCAATTTGTTACTATTAAATTTATCTTTATTTCTAAAACATATCATGATATTATAATTATTATATCAATACATATTTGATTTAAATTATATTCTTCTATTTATTTTTAATTTTTTAAAGGGTAATTCATCCTCCTCTATCTGAAATGTACAATATACTATAATTTTTTTATCATAATAACATTTAAATAAAATTATAGGTCATGAGTTTACTTGAAGATAATATAAGAGTTTATATGTTAATGATGAAAATAAATATAAAGGTAAATATATCCATTAAGATCATATTTTGGTAATATTAAATATTTTATGGATTAGTAAAATAAAATAGTAGTGATGCCCAAATGATAAGTCTATTGGATATTTCTAAGAAAATCTATACATCCCAAACATTTTTTTAAAAGAGATTGTGTGCTTTTATATGAAATTAAGAACATTCATAGTTTGTATAATGTTGAGGTCTCTATTACAAAACCTCACCAAGGAATAATCCCTAAGAAAATGGATGGATAAAAATTAACTCAATATTAAGTGTAGCGCATGATTACTTGTATAATGACTAAACACCATGCTAGACTCTCCCATTTTATATTATTCTATTTATCATATTCCCGTTACGAACATTCATGTAGGATTTATTATAACCCAAACCTATGTTATTCTAGATTAAACTATGAATGATATAGATTTACCAAAAATAATATTTAATAATTTCAAAATGAATTAAGTATTTACATTGAGTATTCTATCATTAAATTATTATATCATATTGTTAATTGGTTATCACTCATGATTATATAATTTTGGTTTTAATATTGGTTGAAGCATAAACGAAACATATTAACAATGAATGAAATGTAAAATAAAAATATTACAGCAATGAGTAAGGTAACGAGATAATAACTAATGTGATACGTAATGTGATTATTCTAAACTAGATATATAAAGTTATTATTTACATCATTTACATAGTTCAAGTCTCCAAAAAACTAAATAATAGATATATGGATTCATAAGAAAATCATGGTAAAATGATATTGTTGGAAATAATATTCAATTTAGGATTGTGGGGAGAAATTTCTAGATGATTTTCTTAAATGAATTAGACAAAACATCACTTGAGATGAAGGAGGGATTGAGAAATACATTTATAAAAAAATCAATCCATTAAAATGATTTATTAAAAAGATGAATTCCCAAATAATACATGATATAATAAATCATTCTCCTCTATTAAATATATATCCTATGTAAAGACATTATATTAGTAAAATATGACTAATTTTTTAGTGAATAAAGATAAAAATTTCAAGGATGAAATATTTTAAAAGGGGTATAAGATAACATATGAATATTCTATAATATTAATTTTATTCTAAAACCTAATATGTTTAATTACTTATTTCACTTTAAACACTAAACCAAATCAAACTACATAACAATATATAACCATTATAATGTTGTTGTTGAATTGATAGGTAAATATAGATGTAATCAAATTTTGAAATTTATTTAGAAATAAAAATAAATAATTTTTTTATAATAATAATGCATTTAGAAAATTCAATTAGTAGTTTTAAATAACCAATAATATGAGTTTAATAATAAAAATATATTTTACAAAAAAATTGACTTTTTTCAACATAAAAAATATAATAATATGGAAAAATATTGATTTTAATGTATTTCTAGGATAATATGTAGAATAAAATAATCCAACATACATCTAATAGATATTTAATAGAATAAAATAAAGAGAATTTATTTGTTGAATAATTCATTTTTCCTAAATGTTTATTATGATTTTTTATAGTTATATTAAATTTAATTTTTTAGAACAATAAAAAATCAAATTAGGGAAAAAGTTTTTAATAATTATAATTATAATGATAAAATTATTTAATCTGTTTGATTTAATTCTACATCAAGAAAATTGTTACCATGGAAAATATTAGTTACAATTTTAAAAATACTATATTTTATTGAAATATACTTTTTTAATTATTTTTACATTATTATAAATTTGTCTATTTTAAAATAAAGACTATAATAAGATGTATAATTTATTTAATAAATTATCACAAAATTAATTGGTAATCATTATTAATATGTTTAAGAAACAATTAAGTATTAAAAATAAATTTTTTTAAAATAAATTTTAATTCAATGCTTTATTTATTTTTTAATTATATCGTTATTATTTTTAGAAATGAATTATATTAATTGGAGTAAAAATTTGTATTCCTTATGTTTATATTAGAAAATAAGGTTCATCATCTCTTTTTATAAATATAATAATTACCATGGTTAAATTTTAATCTAGCTTAAAATGTTTTTAAATGGGTAATCTATTGTGGATTGATTTTTAATTAATCAATTTGTCAATGAGACAATATACAAAATATTTTTAATGTAATAAATTCATTAAAACATGTCTCACCATAATTTATCATCCTAACTCACCTAAATATCATGAAATTATATTATTTCCCATTAACTAACATTCATTCCCTAGGATTTTTTATCTTTTTCACCCATAAAGGGAACTGCTTCCATTAATTTCATAAAAAATGAAAAGTATGAAATTTCCATGAAATTATTCCTTATTTACATGTTATAGAGCCATTATACACCTTTTTGTATCTTGAATCTCATTAATGTGCAATAGTCCCTTAAATTTAAAAGGATATGTCAAGAGATGATCCAAATTCCTAATGTAAGTATTACTTCTTAATTATCTTCCATTCATTCTTCTTATCATAAATAGTCAAATAAAATTTTTTTTAAAATATTTATATAATATAATCAGTATAAATAATATTCTAAAATCATATTATATTAGTGGAAACCCATTATATATCCCCTCTAATTTAATAAAAAAATAAATGTGTTGGTCATGCATGTGTCTGAATTATCACCTTCATCAATGACATGTTTTATTTTTCATCACCACCATTAAAGGAAGGTTATATAAATTGTTTTGGTGAATATATTTTTTATTTATCTCATGATTTATATTCTATAAATATAAATTAGAGATTTTATAAGTATTATTTCTATAATGAATCAATCTAAAAAAACATACAAATAATGAAAGAAATATATATGTAGGTATTATCTTTTTATCATTTATTATCTTCATAGAAAACATCACAATTTAGATTAATCAAATTAATAACATTTAAATAATTTCATTTTACTTTTTTGATGATGAAAATATAGTAATATAATATCTTCAATAAAAATACTAGAAAATAAATTATTGCATGTTCTTCTTAGGTGGGCTAAACCACCTACGTTAACGATGATATAAATTTGTATTATAGACGGATTATAAACCATAATATTGGATATTAATAAGTATACATGGTCCTTTATGGTTCTGGAATGGTAATATAATAATTTTATTCATTAATTCTAAAAATTCCATTTGTTAATTATAAATTATAGAAATAACCTCATCACTAACTCCATTGTCGTAATTAATTACTAAAAATACATATGAAATGAATTTATATGTAACCCCCAAATATTTTCAAATAAGGGCATTATGTTCAATATAATTCAATATATAAAACTGAGAGTCTAAAAGTACCATAAAATATTATACAATTATAACCTCTCTGTTAAAATGGTGTTTATGAATAATAATGACAAAATTATAACAATTTTACGTATTAAAATGTTTAAATAATTTTTTTGGTTATCAATTTATTTTAAATAAAAATAAGAATCCTTCATAAGTATTTTTTTTAAAAAAACTAATATACATAATAATTTTTTTTATCACATTTTACACACTTATATTGATTTTTTGTAACTTTTAGAATATTTCTTTAAAAAATATGAAATTATTTTACGAAGTCATGTAGAAAATGTTTTATTATATATATATATATATATTAATGATTTTATGAAGAGTAAAAAAATATTAAGCTTTATGAAAATGTCATTTTAGTTTCAAGAATTTATAATGTCTTAATTTTTCGAATAAAACTATTTTAATGTAAAGTAAGTTACATTATAATATATTTAATTTAATTCAAGACATTGGAATCAATTATATTTCTAACTTATTATTAAAAACATTTTTATACTTAAGAAGACATTTCATTTGGAAAACCATATATCCATTATTTGTGAAGGTATAACATTAAACAAAATTCTATTGCTTTTATGAATTTAATTTTTAATAAGGACTCCTTTTCTAGAATAATAATAAATAATATTACATAATAATGTTAGTTTATGTTTTATCAAAATGAATATTAACATAGTAAAAATCAATTATTTCAGTTAAAGTTAAAACAGTTTATTGGGGTTTTAAACTAGGAAGATAACAATGAAAATTAATTAAATCATATTAAATTTTTATTTTATTAATATATTTAAACATTATAGAATCCAATGTTTGAGAATATAATCTTTTGAATCAATGTATCATGAAAAAATGCGGGTACAATTTATTGTATCAAAAAATTTAACTGTTCCCTTAACAACACTTATAAAATTGCACCCCCTATCCCTTCTACTCCTCACATAAAAAACACTTTGAGTGAGTTAGTACATACCCAAATAACATTATTCCATCACCAAAAACATCTAGAGTCTTATTTATTAGAAATATAATCTATAAAATAATTAGCTATAAACATAGATAAGTTGTCTGAAGAAAATTCATAGTTGATAACCAAATGTTTTCATTTTACATATTCTTCTAATAGCGTCAAATATTCTGTAACTATGATATAATAATAAATTCAGTATCTCATATATATATATATATTTATATCAATTTATCTATTTAAATTTAATGATATATATAAATCTCCCCATCCAAAGAATTTAAAATTAAATAGTCACTCGTGTGTACGATGGAATAGTGACTAAAAAACAAATGGAATTTATATTTCATCACCACCTATCACGTCTGTATATAATGATGGATTGAATATATATAAATGATTTTTAAAAAATAATTATACATCATGAATTACAATTTCTCATTTATCTTCTAACCTTTAAATCCTTTAAAGAAGGATAACATCGTCTCTACGAACATGCGGACCACCACCTCTATGTAGCAATGTTATTTTTTATCATTCTATATCTACATGGATAGTAATGAAAAAAGAATTATAAAATTTATTTAATATCTATTAAATAAAAATTATTAATAACATATGAAATTTTATTTACCAGTCATTTGTTCCATCCATAAAAATATGATATCATCGTTCATGCATACATACAATTGACAATCTCCACGAACAGTGAAATTCATTTTTAATGAATTTAATTTTTGAATATTATGTAAAATAATAATAATATTATTTGTCATTCATATTTCATGACTCAAATTTATGATATTATGGAACTATTGTCTAATTACCCCTAGTGAAGCTACCGAACCATATCATATATGAATAAAAATGTAGTTATCTCTTAGAAGATTTATTTTAATAACAAATTATTAATAAATAGGTGATAAAAGTTTATAAATAAACCATATATGACATGTTATCAATGATTAATTTTCATTAATATATATTTAATAAATATATATTTATTATATGAAGGTCTGAACATGTTTTAATGAACTCGTTCTAGAGGTAATGGTTTCTCATCTCAGAGTTAATTTCAAGTAAAATATGTGACATTCACATGTTATTTATTTTTTAGGGGTTATATACATCACCATTGAAATTTTATATCACGAATAAATTTTCAGTCATGGTATTTAATGGTTCATTTGATTTAATGGGGGATATTATTGAAATGTTACCAAATTGTAAGGGTTTTTTATATTCTCTTTATTTCTAGGGAATATTTAGGATTATTTATTTGATGTAAAAATTATATGATTTTTCTCTCAGTGAATTCTTTAATTTTATTTTTCTAATATTATTCAAGAAATTTAAAATTATTAGTTCAATTATCCTCTAATATTTTGATAAAATTGTTAAAAAATAGAATTAAGAAAAAATATATTTATCTCCCTCTTATATAGAAAATCATTTTTCTTACATATTCATGTTTTCTAAAAATATATTCAATTTTTTATAAATATTCAAAATTATATATTAATGATATATTTTCCCATTTTTAGTCGAAAATATTTTTAAAAGGAATGTCCTTATAATTTTCTAATAGAGGAAATTTTTTAATATTTAATAAAAATGTGAAAGGAAAATTTGTTTTAACATTTTTTAAACAAAAAAAACTTTCAACTCTCATGACCCCATATTTCATTTAATAATCATTTAAAATATTATGTTATTCCTTTCAAACAAAACTTTTTTCCTAATATTATCAATTGTTTATATTTTTAAAACAAATTATAAAAGTGAAATGTATATTTTCTATAAAAAAATTAATGAGATTTTTTGGTATTTATATTATTTAATGAAAAAAATACTATTTTATATGAACACCACCTGAGATATGTTCTAATGATAACATATATGTTATTTATCTTCATAGTATATGATCAATTTGAGTGGGGCTGTACTAATATAATATCATTCACCATATTACTATAGGTGGTTTATGATTATGCGTATTCATTGAAAAAACAATTAACATTTCATATGTTAGATCTTAATATTTATGTCTATTATGATTATTGATTGGGGAAATTACTAAAACCAAGATTCTAGGTTTTTTATATGAATATTTATATGATTTTTTTTCTCCCCTTGTATATGTTTAATTCATAGAACTAATTATGTCATGGTAGAGGCCCACTATATCCCCTTTAAGCTTCCATAAGGTTGATTGGGGAAAAAGTATTGGGTATTTTGATGATTCCATTACCATTTATATATTGTATCTCAAAATAAGGCCATGTTGATATGGTTATAATATCTAACATTATTTATTCACTCATTATTATATTAGTTATTTAGGTTTATGTGATTATTGTTTTAGTTATAATATCCATGGAAACGTTTCATTCCCATGTGATTATTTATATTTCATTATTTTGATGTCCATTTATTCTTTCCATATTATTCTCTATATTCATGTTGTCTATATAATAAAATGTGTTTCTATTATTTATATTTCTATATTAATTATTACTTATCTGGTTATTATATATTCAGTTGTACATATTCCCTTAATGAGAATTATAGTTACACATTTCATATGTTTCCATTCCCTAGGATGCGAAAATCTGTTGTATCCTTGATATCTATGGATATACTACTGTGAATATATGTGTTATCAATGAAAAAAACTATTGTATTATAGTTTTTAAACTATAATTTTAGATTCATGTATGTATATAGTTTTTATACACTATTAAACTATTTGTTCCATCAATATGTTATTTATTATATATAGTACCAATATAATAAAGTATCCACAAACATTACACTACTTGTGTTGGGGTATTAACAATTGTTACTAGAGGACGTTAAGAATAATCCTTGTTAAATAGATTTAGAAATAAATATATTAGAGTGTATCAATCAATGATAGAATATTTGGTTAAGTATAATAATAGGATAACATCATAATGTTTTGAAAAAAAAGTAATTATGTGGTTATCCAAGAAATACCTCCCCACATCGATACTAAAAGTGGGGATGCATGTCGAACAAGTTTACCAAGGGGTAATAAATTTGAAAAGGGGACATTGGGATTTGACTCAATAGTCACCAGGAGAATGAAAAAAAGCTTTCATGTAGACCTTCTTTTATACTCATAGGTTGCATTCTTGGATTCGTTCACATTACCTTTGTGATCCATGGAGAAAAAGTTCAAAAGATAATGAAATTAAATGTTTTGAGTTAAACATAATTTTTATTTTATTTAAATAATATATTCATATTTTAGACATTATATAACTGATTATATGGTTTTCCACTATGGTTATTATTTCTCGTACATTACCTTTCATTTCTATACAATATTCAGAACCCGAATGAATTGTTTTAACATTGAATTTGATGGAAAATATAGTAATTATGATCAAACATTTGGGAGGATTATTGTTGAAAAACCTATCAGGATTATGAATAATTAGTTATCTCATTATTTGATTAACAACTGATACCTTAACCAACCCTGGTACATTCCAATGAAGAGAAGGATGCAGTCCTCTAAGAGATCAAGTGGAAGATTCTAAGGAGAAATGAAAGATTTATATAATTTATGTTAAAAACTAGAAAGAGTCACCCATGGTGATATTCTTGATTGAATAAGATTTTTAGGGTGATTAAGGAAGGTCATAGAAGACCGAATTAGAAATGGAAAGTGATGAGTTAAATAGAGGGAAATATATTTAATCATCGAGATCCAATTATATTGTATTTTATTAAATGTTGGGAACAATGTCATTATATAATTCAATTATCTCTTTTAAAGAATATGATATATATAAAGGAAGGTCTTATGTTATACCAATCATGGATATAAAAGGGTTAAATTATTAATGTATAGGGATCTAATAACTATGTTGTAGAAGTTTTTTTAAATTGTATTTTTTATAAGAAGTGTGAATAATATAAGAATAATTTTATCGGATGGAACTAAATATTAAAATAAAATCATTGATATACCTTTTTAGGATTTAGGTTATAGAATTTTATGAAAATATTGATGACATTTATGTCAGTACATCCCTTTGGTTTAGTATATGACTATGTGAAAAAGAAATTTAATTTAAATTACCTATTCATTTTTTTGGGAATAAGTTTCATCATATTAGTAACCATTAATGTTTATGTTATCTATTATGTTGAGGTAATTATGGGTTATTTAAATATAGGGTAATTATAAAAATTATATGAATATTTTTTTGGAAAAAATGACAACCCTCATGTTGGGTGATAACCCATCGCATCTAGAATAGTTTTGGGGAAGGAACCCACAACCAAAGGGTGATAAGAAATCAAGGCCTACCACATGATAAGATGATTTCTAGGTTAGTATGATATATTTATAATTATATTATTTTAAGGATAAATATTATGTTGATTTTTTGAAAAATATTATAAGATCAAATATTTTTAAAATTTGTATGATTTTTAAGTGATTTATGATAATAAAAGAAAAATGTTTTTGGGTATACATATATAAATATATATATATATATATATTATGTTTGACATAAAATATTATTTTTGATGTCTCTTATTATGTATTTTCACATTTAATTAAAATATTGTGAGATAATAATTAAGGTTATAAATTAATTAATGTTGAGCTCATTTGTTTTAATTGGGATATAGGGTAATTTTTTTTAGGGAATAGTATTATTTGATCTTTGGTAGAATATTTGAAGTCAGATGTATTATTTATTGACAAGATTGCTTATTAATTTTGTGTATTGTCATAAAATTTTCTTTCCATTTTATATTTACTAAATTTTGGTGATATACCTTAATATTCCTTTATGGATTATATGATTTGTGATATGTAAA
This sequence comes from Viscum album, assembly GCA_963277665.1. Classification (NCBI taxonomy): domain Eukaryota; kingdom Viridiplantae; phylum Streptophyta; class Magnoliopsida; order Santalales; family Viscaceae; genus Viscum; species Viscum album. The sequence continues at coordinate 1,098,242,080 of OY728148.1, forward strand.
TTTTAGTTCATCCAGAAAAAAAATTCATCTTAAATATTCATTTCATGGAGTATGAAACAATTTGGAACTTCAACAATGCAAAATAAAAAAATAAAAAAATTCTTATAAAATAAATAGATTCTATATAGTTATATTTTCAGTTGTTATCTAATTTTATATTAAAATAATCTCTCATAATTAGAAAAATTATGGGTAATTCTAAATGGTATAAATTTACCTTCATTTATGATGACATATTTCCCTTTTGAACATAATATATATATATATCCCTGTGATCAATAATTTTCTATTGATAAATCACGTTATTATGACAAATGATTTTTCTAACTCTTTATAATTATTTATACTTTTCCTCCATGTTTATATTTCTACTTCCCACTTATTTTTTCCTAATTAGAAACAAAGATATCTATTATTCTAAATAGATTTAATAATTCTCTTTCACTCTTTTCAAAGGTAAATTTTATAAACACGTATTATGATGTTAGATTTCATGAAAAGTTAATTTCAAGGGATTAACCATTTATTACCAATATCATTTTTAAACTGTGAGGTTGAAATTCATTGATTGAGGGTAGAGTTGAACAACCGAATATTCTATAATAATAGTATTTTTTTATATCTTTCAGTGCTTGCATCCTCGACTATAAATGAAGAATTAAATAATATACCATTATAACAAAGTCGTTAAATTGGCTTATATTAACTAAAATTACTAAATTTTGAAAATGACATGATTTACACATACATAAATATATTTATTCAATATTAATTTTTTATAAGTAAATATAATAATAGTTTTAAATATAGAATAATGTTTTTTTGGAAAAAATAATTTTTTTTCTAAAAAGGATATCATCATTTTTTGATCATTTATTTTTAAATTAATATTTTTAACAAATTTAGAAAAATAATATTATAAAATTTAATTAATAATTGAAATAATAATTTCAAATATATCATATTGTTAAAGTTTGATAATTTTATAAATTATTAATTTTTGACAACTAATAAAAATACTATTTTTTGTTGAAAACTGCTTTTTTATTTAATGATTAATCAAAAATAAATATTGTATAAAATTGTTTTATATAACAAATTATTTCTATTATAGTATAATAAATCCAATATATATAATTGTAATCAATATTTTTTTATATAAAAACCTTTTATATTTTTGAAAAATGTTCAATTGGAAAACCTTTTTTTATCATGAATGTGAGTTTAATAATTAATTTAATTTTAAAAAATATATAATTTTAATTTCTAAATAATTATAATATACATTTAATAATAATAATAAATACAATAAAAAATTTATAATTATTTTTGGTGATGAAGAGTTTTCAAAATAGTAAAAAATAATTATTTCGGTTAAGTTTTATACATGGTTTTGAAGGGTTAAACTAAGAATATATGGGTTAGAATAAACCAAAAAAATTAAATTTATAATTTAATTGGTATATTTATAACTTTTCTCATATATGGTAATATAATTATCAAATTTTGAACTATTTAGTATGTAAAAAATATATGTTCAATTTATTATTTTCAATAAATCATATTATGTCCTTCCACCTATTTATAAAATGGAACACCCTATCCTCTCCCATTTACACATACATAAACCTTTGGCTCAGCCCATACCTACAAAAATACCTTCCATATATTTCTCCACATATCATAGAGTCCCACTATTGATAAAAAATCCAATCTTTGAATGTTTTAGGTATATAACTATGGGGGTTTTCTTAAAAAGATGTATAGTTTTTTATCATGCGCTTTCATTTGACATCTTCATATGACTACATAAAATATTAATCAAATTTTATTAAATAATACCGAAATTATTTCTTATATATTACTATTTTATTTTTTTAATTTTATATATATATATAATCTCCCATCAAATTGGAAATGAAATCATCAATCATGTGTACAGAGGACTACCACCTCACGAAACGATGTAATTTTTTACATCTCCAATTCTCATCATATGATATAATAAAATATATGATATATTTATATTATATTATTGAAGTAATAATACTTTTGGAATTATTATATCACATATACCTTATTAAATTCATATCTTTTGCAAAAAGATAATTTCATTCTTTTTTATTTGTGGACTACTACTTCCAAAAACTGAAGTGATTCATTTTTAATTTTATTTTGTTTAATGTTATGGTGTATATGATTCAAATTTTATAAAAGGAGTAAGGTATTATTTTACAATATCATCTTTTATAACGATTTTTATGATTGAGTTTTTTATGATGAAATATTATGTTCCATCTATAAATAAACTAATTACTTTTATTTTACTATAGTAATTATAAATGTTTTTAAGTAATAGTAAAATTTTTCTCTCTTTGAAAAATAAATTGATTCAAATTTCATTAAATTAATTCTAAATTTATCTATCTAATCAGTTGAAAATCATTTTTCTACCATATTTGTGATTTCAATAAACCGTTATCAACATTCACCAAATTATATATTAAAGACATTTTTACCCATGTTTTACAACATATAATTTTTTTAATTGATATTTCCTTAATTTTATTATCTATGATTTCTTTTAATTCATACTAAAAATGTGAAAGGAATATTTATTTTAATATACCTCACAGAAATAAAATTTCTCCCAGTCATGACCACCTAGTTCATTTATGATAAAATATAATGATTAAATTTTAAAATAATAAATTTTAATAAATATACTATATTTTATATAGGAATGATATTCAAATTTAATATTACATTTTCATCAAAAATGTTTTTAATGACATTTTTTTGGAATTTATATTCATTAAAGACGACAAAACATATCTTATGAATGATCCATTTGGGATATATTGTATCGATGCCAACCTTATTAATTGTCTATATGTTTTATGATGAATTTTTCGAAGGATCTATGATTTTGATACCATTCTCAGTATTACTCTATATTTTTATGACTATGTTTATTGATTGGGGTAATTATTATCTTTCCATAGGTTAGTTTTCAATATGAATATTTATGTTTATTATTATTATTAATGGTCGAAGTTATTAACATTTCATATGCTAGTATTTTAATATAATGATTAATTTTTTCCACTTTGATATGAGGAATTCATTGGACATATTATTTAATGGGAGATCCTGATATAGGTCATAGATTCATCAGTAGGTTTCATGAGAAATAACTATATTTTGTTTTTGTCATAGGTCATACGCATTTATATAACATTCCTTGGAAAATTCCTTGAAGGTATGGTTATGCTATCCAAAATTGTGTATTATCTCATTATAATATTACCGTTTAGTTTCATTATAATCATTAGGATAGGTAAATATACATGGATGAGTTTTGAGGTCATGTGATTATTTATATAGAATTAGTTTTATCAGCATCTTTTTCCTTCAATATTGTTCTTCATTTTCATGTAATTTTTTAAATGACATATGCATTAGTTAAATAAATTTTACTATTGATTATTATTTATTTTATTATGATAAATTCATTTTAGGCATACAAATAATGAGCCTTAGAGATCTTTAATTTCATACATTTCTTTTACACAAGATGCTAAGAAGTGATTTAAGATTGACATTCAAGGATATTCTAAAGGGAATAGTATAGATATCAAAGAAGCTAATATTTTTTATTTTTTTATAATTTTATTTTATAATGTGAGATTCATACATTTATATAGTATTGAAAGTCTACAACAATATTTGTTCATTCATCATGTTATTCGTTATATTTAGTGTATGTGTAATAATGTAATTATGAACATTCAGATACTAGGATAATGGTTATGATAGTTTATATAAGAGGATTTATAGAATAATATTTGGGAACTTAATTTAGGAAAGCATTGATTATATAATAATACCCAATGACCAACGTTGATGATTATTCAATTTATAAGACAACATCTTAATGTTTTGGTAAAGAAAAAATTAGTTAGTTTTCCAAAAAATACATCCATGTGATTATAATAAATGTTTATGTGGAACTAGAATTGGTGTATATAGGGGTAATAAATCTATAAGGGAACATTTGTATTCCCCTTAATGGTCACCTGTTGTATGACAATGACCATTACTCAAAAAATTGGTTATCACACCTAGGATTTATAATTATGTTAATTAACATTCTCTTTAAAAACCATCATGAAGTATTTGAATATATAATTATAATGAAATAATCAGTTTAATATTATGGTGTGATATATTTAAAATTATTATTCAAAATTTAGAAATAATATAACCAATTTTATGGTTTTACACTATGATTATTTCTACTCACACTATTCTTCCAGTTTTTAGTCAATCGATTGAACTAAATTGAAATCTATTACCATCAAATATTATTGTTAATGTGGTAAATAAAAAATTAAATAGGATTATGATTAGTGTAAATTTTACCATGATTATGTATTATAAGTTAATGTGATATATGATTACGAACCTATGCATAAACAAATACATCAACTCAATAAAGAATATAAGGATGAAGTCCACTATGATCTCGAGTGGTAGAGACTATGGTTGACATAAGTCTAACATTCCTTCACACCAGAAATGTAGAAAAAGAAACCGAGGTGAATTTCCAAATGGAATTGGAAATGTTTTAACTATTTAAAGGATTGTATAGAGGCACAAACTGCTAATGAAAAGTGATGTGACAAATTGAAAGAAATAAATTTCGTCCTAGAGAAGCATTAAAAGTTCATTGTCTTAAGTGAAAGGATCCTATAGATTATATGAGTGAATTACCTCTTTAATGGTTTATATCCAAGTGAATGAAATGAACTATTTTATTCTAATATATTATCTAAATGTGTTACTGTTTTTATACATTAGGATATATGAATTATGTTTTAGAAGTTTTTTTATCAATGGTATTTTCAAAATTAGAATAGTGAATCATATAAGGATTGTGTTAATTTATAGGGGAAAATATGTATTTATATATGATTAACAAAAGATTTATGAATACTACCATGGGTTTAGGATTTTTATATTGATCATAAGTTCATTTTTCTTTACACCAATTTTTAGGTTGTAAATCATAGTGGTTTGACAACATTTTGAATAAATTTATTTAAATACAACTAATTTCTTTAATATATGTTTTACTGAAAATGTTACATTACAAAAAATACAATAAATTTTGTTTAAAATCATATATGGTTATTAGTTATCCTTAAGGATCTTCTATCATTTTATGTTGAGGTAATTATTATTTATTATAATATGTGAACAATATAAGAATTATTTTAATTTTATTTTTTCAAAAGGAAACACCATATACATGGTGGGGACACATCTCATCTAATATGGTCGTATGTCATGAAATCACTATTTATGGGTGATAAGGATGTGATACCAATCATTGGATAAAATGATATAATGATTAGAGTGACTTTATTATTAATTTAATATTATTTTGTATAAATAGATTTTATATTTTTGGAAATATATTATATGGAAAATGGTTTTATAATTTTTATGGTTTTGATGTATGTTATGGTATTTCGAGAGAAGTTTTTTTGGGTTGAAGGATATATATCACACTTATTTTTATCATATTAAATTATTTTGGAAGAAATTTATTATATATTATGAGGTGTTTTATATAGATTAATACATTACAATTGAAAAGATAATATGATTTTTATATTGATGATTATAGTGAGGTGGTGTTATATATTTGTGGAACAATTTACATTGAATATTCAGAAGAAAATTTTAACTAAAATGTATTATTTATTGAAATTTATGATATTTATTTTGGTTATTATATTGAATTGTGACAACAATTTTGGATTTCGTAAATATTAAATAAATATCATACATTTATTTTTTATATTATATGATCCTTGGAAGATAATTTTAATGTTTTGGTATTTTTTTCATTTGATATTACTATTATGGAGTAATAAATGAAGTGGAAATTAATAAAATAAAAACGAAAGGATGAAATTTTACTAAGGAAAAAAATAAATTATGTCTGTACATTATTTTGTGTTCACTATTTTGATAGTAAAATATTCCATCATGTTGAGGAATATGATATTGAAAAAAATGATATCCATTTACATTCATTTATGATGAAAAAATGTCCATTACACCTATTAATTATTTTTGGATATGTTGTCATTAACATTATCTTTATCATTCAATTTATTTTGATCAATGGTCTCTATCACTCCCCATTTTTATTAATGGTTTTCTTATATATCTATATTTCCAATTCCCATTAGTGTTTTTCTCCATAGAAACCTAGTCCTGTGTTTTTCTATTAAACCATCATACTCCCCTTTTCAACATTTCACGAGATAGTAATATTAACAATTACAAAAAAGTGAGATTTCAAGATAGGTATTTCCAAATGTTGAACATTGAATCACCAAGATCATGTTCAAATCGTGAATGTAACATCCCCCAATCTAGAAATGTCTAATGTTGTAGAAATATGTTGGTTATGATACTAAAAGTGAACATCTTCATACTTAAAATTCTCATCAATAGAATTTTGGGAATTAAATATATATAGGAGAGACTATACACCCTGGTTAGAGATATACTATATAGTATAATAATAAAATAAAATTAATAAATAAATATTATAGTGTTGAAAAAACGTAATCAATAAAATAAATCATAATTTCTTCTAAATAATAAAATATATAATAAATGAAAAATGCACTAACTTGTTGGAATTTAATTAATTGTCTCCCATGATGTAATACAAATAAAATACTAGGAGGCTCAAAATACCCTGGTACTGAACCCCATGACTATCATATCTCCACACTCTAGTCTATCCATTATGAAACGATCAACAACATGATCCTTTTACCTTGTGTAATCCTTGTTACATATAATTTTAATGGGTACCAAATGAATTCTTTAGTAGGATGTGATTATAACTTTTTGACATCGGCATATTTAAATGGAACTAGTGTGATAATAATTAAATGAAACAATGAAATAAACATGTATATTAACTAATTATAAAATTAAACTAAAACCAAATAAACCTACTTTAAAACCATGACTGAATATCTATGATCATATCTCACAACCACGCAATCCAAAACCATTTAACCATGTTGGAACATAACTTCCCTTGATTCCATGTCACAATGTATTTGACCATTTCTCACAAGCGTTCCACCCATAACCTTATAAAAATTGTATAAATCACAAAAATCTAGGTCCAAACCCACTATATTTCCATTAAAACATTTCATTAGGAATAATATTAGTATTTAAACATATTTTCATCTATGAGGGCTAATAATTGTATTAAATAATTTATGTTTATGTCTATGGTAATATCCCATTATAGAATTATTATATCATATCATAGGAAATTGCTTGGTATATAAGTATTTTAGCATGTCTTGGGGCATATTATAGTATATATGAATTTCAACATGTGAACTAGGAGAACACCGTATATAATTATTACAACATAGAAATCATGCACCATGTTATAGAAATAATGATATCTCAATATCACATCAAAAGGCACAATGGTTAATTATGATCCTTAGCATTTATCAATCAATTCAACATTTAATTAATCATTTTTACTCAAAACAAAAACATGTTTGTCACTTAAATAATTAGTCGAAGACAAGGTGAATATATATATACAAATCTCCAAAATTCCATGTTATGTAAAAGAAACATTAAGATATTTATCAATAATATAATAGTCACGGGTTTTCTCAACCAAACGGTATCCAAAATCCAGGTCAATACCCATTGGACACCAAGTGACTCCATGGAAGAATCCAATTCATTATTTAATTAACTTAGGCACATTATATGTTAGAAAAATTATAATATTGCACGTACCTAAAAAAATTCTAACCCTAAGGTTAAGATTTATACCCCTTACCATTAATTGATGATCAAATAATGATTCCATTGGAAAATTAAAACAAGAATGAAGGTGTTGATGATTGCAAGAAGGATTCCAGATCAAAACTGACTGAGATAAAAACCAACAATGATACTGGTCAAAGTATTACAATAAAATTGCTAGAGAAAAAAATTATAGAATGAAAAACCTAACCAAAATCACATTCGAGGGACCTGATTCCTGATTAGGAATTATGTAATAAAGAGAGGGGCCCCAAAATTGATTAGAATTGGTTGTAGGGCACATAGAATGAATATCCAATAGAGGTTAATAGACAATCTGTAACATGGGAGTGTTTAAAACTACATGACAAAACATAACAAGGTATGTAACTCACGTACACATCATGAAATTATTTTTCGTGTGATATACCAAAAAACCATTCACCTTAGTATTATATTTAATTGTCAAAAATATTACACAATTTGCATTTTCCACATGATATGTAAGTATTTCGCACTATATAATTGTTTCACAATAGGTATCTGGAAGAGTTCACATGATGTTTACTACCTTTACACGAATTTTCATTTTCCAACTGGCAATATTTAACCCCTTTCCACAACCTAATGATCCGACCTCATCCATGTCCTCCCCTGAAATTATAATTCCTCATAAAACCATTTAAAAATTTTCTATCAGGACACCACTAATTAAAACAAACAAATATCCCAAGCATTATTTTATTTCCACCAATTGGGATCTCTATCACTGAATAAGGCATGGAACACAAGGATAAAACAAAAAAATCAACGAGGGTCATACTTGGAAATATATTTGATCATACCACCTCCACAACATATAGAAACTCGTCCTCTATATACCCCAAGAAACACTATAGGTTCTTATTGAACATGTTTGGCCACTATGCTCGCATATTAGGCTCTCTATCCTATACCACCTTCTTAAATGTGCCCATGCCTCCACTATTCTTGAACCAATAAAATCTCCATTTCTAAGAGATACTAATAACTATGGACCACAATCCATATGATATACTCCTAAAAGGACACATCAACTATAATCTTGACATTTTCTGTGTCTATCATAAGATAAGAGCATGAATAATATCCTTTAATATGAAACTTATAACACAAATAATTTTGAGAATTGAAGCATTGTGGAAGGGATAACCATTCTGATACTGGATCAATCCTATCCACTATCTAAAATGTCTTTACTAACCTAGGTGTTAACATTCTATTCACATGATACTATGTTGCATCGACTAAGGAGACACCTGAAGGAAAACACGATTCCCAACCTCAAAATCCTAAAGTCATACACAATTGTCAGAATATGAATTTTTCCTACTACACAAGGTCTCCAAGCACTGTCTCGCCAACAAAACATTATTAGAAATATCTCACATGATATTAATCCCAATGATCAATGATACACCTGCCTCCAACCATCAACGAGGCAAATAGAACATCCTTCTACATGAATCCTCTAAAGGTCTCATATTAATTGATTCATAAAACATATTATTTTTTAAACTAAATGTGTTATATATACAGCTCCCATAGATCACCAAAGTCCAAAAAATGGGCTCGTCATATATCATCCAAAACCAAAATTTTCCTCTCACAAGAACCGTTAGTCCGAGAAATGTAGGTTGTACTCAAAATAACCTACAATAAAAAATCCTTGTGATAACCCTTGTAGAGTTGTGTTTTTAAAGTAGGATAGATAAATAAAATGATACCCCTCACAACACTATAAACCCGATGTACCTCATGCATATAAAATCATTATAGATCATCAATTTTGAAGGTATAACTGGTAGAAAAAAAGTGGAATAAATTATTTTATATATCCAAAATCACCAATAATATGTCATTATTTTGAGTTCCCCATGGTAGAACTATCACCAAATCAATAGTGACGTAATCCTATTTTCACTCCAGAATGGAAAATATTTTTCAAATCCCAAATAGCCTCTCATACATGGCTTTCGCCTATTGTGAAGTGTAACATCTCACCACAAATCTAGCAACATCCTTCCTCATTCCTGACCACTAATATTATCTTTAAAGAACATGATAAATATTTTTTAAACTAGGATGTACCCCCTTATAAAACCATGGTCCACTATCATCATATTCCCAAAACATCTCAAGGAACTCTTACTCAGCCATAAAAAAGAATATAATTTCATATTCAAAGATACAACCCTGATGGTGTCACCCCACCATAAATATTGTACCTTATAACTAGGTCCTCCATATCAGATAAATCCACGATCATTATCTAATCCAAATGAATGGGTTTAACAGATGTCCATGTTGGATCAACAAATTTATGGGACTCTTGGACATCTAGATGCATTCCTACACCGAAGGCAGTCACCTTCAACTCCGTAAAATACTTTTTTACAATCTCAATCTGCATCTATCAACATAGTGAATAAGGAAATATGTTCATGTTCCTATACTATAATACATACCAATGTTAAACTACTTTAGATACTCGAACCACATCATATGATAAGGGTTCATTCCATGCTATAAGTGATGCACATAAGGCTATTGTGGTCCATGTATACCAAAAAAATCTCACCCAAGATATAATTCTATAAGCATATCATATAATTTATAATATATGCTAATGAAAAATATTAAGTAGGATAATTCTTATCATGTTGTATTAGTTTTCTAAATCAAAAAGTATACAATCATTAAACATTCATAATATATTCTCTGAGTGTAACTGTAGATACATCACAACACATAGTATATATATTAATCCGAATATGTTACATTTGGATTGTTGAATAAAAAACTAACCAATTATCTCCTAACAATATCTCTCATAAGAATAAAATAAAATAAAACATCAATGCATTTTTGGTCAGCCTATGAATTGTTACTGATGATGGGATATGAACTAGAAATGAACCGATTATAAGTAGATAAAATGGGATATCTATGAATATTAAATCCATTGTTGTGTTGCTCCCAAGATTCAATGGATGGAAAATTTGATGGGACAACTAACACTCCTTCCATTGAGATGACAGTTCCCATGAAGTGAAATTTATCCAACTAGATACTATATTTTGTTAGCTTTGTGTAAACATGTTATTCTCAAAACGTACATAATATAATATCAATATGTTGGGAATGATCGTCAGCTATACAAGAGTATAATAATACTTCATAAAAACATAACAAATAGTTTTATAAAAGGAAGAATGATTTTTTTCATATCCATAAATACCACTGGTGCATTGGTCAAACCAAAATTCATCACAATTAGCTCATACAAAATATACTAGCTCCTAAAACAATTTTGAGGTATTTTCATGTTATAACCCAAAACTAATGGTTTCCTAATATAAAATCAATCTTGGAGAAGATATTAGCATCAATCCGCTGATCAAAGTGATTCTCAATTCATGAAAGATGATACCAATTCTTGATTTTTATCTAGTTATATCATTGATAATCCACATATAATATCAAATACCCATCATAATTTTTGGATAAGTGAACTAGTGAACTCTAAGGAGACGTAATACTATATATAAAACCCCTAGATTCTAGATCATACAACTCAAAATTCAACTCTGTAAGATCTACTTGTTATATTTTATAAGGTGATATAGAAACTGGCTCTACTCCTATTACAAACTCAATCATAAATATGTTCCCTTGATAAAGAGGTAATTCTTAGAAATTATTAGTAAATAAATCCAAAAAATGGTCTACCACATGAGGGAAATAATCATGCTCCATTATAGATATATTTATTTCCATACCATCTATTCTAAGTCATGAACCTATACAATCTGAACTAAATTGGTACAATATGACCGGCCATAAGACCCCTCTCACCTTAGTGTGTTTAAATATATCATTAAGGAGATAGAAAAGAAAAATTTTCATCCTATAAAAATATATAAAAGACTGGTATATAAAAAAAATTCATAACACAAAAAAATTGAGGCCTATCATTTATAGCACAAAAGGTTCAAAAAATAAAAAGTAACCCCAAATATCATGAGAACACACCGTAAAATGTATTATATTCTATACCCAAACAGAAAACAGTGTGTTGATGGTTAATAAAACATCCATTATTTCTAAATCCATGAAAAAATAATTTACAAAAATGGTGGATAAAAAGGAATGTGATGATCCTATTTATAAAACTCTAGAAATAATAGATGATACAAGAATCATACATATGATAGAATGCACTCTTAAACCTACAATATTAAATTTTTCTATATAACATGTAATCGACCAAAACATCTAACCTAGGATCCATCCTATCTTTCCTAACCAATTAAATATTCCTATTATTATCACTCCTAGATGGGGGTACAATACCCCGGCCTCGATAATAAGAGCTTGTGGAACACTATCTATCTTCTGACTTATGAGTAGTTGTGTACATCCTTGATCTATATACCCATAATAATCACATTCCACTTTTATTTTACATATTACCCAAACAAGTCATTTTTAGGTAGCCCAAGATACCACAAGAATGACACACAAAATGGGGGTAGAGACACTGAGGTCGTTTCTGGCCTATATTTCCACACTGGTAGCACTATAATGGAAAATGGTTGTGTGATGGCTTCCTACTTCCTTGACTTCTGTAACTGCTTCTTCCTTAGAGAAAAATGTAATAGAAATAGTTCTTTTTTTAGAAGAAGAGTTCATCGATTTGCTAATTAAAAAAATTTCTAATACTTCGAGACTCTCTTCAATTTCATTTCATGATGCACAAATTATTGATCACTTATATAAAACTGATTAGAAAGAAAATATTCACATGATACCCAATCTCAAATAAAAGAACATCCTAAATTCATCCTTCCCTATAAATCCCATTACGTGAAAGAAGTTGTCAAATGATCTATTGGTTGGTGAAACATTTAGTTTAGTGTTGTATTGACAAACCCTCCCATGTCGGATGTCTAAATTGATGATAATTATAATTCCTAATTGCCTCAGGATTGAATGGATTGGGAAAATCATCTCAAATTACAACCAAGAAAACTCGTCTTGAATCACAGCTTTCCACTGAATGTACCACAAAACATAGTAGGTCCAGAAAGAATATATATAGAAATATTTTCCCTTCTATTCACAGGTGTAGCAAGATTCTGAAACATCATATGATGCAAATTGATCCTTAAATCAGATTTCTAGGGGTCTACATCAGTAGAGAATTTTAGAAGATTGTGTATCTGAAAATATCTCATTGACTAATACATCAAATTTGTAGTGCGAACAATCTATTTTTTTGGGATCATATAACCCTCATGAATATTTCATGAAGCTAATAACAATAAAATCCTCAAAAAATACTAGAAGCTTCAGTTTCACTATGTTAGTATCATTCTTATATACAATCTCTTGATGCTGAACTATAATAATAAGTTTCTATATTTTCTATACAATACTGACACACCCCTTATAACAGAATATATAACTACAATGTCAACATCATCTCATGATAACAATATAGAACAACTGACTCATTGTCTCTCTAAACATGAACTAAAAAATGCTACAACAAGGCATTAAATTATATGTATTTCACATATCAGATATAATAGGTTTTAAATCTAATTGTTCAATCATGAATGTATATATAAAATGAAATAGATATGTCCCTGTCATAAACAATGAATGCCAATATACACCATGATATGCCAATCATGAAACATTTATACTTATATCATGCCATAATAATGCCTAAGTATGCATATCGAGAACCAATAACATCATTAAATAATAACCACTCACAACATGTGAATCACTCATGGTGAAATTGGATTAAATATAACCAAAAAATTGTATAAATAGAAATCCACCAATGGGAACTCAGATTTCCCCCCCTCACATGGGTTACCTACTCCCATCCACATGCTCGTTAGAAATTTCCCAACACATCCTAGTCTCATTTATACCATTCCAAAATATTATACAAATTGAAAATAAACCTTTTTTATTTATTAACACATTATAATATCCCCCAATCTGACACTCTATAATGTGGTCGAAACATGTTAGTTTAGTGAACTCAAACATGCATTCCTATGGGGCAAATGATTACAAATAGAAGCGGGGGTTTGATATATCTATTTGGGTAGAATCTACCCCATGGTTATATATTAACAACATAGTATAATAATCCTATAAGAAAAAAAAATATTAGAGTCCTGACATAATGGAATAAATACAATAGAGCATAAGACCAATAATAAAAGATAACTAAATAATGGGAAAAATAAAAAAATAAGTACTATAATGACATGCTAGAAGGTAAATAAATGTAACAACAGAATTGATAAAAATAAGTGACTAGAATACTCAAAAGATCACTGCCTTAAATCCCATTTCCATCAAATATCTAAAATCTAGCTCCTATAGTAAGAAACAATCAAAACAATGGTCCATTTCCTTTATCTGATCCTACATCCATATAATATTCTTAGGTAAAAATTGGTAGCCCTTGTATGTAGTGAGTATAACAAAGTTGATCAACACCACTATATCTAAAAAGAATCTTATTTATAATAAATTTTATGAAAAGATTCAATAAATAGAATTATTAAATAATTAAACATTTAAATTAATACCACATCAACCTTCTTCGGAACAATTTCAGAATATCTCTAAGCACATCTCATAGATATTAAAACCAATACAATATAACCCTAGTAAAAAATAATCTTCCTTGAAACCATGTTGGAATATCTCTTAGCATGTATCAATACCATTCCAACCATAAACTTATAAATAATGTATGAATCACATAAATCTTGGTCAAACCCCACAATATAAGAATTTCAACATTTAATCCATGTGAAGTTCAGTATATAACCATTTAACCATGTATTTATTCCAATCCTGGTATATAGTCATTTCAGCATGTTTCACTAGGTGTATCCCTCTATATAAGCCTTTCTACATGCCACATGGCATAGCCCAATATTGAAGAAATTCAACATGTCTCAAAGCATATCCCAATATATAAGAATATCAACATGTGAATTTGTCCAATTCCCAATACAAGTATTATAGATAAGTAATCAAAAAATCTGTGCTAAGAATAAATATATCTCAATATAACATCCTATGTCTTAATGGTTAATTATGAAAATTACCATTTATCACTCAATTATAGATTGTATTTACCATTTTTCCCTAACTAATAACTATTCAATTGCTTCAATTATATGTCTAAACCAAGGTGAACCTGTATCAAGTAATAACCCAAATCTCATATCATGTTAAAATATTTAATCAATTTATAAATTCTTTTATAATCAAATATTTTATCAATCAAATTATTACCAAAATCTTGGTAGATAGTAATTAATCAACAAAAAATATAAGGAAAAATTCAATTCTTCATTAATTTATTTTAGGCTCATGATATTTTGGAAAACATACTATATTACAAATACGTGTGAATTGTCAAACTATAGGGTTATGGTTTAGATTCCCTACCATTAACTGATAATCATAAACTACTTCCAATGGTATACTTCGATGAGTATGGTGGTGTAGATGATCTCAGGAAGGATCCCAGATCCAAACCAATCAAGATCAAAATAAAAAACTCTCGCATTAATAATATTACACCACAATAGTTCGAGAACAAAAAGGATAGAAGGGAAAACTAAATGAAAACATGTATCATGGACAATATGCATCATTATGCTGTATGTAATCAATAGATATGCTCTAAAATTCCCATGATGCTTTCCAAGGGTCAAGAGGATTATTCTACATTCAAGGTGAAAATAAAGTCATTAGCACAATATTTTTTAAATCCTCATGGTTGGAAATTACATGGTGTGCAACTAATTTACACATAATGAAATTATATTCATAGGGAAATTACAAAAAAAACCATCCCACAACATAATTTTTAATTAGATATAAAATTTAATAACATGTTTTGTGTAGACAACATTTTACAATTTCATTCCTAATAATTGTGTCACGACATGTTTTCGGAAGAGTTTAGACAATGTGTAAAAAGTGTACACCTTGTGTAATTCTACGAAGAAAACCTTCATCACAATTTTCCCTATATAAGGATATAATCACATCCAATGCATTCCCATAATTGAATAACCTTCATAATCAAATTAAAAATATTTTTTTACCGACCTCAATTAATTGAAAAAAACATATATCCTCAAACCGGATGTTATTTTCCCCAATTGAGCAATATTTATTCGAATAAGAATGAAGAACCATGGGTTGAATGATAAACTAAAAGTGGGAAATTCATAAAAATTTGATATCTTATAGAGATTATTTTATTTATTTAAGGTGGGGAGAATATAACATATTAATATATTAAAATAAGAGCATTTTGTTTGATTTTATGTGATACATGTGATCCTCTGTCTAAAGGAACTATAATATAGGTAATATTATGACATAATCATCAAATTAGCGAGTATGAATATGACTAACTAAATTATTAAATATATATGATTTAAATTTTTTAAATAAATTTAATTTTTTTCAATTTTTTAGTAATAAATAAATAATAATTTGAAAGAAAAATATATAATATAATCAAATTAGTATTATTTCGTAAAAACATGTTACACCATGTTCTGCATTGGCATGATAATATTAATGTTTTCCTAATTTATGAAAATTTATATTAAAAATTTGGATTAATTTTATAAAATATAATTTTCAAATTTTCATAGAGTTAATTTTATATATTTTTTGAAAAGATGCATTTTTTATGAATGGTATCTGAACTATTTTTTATTCAAAATTGACTTTCTTATTTGATTTAAATTACATGATCAATTAAAAAAGGAAAAATAATTTACATATGGTATAATTAATCTAATTTATGTATTTTTTATAAAATATAAGTTAAATTATAATATAAAAACATTTTATACTTATGAAAATGTTTCAGCATGAAAAAATGTTTTAGTGTCACATCTACGAGATTAAGATTAAATCAAATTATGACACTTCTATGATAATAATATTTAAAAATGTGAAAAATAATTTTATTCAATTAAAATAATATTATATAATTTTTCAAACTAATATTAGGCCATAATGAATAGTAAATAGTGTAAAAATCAATTATTGAAATTTAAGGTAAAAATGGTTTACCAGGGGTTAATCAAAGAAGATAAGGTTTTAAATGGACTACAAACCTAAAAAAATATTTTTAATTAAATTTTGGAAATATAACATCTAAATTTTGATAATACTATATTTTGGAGCATTTTTCATGATGAAATTGTTGGTACAATTTTTTCTTTTAGAAAAATACAACTATGTTATTTAATCCACTAATAAATAGTAATACAATATCTTCTCCAATTAACACATAAAAACATATTCTATTATTAAATAAAAACAAAAATAAATCCCTCAAATCTATCAAAAAATATTATAGGCATTGGGTTGATCATAATTTGAATCTAGGAAAGCTATTGGTATAAACCCATAGTGGATGTTTGAAAAATAGGTATAGTTCTTAACAATGTGTATTCATTTTAATTAATCATAATACAAATTAAAATCATCTTAAACTATGATAAAATACTATCAAATGTATATATTATAAATTTTTTTATAATTATATAAAATTAATAATCTATATCCATCGCATATTCTATCAAACAGAAAATAAAATCATTTAACTAGTGTACTATGGACTACTGCCTCACTAACTGATGTAATTTGTTTCTATAACCTTATATCATTTATGGATATAATTATTTATTTAATATATATAGATTTAATTAATGAAAATTTTATTTGAAAATAATTTTAATATTAAATCTACCATCTAACTCTTCATTCTGTTGGAAAATGAAGACGTTGCTAGTGTATTTATGTGCACTAACGCCTTAATGAGGCGATGTGATTTGTTGTCCAATATTTTTTGATATGGATTTTTATAAGGATAGATATGATGAATTTATATGTAATATATGGTATAAAAAATATTATTTACAGGTTAAAAATTATTTATCATTCATTCATTCAATCTGTCAAAAATGAAAACAACTTTCACGTGTACGTACAACCTACTGTCTCCAGGAATAATGAAATTTGTTTTTTATCTCTAAATTTTATAAACTATATTAAATACATATAAAATAAGTATATATTATTCTATTAAAATTTTAAACATTATTCAATATTTTTTAACATAATCAATGTATATGTTCAAAAACAAAAAATCCAAAACATATATCAGAATAAATAATTTACTACCCAGAATAGCAATTTTAACAAGGATTTGTTTACAAACGGTTGGTCAAAGATTATAATTATACCATATACAAATTTATATATGGGTCAATGATTATTTTATAGACTTATAAAAAATATATATTTATTTTAAATGATTATTGGACACAAATTATAACAATGAGACTGAAGGTAAGGGTTTCTCGTCTCACATTTACTTATATTACACATATGCCATATTCACCAATTATTTCATTTGTATAATGTATACAATGAAACATTAATATGTTATTAAATTAATATCAATAAATTCATGGTATTTAATTAATCATTTTGATGTTATTGTGGTTATTATTCAAAGGATAAGAACTTGATAGGATTTTATTTTACAATCACTTCATTTATCAAGATTGTTTATGATTAAGATTCTAATGATGAAATATAATGATTTATCTGTTTATAAATTCATTAATTTTATTATCCCATAGTAATTTTTTTAATTATTAGTGTAATAATTACATTTTACTCTCATTATAACATAAAATTAGTGTAAAATGTTTTTCTAAAGAAATCTGATTTAATTACCCCCTTCACACAAAATCCATTTTCTTCTATAACAATGGTTTGAAAAAATATTTTCTAAACTGTTTTCAACATTTTCCAAATGATTCATAAAGGAAATTTTTACCCATTTTTTACTTTTTTCAAGAATAATTAAAATAAATCTTCATGTTTTTTCCAAAATAGGAACTATTAGACTTTTTAATGATAATGATAAAGAATGGATATTTTTTTAAAAATCAATGGAAAATGATTTATTGTCATCATGACCAATCATTTCATTGACAATTAATATTAATTTATCAATAATTATATTCAATTAATGTTTTTAATATAAATGAAATTTTCAATTTTTAAATGTTATTTTAAAAGTTAAAATGATATTTTCATAAAGAATGTTTTAATGTGATTTTGTGGTATTTTTATTCATTAATGACAACTATGATTTTTTACTTATCCAATACATGGAATATGATGTAATGAAATAATCAAAATTATTTATATGTATGGTTTATGATCCGTTTTACTAAGGACATAGTATTTTTGTAACATTATCAATACTACTGTGGATAGTTTATTATATTGTTTATTAATTAGTGAAAGATTTAAAATTTATCATGATAGTTTTGAATAAAAAGGTTTATGGTGATTTTGTTTATTATCTTGGAAAAATATAAAAATTTCATATGCATGTTTATAAATTTGAATTTTTACATGATTTTGTTTCTCAACATTCATATGAAGAATGCATTGGACTTATTAAGTGATGGGAAGGGACCATTATATCCTCTAGTTATATGGATTGGTATAATTGGAAAACTATAATGGGTATTTAGAAGATGAATAACCCATTATGTTAAATTTATTGGATGAAGGTTGTGATAGTATTGTTATGATGTTTTGAATTGTGAATTCCATTATTATGAGTTTACCTTTTAATTTCATTATCACTATTCAATTAATTATTTTATCCTTGTATAAGTTCCAAGATCAAGTGATTATTTATTTGATATTATTTTGATCATCAGGCATTCCAACCTTATTATTCTAAATTTTCAAAAATTGATTAAATATATTTTTCCAATTATATTCATTTCCTTATTGATTATTCTATTTTAATGATATATTTCTCTATAAAAATTCCCTTGTTGAGGATTAGATCTCCCCCATTCCATATTTTTCTCCTTCCCCATGATGTTAGTATGTATTTTATAAATGATATATAATTATATTATAAATGGAATAATGTTGTTAAAAAATAGAATTATTTTATTTATTTTATATATTCAATTAGAATGATTAATTTTAGTATATATCTTGTTTTCTGATACTATGAATCGTTTAAGGTCTTCAATATACGATTCCTTGTGTATAGTACCAATGTAATAAAATAACTAATTACTCTAGGCTACTAGAGTTTGGGTTTTTACATTTTGTATCTGAGTATAATATGTAAAATCTTTGGGGATAGGATTTAAGAAAAGAATATATTATATAACATCGCCCAATAACAGACTATAGATATAATTCTATATAAAAGACAACATCATAATGTTTTATTAGGGATGATATTATTTGTTCTTATAGTAATTCGTACCGATTTGGACACTACAGGTTGTTGTTGGTCTAGAATAGTTTTACTGTGGGGTAATAAAAATAAAATGGGAACAATGTTCTTTGAATCAATCATCATCTAAATCATGACAATGGGCTTTATTGTACACTAAGTTTTACATCCCCAATTTTTATGATTCGATGAATTCATATTCACTATATAGACCATAATGGAGGATTTAAATTGATGATGATAATAAATGATATATGTTGAATATAATATGTCTTATATTGAAAAGAATCATTCATTATTTAGACATATTATAAATGATTATATTATTTTCAACTATGATAATTGTTTCAAAAACATTTCTTTTTAGTTTGATTCAATGGATGGAACTCGATGAAATTTTGTAAATATTGAATATAATAGGTAATTCCATAATTTGTGAATAAAAATGGGATGATTGATAGAATAAAAAATATCATTATTATGCCTACTTAGTTGTCTGGATATATTATTAAGAATCTATACATCAAACGACTAGTACAGTCACCAAAAATGAAAATGGGACCACTCTAAATGATTTGGTACCAAAGTCTATTGAGGGAAGAAATATAAATTTCCTTCATGTAATAAATGTGGAATGTGATACCTATGTGAGTTTTAAAAAGGAAGGGTAGAACGATTTATTTGTGGAATAAAATCGAATAAGTCAATAAATTTTAATGGAAAAGTGAGTATTTTAGTTGAGAGAAATAAACATCATCCTAGATATCCAATAATATTTCATTTTATTGAACGCAGGGAACATTAAAATTGTTTTGGTCAATTCCCTCCTTTAAAAGATAAATCCATCACCAAGGGTGGACCTATGTTATACTAATCCATGAGTAAAATGTGTTGAAGTATTATGTTTTGGGATCCAAGAATTAGGTTGTATAATTATTTTTATCAATATTTGTTTTTTTAAGAATCATCAAAACATATATAGCCGCTGTAAATTTTTTAAATACTATATATATTCACATATGATGAAATTTAGATATATAGATAACATCATAGGAATTTTGGTTCATGTTTTATTAAAAGTTCAAATTCATAGACACTCAGTTTTAAGTTTTAAGTGTTTTGACTATCATGATATCTGGGTAGACAATTCTAGAAGTACAATCCATTGGTTTGGTGTAGTATTTTGTGAAAAAATAATTTAGGAAATATGAATTTTCATTTTTTGGGTAATGTTTAATGGTTTTGGTATCAATTATAATCTATATATTTAAAATTTATTTTGTTATGGGTGTTTTTCTATGGAATTATGATATTAATTATATTAATACTATTTTTGAAAAATGAAAAACCACATTTTGGGTGAAAAACAATCTCATTTAGAAAGGACACAATGCTTCAGCACCCAACAGAAAGGTGAAAAGGATACAATGCCTCCAACCATAAAATGAGATGTTGTGGTTACATTCACATTATGTTTACATAAAAAAATTTAAATAAATATATTTAGTTGGTTTTGGAAAATATATTATAAGATCAAATACTTAGCGTTTTTTTTATTTTTATGTCGTTATTGATATTTCAGGACACATTTTATTGGTTTGAGATATATATAAAACCATTCGGCTTAAAATAAATGATTATTTGGGAAAATATTAATAACATATTTTAGGGTTAATGTTTAAGATTATGAGACAAAATATGAGGTTAAAAATATATTTAATACTGATCTTATTGATCTCAATTTGGATTTGGGATTATTTATTTATCGAATAAACAAAATTTCAACAATTAGTAGAAAATTTTAAACAAAATTATGTATTTAATCATATAAAGGATTATTCATTTTTTTATTGTATTACACCGTGATAAAAATTATTGTTTTAGAAAATAAAAGATAAATAAATTATTTCACGTTTTTGATTATATGATCCAATAAAAGTTAATTTTGTTACACATGAAAAAAAATTCATCCTGGACATTTATTTCATTGAGTAATAAATGATGTCAAAATTAATCAAATCATACAAAAATGTAGAAATTTTCATTAAGAAATTTTTTTTAATATATAAAATTTCTAGTGTTTATAATTCCTAATGTGAACAAATCCGTAAAATTTTAGAAAATGAAATTTAAATATCAATGATATACATTTAATATCATTTCCAATGAAACGATATTGTTTTTCCCCATCATAAATTTATGTCTCTATGGTCATCAAATATATCTTGATCATTCAATTTATATGATCATTTATCACTATTACTATAAATAATTATTTAGTATTTCCTACTATATTTTCATTTCAACTTCACATTATTTTTTCTTACATTGAATCCTTTTAATTTGTTCTTCTAGATAACCTACATAGTTTCATTTCTCTATTATCGATAGGTAGTTAGAATAACCCTTTTTACGTTGTGGGATTTCAAGATTGGAGTTTTTAATTGATGATCCTTTTATTACCAATACACTATTCAAATATTGAGGAAATATTTAATAAAGGTTTAGAGAATATTAAACATAAATATTTTTAAATAATAACATTATGTTCGATATCTTGCGATATATGCATCCCCAAGTGTAGAAGAATTGTAAAATCATGTAAATTTTAACCAAGATTATAAAATAAAGAATTTTTATATGAAAAACTAAATTATTCAATTTATTATATTAAAATTATTTTTTATCAGTTACTTTTTAATAAAAATTATTTTTTGGGAAAAATTGGCATATTTTTCAAGAGAAGAATTTTTTTTTATAAAAAATGTTTCTATCATATTTAGAGAACTTGTGATAAAATTATATTTCATCTACTTATATAAAAGCTAATTTAATAAACTAAATTAAATTTTAAATAAATGATTCAAAATTACATTTTATTGTTTTTTAATTTTTCCATAATTGATTAATTTGTCCTTGATTAATAAAAAATAAATATTAGTTAAACTATATTCTCTTTTATATCATTTAAAAACCCTATTTTAAAAAATTATACGTAACATTTTTTGAATTGTATAATTATTACTCAATTTTATGTCATTTAATCCATTATATGATCAATTATTATGTAATTTTTGTATAATTTTGAAAACATTTCTTTTGGGTAACAGTTTTTTCATCGTTTATATAAGTTTAACATTAATATAAATTCCATCATATCTATGAATTGAATTTTTAAAAATGGATTAAATATTTTGAATCATAATATCTAATAGTATATAATAAGGTCATATAATTCTTATCCCAGTGAATAGTTACAATTTTAAAAATAATA
This sequence comes from Viscum album, assembly GCA_963277665.1. Lineage (NCBI taxonomy): Eukaryota > Viridiplantae > Streptophyta > Magnoliopsida > Santalales > Viscaceae > Viscum > Viscum album. The sequence continues at coordinate 1,098,265,644 of OY728148.1, forward strand.
ATAACTGTAATTAAGAATAAAATGGTTTTACCATAGGGACAAACAACAAATATAAGATTAAAAATAACCTAAACACTTTTCAAATTTATATTTATGGACATATTGAGGAATTATATGTTATTAGGTTTAAAAATTATTCATTTTCTATCATATTGGAATGTGAAAGGTAAGGTTATAATTTATTATTTTAAATAAAGTCAATGTTTCCTTTACCACATTCAAAATATAAAAACCTTTATCATATCCCCTTCACAATTAAAAGACAACGTTATTCATATAAAAACTAAAAAAATTCAATCCTTTCATACAATCCCACATCCTGGAAGAATTGTGTTTTTTAAAATCCAATCAAGGATAGATTTAGGTATAACCATTAAGAGGTTATATGATAAAGAGGAATAGTTATTAACAAGGAATCATCATTTTACTTATTTATATAAATCCATTAAATAATTTTTTATGATGATAAAATAATAAAATAGTTATATTCTATATAATTATATATTATTTTTTTATTTTATATGTTATATGAGACTCCTCTTTTATAAAATGTGAAATAAAATCATTAATCACGTGTACATCTGTCTACCACCTAATGAATGGATGTAATCAATTTTCCATAACGTCCTATAATATATTGATATAATAAAGGTTCTAAAATATTTATAATATATATTTGAAAGGATTTTACCTATGTAATTATAGTACCCATTCTACCATTTTACATTCTAATCTATTGGAAAATGATAACATTACTCGTGCGTATGTTTAGACCACCACCTCCATGAAGCGATGTAGTTGTTTTCATTTTACTTTTTAAATAGATAGTAATGAGGATATATTTTATGAATATACCTGATATATATGGTGTAAAAAAATTTATGGTATGATGTAATATAATTTTCCATTGATTCATTTCATCCAACAAAAATAAAAATATTCTTCATGGGTAAATATGACCTACAGTCACCATGAATGGTTAAATTAATTTTTAATCTCTATAATTTATGGAATATTATTGAATTAAATAATATATATATATATATGATATTTATATGATAGATATCATTAAATATATGATTTAACCACAATTTAAATACAAGGAAGGAAACTATCCAACAAAATATTACATGAGAAACAATGCAATTATTACATAGAACAATGATTTTTAAATGGAACTCTAATAAAAAAGCAACATAAGTCCATAGTTAAAAATTATAAGGTATAATATACATGATTATTATAATGGACATGTCCTTACTATTCAATTACATTTGGGGAAATATCATGTTTATGATTTATTAGAATGTCAATGGGACTCTTTTAAAAACATTACAACATTTCTTTCCTTCCTTGCTTTCTAACGATGCCTCTTCCCAAAGGTGTGTCACCCTGGAAGTGGCTCACCTAAAATGTCTCACCCTAGAGGTAACTCCATGGAGGTGTCTCACCCTCGTGGTGGCTCACTGGTAGTGTCTCACAATGATAGTGGCACACTGGAAGTATCTCACCCTAATGGTAGCTCATCCTATTGGTGACTCCCTAGAGATGTTGCTCCTTAGTGGTTGTTCATTGGCAGTGTCTCTCCATGGAGGTGTCTTTATCTAAAGTTGCATCACTAGAGGTGTCTTACCTTGGTGGTGTCTCACACTAACAGTCACTCATCGGTGGTGGTTTTTTGGTGGTCACTAGTTTGGTGGTTCCACCTCTAGATGTTCCTCACTGGGGGTGCCTCGTCTTGTGGTGCCTCATGGAACAGTGTCTCACGAGTGGTGCCTCATGGGTAGTGTTCATAGTTCTTCTAGTTTGTCCCGTTTGATTTATTATTTTAACGTAAAATGGGTTTAATACCAAATTCAAAAGGCTTCAAGACCGATTCAAAGTAACTAAAATATATATATTTCATTCCCTAAGAGTCTAGAGTCATTGAAATGGTCAAAATTAAAAGTCTTGGTTCGATCTTCCATTAATGAAAAATCATAACAGTATCTAATCCAGTATCTCAAATCAGATCATCTTAAATCTTGGATATTCATCCCTTTGTTCATTACATATATCTTTCTCATTCTATGAGATGTTCCAGAACCCTCTTCCCATAGGAGATGAGTAATATGTTTCAATTGGATTATGATTCGCTAGTGAGTTTTCTAATGTTATCACACCCCTATTTTTGGCATAACAAGGAAGTGTCGATCATCCTTCTTCAATTTAGGACATCATTCATCTTCATAAATTTTGAATAATGTGTGATGGGTATATATATGTTTTTAGTTTTAAAGATATTTGATTATTGATTAATAAAGATAGTGGAATTGGTTTAAAAATGGATATAAGTGGTATATGGATATTTTTGAATTATATTACTCTGTAATTGTTATTATTGATATTGTGATTTTTATGGGCTAACTACCAACTAAAAATAGAGGTCGTTGGGGTTCTAGTTTGTGCAACACTTGGTTTGTGGAATTCATGTTTTTTTATTTCTATTGAATTCATAGAGAAACTGGTTCACTACTTATATTCGGTTAATAAATGGATTCCCTAGGATGATATAGTTTCTTTGATAATGCATCAATTAATTGGATGAATTAAATAATGGATACCTTATTAAATATGAAAATGTTTTTCCCTTGGTATGTGAGGTGATGTGATGTGTGGGATTGACATTGTTTTTGAGTGTGGGGGATGTTTATTACATGTGTTTATACAATGGTTCTGTGATTGGTGTGGTATGATTATGCATCATGGCAGGGAAACTAGTTGTGTTGTAATGTGTTGCAGGATGTAGTTGTGAGTTGGGAGCTGGTTCTGTTAATATGATGATCTTGGTAGTTGAGTTTGAAGAAGGGTAACAATTCTTTTATATGTAATTAACATAGATAATTTTCATTGATAACATGTATAATTATTCACCAAATATATATAGTTTTTGGTATGATGTGACATTAATGTGTTGTACATTAATTTACCAGGGCTCTTCACCTCTTTAATTATTGTTACTATGTTTCATGTTATGTGTCTTGGTTTATAGTATCTTGGTTAGTGAAGGAATGAAAAAATAATTGTTTAATGAAGTTTTTATTGGCATGGGATGGTTTTATTTATTTAATGGATGTGGCTAAATATAATTTTTTGGAAATGTGAAATGAGAGTTTAGGCTTGTTGTGTAGTTTTTTACTTTTTGAGGTAGTAGCAACGGTGATGGTGTTGCTAGTTGGATGAAATTGTGAGAACCCATAGATAGGTTTGATTGTTTGGTAATATTATATATATTTTTATTTCCCTGAGATATCTATATGAACCCTACCCCTGTTGAGCACTATGTGTCAAACACCCACATCGTCACATAGGGGGCGGGGGTTTCACAACATCCAATAAGGAGTACCAATGGATGGAGACCATTTATTTTTTAAAATAACATTCAATTGAGGTATGTATGATTTAGGTGGTGGTGGCCCTATATAAGATAGTTCATTAGGTGGTGGTTGTGATAGCCCAGTTATTGTAGGCAATGTGGTTTGTGGGGTTGGTTTGTTCGAGTGTGACATAATAGCCTAGGTTTTGGCGGATGAGGTGATTTGTTTCATAAGGATCCTATAGATGTATTGTGCTGATGTTTCATTGTATAATTAAAGATGATATGTGATGTGGTGTGTTGTGAAACCATGGAGTGTGTGGCAGGAATGTGTTGGGAGGCCAAAGTGTTTGTGGGTGGGATGTGTTCTGAGGCCCTGGTATGTGTGGGCAGGATGTGATGTGTATATGGAAGGGATGATAGCTCCAGGACATGTGACGGTGCAATAGAGTGGCATATTAGTGGGAATGTTTTACATGGTATCCTATCATCGATGTGAATTTAAGAATATTATATTAATAGACTTGTATTTCATGGTGAGCAGGGTTTTGTTATTATAGCTTATTAGTTTCTTTTTTGTTATACTCTTCTTCTACAAGGGAATTAGTATTCTTATTTTATTATTTTATTATATACTTTGTTTTTCCTACATAGTATACATGTATCCATTCACTAAAAATAAAACACATATGAAGTTTCAATGAGGATAATGTGGAACATGATAGGAATTACTAGCTCAATCCTTGACATTATTGCTATATCGCTACTTTAGCATTAATTTTTGTTTATTACATTGGAGACTTTATTGCATATGTATCTATTTTGTTTTATTCATGCATGTGGGATGGTTTGGTTTTAACTTTAATATTATTTCTTGGTGTTGTTTTGGATGTTTCATTCTATCTTTTAATTTTGTTTCTTATAAAGGGTAATGCCTCCCATATTGTGAGATTAGTACTCCCTTGGTGCTAATTGCCAACACGAGGCCCACTGGAGTTGGGACTCAGAGGTCATTATCTACCGATATTTATTTCCATCTCAAGAAGGGTATAATTAGAGGTAGGGGTCATGAAAGAGTGGTATTAAAGTGTATGGTTGAGATATAGGGTGGATTTTTGTGTTAGGCGCATTGAGTCTTTAATGGGATGGTATGCCAATAGTTCCATTTTCCCTTGGTGCGTGACATAGTAAATGGATAATAGATAGAATATAAAATTTTATATCCCCAAATATCTAGTGAACGAGCTCTAATCCTATTGAATAACCATTTGAGATGTTCCTTGTATTAGGGTAGAGACAGAGGAAAGGTACATGTATCATAATGACTTGTGTTATTGCTTACATTTTGATGGTTGGGGAATAATAAAATTGTCAAAAATTAAAATTAATTTTGATAAATTAGAATGAAAATTTCATACTACTTGGTCTTAAAAAATCATCTCTTTCCTTTAAGCTACATATATTGGTTGTCATCCGAGTGTGTCTTAGGTAGTTTATGTTCAATAGGATGATCCAATTGATCATCATCAGGTTGATCTATTTGTAGAGGATGATCAGTGAAACAAGAAATTGAATGCTTTCCTACGATAGGAATTGGGGAGGAATGAGGGATTTGTTTTATATGTTGATATAGAATGCTGGGTGGGGGATCTCAAGATCACATTTAGTTTTATTTGTGTCCTAACAGTGTAATGGGTCCCTTTGGAAGTTAGTAAGATGTGGGGTACTTCTTTTCAGTGCTGGATGTTATATCTAGAGGAGGGGAAGGAGGTAGAAGTTTCATGGGTAAACTTCTAGAAGTATTTTTAGGAAGAGTTCCTTTTATTGACCATTGATGTTGAGAAGAGGTAGAAGATAATCTTCATTCTGTAAGAGATTATGTTAGTGCGGGATATGTGAATCATGTTCATGGACCTTAGGCATTGTCCCAAGTGATTTTCTAGATGAGGAGTATCGTGTGATATGTCTTGAAGAGGCAGTTATACTTTCTATCTGGTATTTTGTTATTCCTTTTACATTTCCAGCATATATATAGGTTTATAAGAAGAATGAGGTGATTTATATGATTCACTCATGAAGATTTCTACAACGATAGGTGTAATGACCCATGTTTTTATAGAACAATACTTTTTCAGAAATATTAATATTTATGATTAAGATGTTAATTTTATGTTAATGAAGACACTTTGTTCAATAGCATACTAAACATGCAACATCAGGTTTCTTTGAAATCTTATCATTCACAAAACATGGAGTTATACCGAAAAAATAGAATAATATTATTATTTTAAATGGTAGTTAATTCCTAGTTAATGTATTGGTGAGAATGAACCAAACTAACTAAAATATTATTGCACATGTTTTTGAAATATTTTTATTTTTATCTAATTTTTTTTAAAGGCTTAAAATAATAATTAATCTGATTTTAAGCATAACATTCTCTAATAATCATTAAATGGTCGATTTACCATCTTTTGATGAAGAATCCTATTTAAATATAGTTTTCATCACTTCTATATGTTACATTTGATAAAATAAACTTATTCTTTAGAAGTGGCACATCAAAATTTACTTTGGGTAAAATTTAGGTATTTTTCTAATATTGTTTATTTTTTTATGAATAGTGCAAAATACTACATTTTAATTCAAAATAGAATTTTAATATAATTTATTTATATGAATAGAATATCCGTTTAATTGGTGTTAAAGTGTAATTAGATTATATTTTTAACAATTAATCCAATTTTGGACATTGGAAATAATTTCAATATTTAATTAGACATAAACACATGTTAATCATTTGATATTATTATTTCTTAAACACACTCTATATTTTTTTTGACAACATGAATTAATTTTAAAATTAATTTTAGAAACTTATGTGTTTTTAATTTGGAAAAATGTATTACATATTTGAAATCAGGAGGTCCAATTTTTTTATGTAGTTAAATTTTATTTTTAGACATTATTAATAGTAATTTCAGTAAATAATTTATTTTTAATGGTTAAAGGGTAAATGTAAAGACCCGTAAAATTCAAGTGAAAGTTTTTCTTAATTTTCTTTGGGATTTTACAAGAACGCGGTTTCTGACGGCACTTGATTCTGAGGCCCGGTGTGCCCGGAATTTCTATCCGAAGTTTAGCTCTGGTAGGTTAAGTGAACGAACGAGCGGGTTTTTCTAACATTTGAACCGTTGCTCAGAATCGAATTCTGAGGGCACCGATGGATTCGCAATGCCAGTAATTGCTTAGGAACACCTTTTTCGGAGTTTCGTTTACACGATAGATGTTGATAAAAATTTGTGGAAGGTAAAATAAATTTGAGCATCAATTTTTGTTTTCACTAAGTGGTTTAAAGATTTGGGTGGAAGTTGGGGGAAACCACCCAACATCCCATTGGAGGTTATGAGGGTGGTGGGGCCCACACGAACCCCACCCCCTCATCTTCCCTATCCTTGCATAACCCTTCTTTTAATTTTTCAAGTTGAGTTAATTAATTGAGGGAATTTACTCAACTTTTGAATTCAAATGCTTAAGTTATGTTAATAAAATAAGTGAGGTACTTATTTTATTTTGGTTGGGGACTTGTTTCTTGAGAGGTTTGGGAGAAAAGCTAAGGGAGGCTTGAATATCATCATCTTCTTTGTCGAAGAACACGAAGAACCTGAAGAACGTGAAGAACGCACTGATCTACGACGAAGAACGCTGAATCCTCGGAGATCGACTACGCGACGCCGTGTACCGCGACGCCAACGACGCCTTCTTCTAAGACAATTCTCCTTTCGCTATGCCTCATTCCGCGATGGTTATTTCCGCGACGAACCTCCGTTCAAGCTATGCTCGAGGTTGGGAATTCTTTTATTGTTGATGATATTCGTGTTTTCATTTGTCATCATTCCTCGTACTTTTGGACCACCTGTTACCAATTAATGGGAAGGGACCGTGTAGAGACCCGAAGCTTGACGTACATGGACATTACATTACATTTGCGGAATACTTAGTACATAACAAAAACACACACTAAAGGATCGTAATAGTTTAGTGTCTTTGGAAACTCGGAACGTAATCTTCTAATCGTGGTGAAAGTTCTTCAATATCTCCCATAAAGATCTTCCCTTTTTTTACCTAAAAACCATTCTTTATATTCTGGGGAAAAGAAAACATAAAAGGGTGAGCTCAAATGCTCAGTAAGGGTAAACAAAAGAAATATCAATCACATCATATACATAAGAACATAGCTTTTGGAAATATTAACCTGCAAAAGAGCTCATAATATCATAACATGGGATAAATCATAGAAGTGAAAATGAGATCCCCATAATCATAACATAAAACTTGAAACTTTGTGGCATGCACACATAATCATGGAAAATCATTTCTTGTTAGTCATGACTCATTTCCAAGACTATCTTAGTGGACAAAGTCCCTTTATGAACCGACTTCACTCCTCGTTTCAGTCCAGTATCACTGAACCGAAATAACCTTCCGTTCCAGCCATGTCTATCTCATGAGATATAAAATCATTACCCAATGCATTGGAGGGAGATATAGGTCCCACCCATCTTATAATGAATCCTTTCTTATGTGTGCCACATAATCATAAAACATACATCATCGCATAACACATGTAACAAAAATGGGATTCTTGAAACATCATGACATCATAAATCAATTCATATAAGATAAAGGAATTCATAAACTTAATTCCATCACAACATAGTCAAATCAATGTAAAAATATGGATAGAAACAGAACCCTTTATTATCTTAGATGGAAAATAATTTTGATAAAACACTTGAATTGAATTCTTGAGGAAAATATCCTTTCTTCTTCAAAATCAATATCTTTTCACAAAACATCATGCAATTTTAAAAGAAAGAGATTTTATTGAAAATAGTCATGAAATATTTTAGAGGAAGCTTCTTGAAAATAAGGCTTTATAAAACAGTAGAAATCTGTTCGTGCCGTATAAGTTTAAAAAAACATTCTTCGTACTTTTGTCGGAAAAGTCAAAAAGTACCTCGTACGAAAAACGACAAAAGATTCCTTTCATACGTATTACTAAAAACTCACTGAAGGGTAAAAATGGATTTAAACAATTTTAGGTGGATGGAAATAATATTACATATTGAGTAAACATGGATGTGGATGATAAAATACACCCCAGTAAATACTTACGAATAAACAATCTCGGATAAAAATGAGATTGTGATATTTCCCTTACCTTAGGTCCAACTTTCTTTATAAGTGTCCGAACCTCCTGTATAATGATTTAAATCATGTTATTGACTTATTACAGAATCATATTCATTGTTATGATATCATATATGGTTCCCTTATGACATTATATTACCCGTTCTTTTGAAATTCCATGTTAAAGAAGCGTTTTGGGTAAAATCGTTTCATTTATCGTAGGTGTTTTGACTTGTTGTTCTTGACATCATTATTACTTATATCATGATTTACTCACTTCCAGAATATAAAATATGATTTATATATCATATATATTCAGTATATATATATATAATAGGTAGATAAATAAAATGAAAAACACCGTTCATGGAGACGGTAGTCCGTACGTACGCATGAACGCTGTTTTCCTTTCCTTATTGTCTTGAAATGGAAGTAAGTAGATGACATACATATATATATATACATAAATCCAGTAGCTTTATAATGTCATATATTTCATTATTATTTCTTATATATACATTATAATCATTCTTAAATGGTTAACATGGAGAATGAATCTCATCGCGTCGTGGAGACGGTAGTCCGTACGTACGCACGAGCGATGATATCATTTCTATAAATATTGAATTGAATTGGAGTGGATTATACAATATATCAGAATCAATATGATGTTGTAATAACTATGTATAGTTATTCTTTACACCATAATACCCATCCATGTAAGGTGTTGGTGGAAAATAGATTACACCACGGCGTGGAGACGGTATTCCGTACGTACGCACGCACGGTGATTTCCTTTTTCCGTAGGATGGATAGATGGTGAAATAGGGTTGTTTCATACTTATAATAACATATCAGTATATGAGGGATACTGATGTTATTAGTTCATAATGAAACAACCTAAGAAGAAGAAGTGTAAGAAGAAATAAAGATGAAAGAATTGGTAACGGTAATTACCTCTTCTTTGAAGCGCCTCTTTGACACCTCCTCTTAGGGAACTAAAATTGGTCTTTGAGGAAGACCAGAACCTCTAGAATGTTGATAGGGAAGTGGAGAAGAGATTTTGGCAGGGGTTGGCCGAGCTTGAGTGCTCAAATTGGTGGGAGGAGGAGGGGGAGTAGGTGTCCTTTTATAAGGGAGGAGAGGGGCACCTTAGGAATATCTCAAAATATTATTTTATATTAAAGTCAAAATCGGTTTATAATGGTTCCAAAGGGTCTTATTTCGAAGCTAAAGTGGGGATGGGTCGAAATCCTATCAACCAATAAGATTTAGACAAGTTTAGGGTATTATTTTAACCTTATCAATTAGATATAACTCTAAGTTAAATAATTTTACTTTTACCGTGTCTTTTTGTTTTCTTTCACTATATGGTTAATACACATACTATAACATGCCAAACGAACCCCAAATTGTTTATTATTAAAATATATATCCTTATCTAAGTCATTTGGCCGAACCTTAGATTTTTAGAAATAAAATAACAATTAATAATATAATATTTGATTTAAAAACTATTTTGTGTCAATTTTGACACTATTTGATATATGATTTTTGTGAAAGTCATAACAGAATTATATGTTCGAACCAAGTTGATTAAATAAACACTAATATATCATAGTAACCTAGAAAATTAGTGTAATTCATAAAAAGTCTCAAATTATATTTAGTTTGGTGTTTATAACATCAATTATGTCAATATTTCATTAATAAGATAATTACTGCATCATATTTGTGTCATAAATAAATTAACGTATTTGATGTCTACAAATTACAAATAAAATACAATCATGTAGGAAATCATTTTATATTTCTAATGAATATTTATAGTCAAATTTATCTTATGTATAACCCCATATTAAAAATGTTTTAGTAAATAAACTTTGATTTTAACTCTTTTAACCCTTCTTTAAATAAATTAATAATAAATGTCCTAATCTAACCCAAGTGGGCCTAAATGGTCATATTTTATTCCTAAGTTTGTTTTTGGTCGAAATACACTTGTCCAATAGGATTAGGACATGTGTTAGGGTAATAATAATATCATATTTACCCTTAGTTACCCTATTTACTATTAACCGTGGTAAAAAAAAGTAAAAAGTTACTATTCACCAAAAATTATTTTCATCTCATTGAACCACATTTTAGTCCTTGATATTAACCGTGTCTGTCGGATTTTCGAAATTCCATTCACAGAAGCGGTAAAATTATGTTTTATGAAAAATTCAGTTTTTAACCTACCACTTAGTGGTTTCACTATTCATCAAAAATTGAATGTTTTCAGAAAAGTACCAAAATTTCTCCCTAGGATATAATTGATATTCCGAATTCAAAAATGATTTCTATTTTACAAAATTCCAAACATATAAGTTTCATTTTATAATTAATTTCCACTGTCACAACAAATAGCGTGTTTTTAAGAGATAATAACTATCAAAAGATTGACACTTGTTTATAACTGGTTTAAATGTGAAATTACATCCAATGTCCAACATTGTATTAAATTGTAAAAATATATTCTAAATATACTTTAAAACCACTCAAATTAATAATTTATCAATATTAATTATTTCGATTAAAAAAGTTGTTTTTAATTACAATTTAGTAATTTTCACTATTCATCAGAATATGAAAGTTATCCGAAATGTACCAAAATTTCACCTTAGGCTAAATTCGATATTCCGAATCCAAAAATGAAATTCATTTTGAAAAATAAAATTTAAAAAATTTCAAAAAGTGGTTATTACTATTCATAACGGCTAGTTTTAATAACATTTTAATAGCATATCGCTGTTTAGTGAAACTCGTTATTGCGTACTACACACGCTATCGAGGAAGGTTGTGATTGCGTGTAATGCAAGGCAAGTCATGGATGCGTGTTTTTCCAGCTCCTTTTGGTGTAGCATACAACACAAGACATTAGTGAAATAAAAAAGAATATTTTTCATAAAATCTCGGGCTGTTACATTCTACCCCCCTTAAAATGAATTTCGCCCTCGAAATTCGTCGGGGTTATAAATGGTTTACTATTCGAAAGTTTCTTTAATAGAAACCCACATCGTAAAAAGGAATACCAAAACTTGGCTTTAAAAACTAAAGTATGAAATGTAACGATTACCCAAATAAACTAATCACTGGGTTTCCACATAGGTGAAAATATGGATATGGAAGAGAAATCTAACCATCATGTTCTGATGGAGAGTGGTAGAGAACATGGTTATGGAAAAGCCAGTAATCACAAATCCATAAATTTGTGACGATCTGAGGTACCATCTGATGCATCAGGTATAAGAGAACTAGGACAACATTTTTGGTTTTCAAGATCATTTCCCTAATGTTAAAGAATTTGAATTAGAATAAATACTTACTTTATTTTGGTACAATCTCACTGTTGTTTGTGCCTTTAACAATTTCTACTTCATCTCTTAAATAAATGAAGTTGAATTTGTTATTCGTGAAGTGTTAGCAGATCATGTGATAGAATGACGGGTCATTCCATCTGTCTCAAACAAAAGGTTAGCAAAAATTTTATACATAAGTCGATCTATATGAGATTAATCATATATGGTTCCTAAAATGGACTTATACTTCATATATCATACTTCTTAATATAATAAAACTAGTTTCTACTAAACAGGGACTTCCTGTAGGTCAGTGGTAGGCGATAAAGGTCAGTCGCACTTCGGTTGTGGGTTCTATTCCTACAGCCTTGTCCGAAGCGATGGGTTGTCGCCTGTCCTGCAGGTTGTCCTTTTTCTAAACCTACGTTACTATAACATCCCATCAATAATATCGAAAATCTTCTATCCTTAAACAATACTAACTTATGTCCAACATAATCCAGTCTAATCTTTAGTCTTATACATAATACTGCAGTCCACTCTCATAATATAGTGACAACGATTACCAGAGATTTAATACTGTCGTTGATCCCCATATATCTTGTTGGTCACATTCCAAACATTCAAAGGCCTTAATCTTGTACTCTCTTGAATACCCATTGAACCTTAGTGAAAACTTGAATGCAGTTAAAAGTTAACACTTTTCACATACCAAAATCCTCAAAATTCTATATACTCAAACCATGATATCACTTAGTCCTTATATCAATCATGAGCTCATGAATACTGTTAAACATTTCATTTTCTCGTTTTCCCTTCATTATGTGCATATCATCTTATTTCCAAAAATATCTCAATCACTTTGAATACCACATTAGACCAATACATAAATATTCCAATACTCCATGATACAATATTATTTTGGAATCCCATTACATAAACACTTAATCATTCCACCACATCGTTTTCATATTCAACATTGCCAATAGTGATCGCATGTGACTTCCCTTTGTCCTTTTCCTTAAGCGGTTGCTCATGTCGATCATCACTAACCCTTGGATTAGGGCATTTATTAGCATAATGCCCCATTTCCTTGCACTTGAAGCATTGAAGTGTTGGTTGTACGTTCTCTGCAGTGTTTTCTTTATTCACTTCATTAGAATCCCATTTTCCATTACTTCGACACTCAGCTGCTCGATGACCTTCTTTTCCACACTTAAAACATTTTCTAGTCCCTTTAAGACAATCTCCACCATGCTTCTTTCCACACTTTTTGCATAAAGAAACATTCGTCTTCTTTTCACCATTATTCTGAGTTTTCTCCTTGAACTCCATCTTTCGTTTCTTGTCAAACCCATGAGATGGATATGTAACACCAACTTCCATTTCTACCTTGATAGCACAACGCACAATTTCTTCATAGCTACTGAAGTCTCTTATAGCTAATGCCCTTCGAAGACTTGGTTTTAAGCCACTGAAAAATCGATCAACTTTACTTTCAGGTTGGATGATAATACCAGAAGGGTACCTTGCAAGTCTTGTAAAATTCGCTTCATAGGTACCAACAGATTCATCATCCCTTTGCTTCAGTTCAAGAAACTCTTTCTCCATCTTTGTTCGGAGAATACGAGGGAAGTACTTATTGAAAAATAAGTTTTTGAACTCGTCCCATTCCATAGACTCAATTTCATCCCTTTGCCTCGTATTCTTAATAAGATTCCACCATTGATCAGCATCTCCTTCCAAACGATACACTGCTAGGATGACTTTATCATGTTCAGAACATTGAAGAACTGAAAATATCTTTTCAGTGGTACTGATCCATTGTTCAGCAACAAGTGGATCAGAAGACCCACTGAAAGAAGGTGGACGTTGCCTCATGAAGGACTCAATAGCATATTGTTCCCTTCTCTTCTCATTTGGAAGTCCAGAATGATTCATAGCTTGTGTAAGTATAGCAATAAGATTTTTCACTCCGTCTCCCATAACATTTGTTTGTTCAGGAGGACAATCATTGCATTGTCCATTGCATTGATCAACACGGTTCCTTCGGGTTCCAGCCATCATCTAAAACCCAAAAAGAATAGTGTGAGAGGCAAAAATCATAATAAAGGGGGAGTATCCTCAATATCTAACTTCTTAGGTTAAATTCTAAGATCGTTACCGTAGTTATAGGACTGTATCCTATACGTATACTTATCCTTAGGGACATCCCTATACAAACCTTATAAATATCTCTAGGGATCTCACTAAAGTTCTCGCATCCTAGTTTCCAAAGGTTGACTAAACCTTTCCTCTGATACCAACTGTAGAGACCCGAAGCGTGACGTACATGGACATTACATTACATTTGCGGAATACTTAGTACATAACAAAAACACACACTAAAGGATCGTAATAGTTTAGTGTCTTTGGAAACTCGGAACATAATCTTCTAATCGTGGTGAAAGTTTTTCAATATCTCCCATAAAGATCTTCCCTTTTTTAACCTAAAAACCATTCTTTATATCCTGGGGAAAAGAAAACATAAAAGGGTGAGCTCAAATGCTCAGTAAGGGTAAACAAATGAAATATCAATCACATCATATACATAAGAACATAGCTTTTGGAAATCTTAACCTGCAAAAGAGCTCATAATATCATAACATGGGATAAATCATAGAAGTGAAAATGAGATCCCCATAATCATAAAATAAAACTTGAAACTTTGTGGCATGCACACATAATCATGGAAAATCATTTCTTGTTAGTCATGACTCATTGCCAAGACTATCTTAGTGGACAAAGTCCCTTTCTGAACCGAGTTCACTCCTCGTTTCAGTCCTGTATCACTGAACCGAAATAACCTTCCGTTCCAGCCATGTCTATCTCATGAGATATAAAATCATTACCCAATGCATTGGAGGGAGATATAGGTCCCACCCATCTTATAATGAATCCTTTCTTATGTGTGCCACATAATCATAAAACATACATCATCGCATAACACATGTAACAAAAATGGGATTCTTGAAACATCATGACATCATAAATCAATTCATATAAGATAAAGGAATTCATAAACATAATTCCATCACAACATAGTCAAATCAATGTAAAAATATGGATAGAAACAGAACCGTTTATTATCTTAGATGGAAAATAATTTTGATAAAACACTTGAATTGAATTCTTGAGGAAAATATCCTTTCTTCTTCAAAATCAATTTCTTTTCACAAAACATCATGCAATTTTAAAAGAAAGAGATTTTATTGAAAATAGTCATGAAATATTTTAGAGGAAGCTTCATGAAAATAAGGCTCTATAAAATAGTAGAAATCCGTTCGTGCTGTATAAGTTAAAAAAACATTCTTCGTACTTTTGTCGGAAAAGTCAAAAAGTACCTCGTACGAAAAACGACAAAAGATTCCTTTCATTTGTATTACTAAAAACTCACTGAAGGGTAAAAATGGATTTAAACAATTTTAGGTGGATGGAAATAATATTACATATTGAGTAAACATGGATGTGGATGATAAAATACACCCCAGTAAATACTTACGAATAAACAATCTCGGATAAAAATGAGATTGTGATATTTCCCTTACCTTAGGTCCGACTTTCTTTATAAGTGTCCGAACCTCCTGTATAATGATTTAAATTATGTTATTGACTTATTACAGAATCATATTCATTGTTATGATTTCATATATGGTTCACTTATGACATTATATTACCCGTTCTTTTGTAAATTCCATGTTAAAGAAGCGTTTTGGGTAAAATCGTTTCATTTATCGTAGGTGTTTTGACTTGTTGTTCTTGACATAATTATTACTTATATCATGATTTACTCACTTCCAGAATATAAAATATGATTTATATATCATATATATTCAGTATATATATATATAATAGGTAGATAAATAAAATGAAAAACACCGTTCATGGAGACGGTAGTCCGTACGTACGCATGAACGCTGTTTTCCTTTCCTTATTGTCTTGAAATGGAAGTAAATAGATGACATACATATATATATATACAAAAATCCAGTAGCTTTATAATGTCATATATTTCATTATTATTTCTTATATATACATTAAAATCATTCTTAAATGGTTAACATGGAGAATGAATCTCATCGCGTCGTGGAGACGGTAGTCCGTACGTACGCACGAGCGATGATATCATTTCTATAAATATTGAATTGAATTGGAGTGGATTATACAATATATCAGAATCAATATGATGTTGTAATAACTATGTATAGTTATTCTTTACACCATAATACCCATCCATGTAAGGTGTTGGTGGAAAATAGATTACACCACGGCGTGGAGACGGTATTCCGTACGTACGCACGCGCGGTGATTTCCTTTTTTCGTAGGATGGATAGATGGTGAAATAGGGTTGTTTCATACTTATAATAACATATCAGTATATGAGGGATACTGATGTTATTAGTTCATAATGAAACAACCTAAGAAGAAGAAGTGTAAGAAGAAATAAAGATGAAAGAATTGGTAACGGTAATTACCTCTTCTTTGAAGCGCCTCTTTGAGACCACCTCTTAGGGAACTAAAATTGGTCTTTGAGGAAGACCAGAACCTCTAGAATGTTGCTAGGGAAGTGGAGTAGAGATTTTGGCAGGGGTTGGCCGAGCTTGAGTGCTCAAATTGGTGGGAGGAGGAGGGGGAGTAGGTGTCTTTTTATAAGGGAGGAGAGGGGCACCTTAGGAATATCTCAAAATATTATTTTATATTAAAGTCAAAATCGGTTTATAATGGTTCCAAAGGGTCTTATTTCGAAGCTAAAGTGGGGATGGGTCGAAATCCTATCAACCAATAAGATTTAGACAAGTTTAGGGTATTATTTTAACCTTATCAATTAGATATAACTCTAAGTTAAATAATTTTACTTTTACCGTGTCTTTTTGTTTTCTTTCACTATATGGTTAATACACTTACTATAACATGCCAAACGAACCCCAAATTGTTTATTATTAAAATATATATCCTTATATAAGTCATTTGTCCGAACCTTAGATTTTTAGGAATAAAATAACAATTAATAATATAATATTTGATTTAAAAACTATTTTGTGTCAATTTTGACACTATTTGATATATGATTTTTTTGAAAGTCATAACAGAATTATATGTTCGAAACAAGTTGATTAAATAAAAACTAATATATCATAGTAACCTAGAAAATTAGTGGAATTCATAAAAAGTCGCAAATTATATTTAGTTTGGTGTTTATAACATCAATTATGTCAATATTTCATTAATAAGATAATTACTGCATCATATTTGTGTCATAAATAAATTAACTTATTTGATGTCTAAAAATTACAAATAAAATACTATCATGTAGGAAATCATTTTAGATTTCTAATGAATATTTATAGTCAAATTTATCTTATGTATAACCCCATATTAAAAATGTTTTAGTAAATAAACTTTGATTTTAACTCCTTTAACCCTTCTTTAAATAAATTAATAATAAATGTCCTAATCTAACCCAAGTGGGCCTAAATGGTCATATTTTATTCCTAAGTTTGTTTTTGGTCGAAATACACTTGTCCAATAGGATTATGACATGTGTTAGGGTAATAATAATATCATATTTACCCTTAGTTACCCTATTTACTATTAACCGTGGTAAAAAAAAAGTAAAAAGTTACTATTCACCAAAAATTATTTTCATCTCATTGAACCACATTTTAGTCCTTGATATTAACCGTGTCTGTCGGATTTTCGAAATTCCATTCACAGAAGCGGTAAAATTAAGTTTTATGAAAAATTCAGTTTTTAACCTACCACTTAGTGGTTTCACTATTCATCAAAAATTGAAAGTTTTCAGAAAAGTACCAAAATTTCACCCTAGGCTATAATTGATATTCCGAATTCAAAAATGATTTCTATTTTACAAAATTCCAAACATATAAGTTTCATTTTATAATTAATTTCCACTGTCACAACAAATAGCGTGTTTTTAAGAGATAATAACTATCAAAAGATTGACACTTGTTTATAACTGGTTTAAATGTGAAATTACATCCAATGTCCAACATTGTATTAAATTGTAAAAATATATTCTAAATATACTTTAAAACCACTCAAATTAATAATTTATCAATATTAATTATTTCGATTAAAAAAGTTGTTTTTAATTACAATTTAGTAATTTTCACTATTCATCAGAATATGAAAGTTATCCGAAATGTACCAAAATTTCATGTTAGGCTAAATTCGATATTCCGAATCCAAAAATGAAATTCATTTTGAAAAATAAAATTTAAAAAATTTCAAAAAGTGGTTATTACTATTCATAACGGCTAGTTTTAATAACATTTTAATAGCATATCGCTGTTTAGTGAAACTCGTTATTGCGTACTACACACGCTATCGAGGAAGGTTGTGATTGCGTGTAATGCAAGGCAAGTCAAGGATGCGTGTTTTGCAATCTCCTTTTGGTGTAGCATACAACACAAGACATTAGTGAAATAAAAATGAATATTTTTCATAAAATCTCGGGCTGTTACAGACCGGACCACAAAAACACGGCCGACCCTCCTCCCCTTTTATCATGTCTTCCTTGTGGTGGAATGGAACAAGGATGGCGCGGTTCCGTCCCACCACACGGGGTCATTCGCAAGGAATGCGCGGCACCGTCGCGCCGTGCCTTTGAATCGAACAAGAACGCAGCGCCGTGGCGCCGCGCTGAAGAACCCCGAAAACCACTGTGGCCGGAGCGGGGCTGCGGAGGAGTGGTGCGGAGTCGTCGCACCATGCCAGACGGTCCAAGGCCATGAAATAGGCTGTGGTGGGGTAGGGGAACCAGCATCCAGTTCCGGGCTGCTGATGTCGGAGCTGGGGGACCGGCCCTTGCAAGTCCCGAGTCGGAAGCAGCGGGCCTGCCAGAGCTGGCCGGACGAATAGTGCAAGAGCCGGGGGTTTGAAACCCCTGGCTGTCTGGACGTGAGCGGCCCCCATTATGGGGTCATGGTTACAACAAGTGGGGTGCAGCCCCCCCCCCCCCCCCCCCCGCATCCCTAACAGCTCGGCCGTTCGGCCGAGCCGCCTGGCCAGTGCGCCGGGCCGCCAGCGCGCCGGGCCACCGATCCGGGCCGTGCCCAGGCCGAGTCGGGCCGAGCTGCGCCATTCGGGTCGTGCCACGCCCAAGCGGGCTGGACCTGGACCCGGGATGGGTCGACTCGGTTCGGGCCGAGCCAGAGGGTATCAGACCGGGACGGACTGGGCCCGAACCCCCACTTCCGGACTATTTGGATCTGTTGCCTATAACATGGGTTGTGGACCTCCAATCGACACACCATCAGCGGCGATGTGATCCCCGGAACGAGATGGGCATTTTTATTTTTTACACTCAAGGTTTCAGAGTACTTTGGGTTCGGTCGGGTTGGTTCGTACACGAAACCAACAGGGCCCTCGGAGCAGAAACACTTATAACATGAGCTTCGGACGTCCGATTGACATGATGTCGACTTTGTTGGATTCCTCTATGTGAGAAGTACCTTTTGGCTTAATCCTCTCGAAGTTTGGACATAGTTGGAGTATGGTCGGTTTGGTTTTGTCTTAAAAACCAACCGGGTCCCTTGGACGAAAAATCCAATAACTCTCAGACCTGGCGTCCGATTAATGCATCGTATGTGACATTGAGTTCCTGTTGACGTTAGGGATCTTTTGGAAATATCAACTCCAGACTATGTGTTAGATGATTTATCAGCCCCTCGGCTCGTGGAGCGGACCCTCCCGAACGAGCTTGCTATGTGCGGGAACCCTAGAGCTGGCAGTGACTACGACGATGATGACGACTGTATAGAAATCCTCTGTGGATTTGATGATGATGAATACAACACTCAACGATCCTACGTGGATCGGTGCTACCGATCCTGTGTGGGTCATATCTTATGTGCATCAGTGCTCAGTGGTCCTGTGTGGGCCAGCGACTACAGATCCAGTGTGGGTCCGATCCTGTGTGGGTCATTGCGGGTGTTAGTTACCTATAAATCCTTTGTGGGTCATTGCGGGGGTTAGTACCTATCGATCCTGTGTGGGTCTGATGACTTAGATGAATCAGTGGCTATATCTGATCATCTCTATCGTCATACGAAGATGTATACATGTGTGAGCTGAATCTTGACTTTCAATCTTTATGTTCGATAAGATTGACTTGATATCCTGTGTGGATTACGTTATGATTTCCTGTGTGGATTAGGTTGTGATTTACTATGTGGAACGGGATACATTTTCCTTTGTGGATTGGGTTGTACTTGGGATCGGATGTTGGAGCTGAACTGGAATTGATGACTTAGGTATATGTGTGGGCATATACTTAAGCAGTGTCAGATGTTACTTCGTGATTGTATTTTTCCTTTGGGGATTATCCTTTGTGGATTCTGGGAGAACGTCGGGGGTCTCAGGGTCCCTACTGAGTAACTTATACTCACTCCTGCACGGGCTATGCCCACACTATGTTGTGTTGGTTGCAGATGACAGACATTTTTGATCGTGGTAGAGGCACGAGGAGCAAGACGGTACCCGGAGGTGGACCATTGGGTGGGGCGTACTCGGAGCAGACGACTGGAACCGAGGAGCTGTGGAGGCTATCTGTACCCACCCATTAGGTGGTACATCCAGTGGACGGTTCGAGGTTGCAGTTTTACTTTCAGTTGCTATTTTCCCTTTCCAGTTGTACTTTACATTCAGTTTGGGTTTGTATTCTAACCCACATACTTTTCCGCACTTACAGTTGTACCCAGTTTTACTTAGTGTTTACTTCTACTGCTTGCTTGCTCTGTGGTGTTTGTTTACATTACAAAGAAAATGTCTTCCCTTTTTATCGGGGATTACGCCTTGGTTCTAGTCGCCATCCCCTAGCCTATGGAAGGCGGGCTTGGGGTAGTCACGACACGAGCCCCGAGGACGGTTCATGACAAATGGGTATCAGAGGAGTTCGGTTTTACCATAGAACTTTGGACTCTGATCTTTCTTCTATGTGATGAAATAGTGTTAAGCATATTGGGTGTGGTTATCAGTCCAGGGAGTCCAGTGTTGGTGCGGCGGACGACGTATCCGTACACCGGGACCCTGACTTCTGATTTCCGACTTAATGCACGAAAACATTTATTGCATGTTTGTTTCAAGTTTTCTTTGTGATTATGTTATGTCAGCTCACCAGGTATACTGTTTGACCGTGGCGCACCTGTTTCTTTTCAGGATGGCCCCACGATGGCAGCCAGCTTGGGTTACGAGAGTTGTGCGTGATGACAGACCACTGTGCGAGGAGGCCTCGGTACAAGGCCCTTTGATAGCAGAGACATCGACAGTACCTCTACCCACCGAGCCACTGATTCTACCTGCCCCAGCCACTGAAAATTCACGCCGTCTTATTGCACTGCATGAGTTTCAGAATCAGTGACCACCCAGTTTCAGCAGGGAGACGATCCCTCAGGCAGCCGAGGATTGGATGGAGGCAGTTGTATGAGTTTTCAGGTTAGTGAGGACACCAGCAGACCTCATGGTGATCCCTGCATCGAGCCTCCTGCACACGGTAGCAGGAAGATGGTGGAGCATGATGCTCAAAGTGCACGAAGAGGCATAAATCCTCTAGACAAACTTTGAGAGCCTCTTCCGCTCAGAGATCATC
The DNA here is from genome assembly GCA_963277665.1 of Viscum album. Classification (NCBI taxonomy): domain Eukaryota; kingdom Viridiplantae; phylum Streptophyta; class Magnoliopsida; order Santalales; family Viscaceae; genus Viscum; species Viscum album. The sequence continues at coordinate 1,098,287,182 of OY728148.1, forward strand.
TTAGCCACCCTCTGTGTGGTGCGCATTTAGGAGATTTTACAGCTACGGCAGGGCACCTTGACGGTCTCCCGGTACTCGGAGAGATTTACCGATCTCTCACACTATTCGACAAACATGGTATGGGACCCTTTATTCTGGGCCCGGAACGTTGAGCAGGGATTGAGGCATGAGATCATGGCATCGCTGATCGCCCTCAACATTCCGTCTCAGGCAGAGGTACTGGAGCGAGCCCTTCTGATCGAGAGTATCCTTGCTGAGCCTACATCAGTGGCGAGACCTACCGCAGGGCGGCACACAGCAGAGTCATCTGAAATAGGCAGTCGACGGATGAATCATGGGTACAGGAAGACCAGACCCTCAGGAAGACGACCTCAGGACACTAGCTCAGCAGTGCGGGGCACACAGCACAGAGTCAGTCTTTTGAGAGGCTGACAGAGCTACGCATGCGGCGGGCATGGCCACATGGCTCGTGACTGCCCGACCCGCTGTGCAGAGTAGCAGAAGATGGTTGAAGGACCACCCATGCAGATGTAGAGGGTCGACCGTGGTCGTCCGGATGGAGCAGGCGGACGAGGCAGAGGAGCTGGCTGAGCAGCAGGTGGTGGGAGATGCTTTGAGGCTCTACCACCACCACCACCAGGAGGTCCACCCAGACCACAGGGAGCTGGCGGGCAGAGACATGCACAGCTCCAAGCAGTGGAGGCCTAAGACTACGGTGCTCCCTAGATAATTTGAGGTACTATATGCGTCTATTGCACCCTTGTTGTAGTTACTATAGATACAAGAGTGAGTCATTATTTCATAGCTGCTACCCTTATTCGGAGCTCAGAGATTCTGATGGAGCCGTTGGCTTGATCCTTACGGCTAGAGACTCCTACAGGAGAAGACTCAATGATTACGCACTGGTATCGGCAGTGTGAGCATACTCTAGGAGGCAAGAGCTTCAACTGGGATCTTCTTGTAGAGGTGTCGAGGCATTACAACGTCATCATGGTCATGGATTGGTTATCTATAGTCCATGCTTAGATTGACTGTTTTAGGTGAATGGTGCGATGTGTATGCACCGTCGGGAGCAGGTCCACCTTCACCGACAAGAAGGGAGCCTTTTCAGCATAGGTTGGACTCACGCAGAGGAGAGGACAGCCCATCACTCATCAGTTGTCTAGCCTCATCCTAGGAGCAGTTGACGTGCAGAGTCCTGGTTTTCCTGTAGTGGTGGATCAGTATGTGGACGTTTTTTCCGAAGACGTTCCAGGACTACCTCCTCGCATAGAGGTAGACATTTATTTTGTCCTATACCCCGAGACAGCCCCGATATCCACTCCAGCATATCGGATGGCCCCCACTGAGTTTCGAGAGCTACGGGTACAGTTGGAAGACTTGCAGGGCAAGAGATTCATCCGACCTGGTGTTTCACCCTGGGCTTCCCCGATATTGTTCACCATGAAGGTGGACAAGAGCTTGCAACTTTGTGTCGACTATAGTCGCCTGAACCAGGTGACCGTGGGGAACAAGTATCCGCTAACAAGGATTGACGACCTCTTTGATCAGATCAAGGGAGCACGGTGGTTCTCGAAGATAGACCTCAGGTCAGGCTATCATCATCATAGAGTTCGGGACGAGGACGTGCAGAAGACGACCTTCAGATGTCAGTATAGCCACTATGAGTTCTTGGTTATGCCATTCGGCGTATCCAATGCTCAAGCAGTGTTCAAGGCCCCCATTAATAGGATCTTTTAGCCATACCTTGATCGATTTGTCGTGGTCCTCATCGAAGACATTTTGATTTACTCGACAGCCGAGGAGGAGCACGCCTACCACTTGGGGGTTGTACTTGACACACTCCGATAGCACCAGATTTATGGAAAGCTCTTGAAGTGTCAGTTCTAGATACGTGAGGTCCACTTCTTGGGACACATCATCTCTAAGGTGGGTGTTGCAATAGATCCGATGAAGATCGAGGCAGTGCTAGCTTGGGAGCCAACTAGGAGTGTGACGGAGGTGCAGAGTCTCTTGGGACTAGATGGGTACTATCAGAGATTTGTGCCAGACTTCTCCAGAGTTGCAGCACCACTCTCAGCCTTGACGAAGAAGGGGAAACCCCTTGTGTGGTAAGACAGATGTCAGCAGAGCTTTCATGAACTGAGACAGAGATTGACCAGCGCGCTTATCTTATGGCTACCGGAGGAGGGAGTTGGGTACGTAGTTTACTACGATGCATCAGGGACCAGAATTGGATGTTTCATAATACAGAATCAGGCCATCATCACATATGGTTCACGTCAGTTGAGGCAGCATGAGCAAAACAACACTACCCATGACCTGGAGTTAGCAGTAGTGGTCTTCTCTATGAAGACATGGAGGCACTATCTGATGGGAGAGCGCTTTACAGTATATTCTAACCATTAGAGTCTGAGGTACATCTTCTATCAGAAGGACCTGAACCTGAGACGGCGATGATGGCTCGAGTTTCTCCAGGACTATGACATTGAGATAGTATATACTCCTGGGAAGGGGGACGTAGTTGCCGATGCTCTCAGAAGGAGGACGAACATACAGCTAATTAGGGAGGAGACATAGCAACTAGCTTCATTGTAGATATCCTTCATGGATAGAGATGGAGCAGCCTTCCATCAGTCACTCGCAGTTACTCCTCCGCTGCTGCAGCGGGTCAGAGAGGCACAACGTGCGGACGCCGACTGTGAGACGTGGCGTGCGCAGATATCCTCAGGACATGCAACTGATGGTTTCTCCCTTGGAGGAGATCACGAATCCCTTTTTAGATGCCATACCTTTGTACCAGCTGCTTTACAGGAGGAGGTGATGAGAGAGTTTCACACTTCCCCTTTAGCGGTACATCCTAGAGTGGCGAAGATAAACCAGGATCTCAGACGACAGCACTGGTGGCCGGGCATGATGAAGGTTGTGGTAGAGTTCATTTCTCGATGCCTCACCTGCCAGCAGGTGAAGGTAGAGCACTAGGTACCAACATTCTTAGTACAGCCCTTGGAGGTTCCAGAGTAGAAGTGGGACGGCATATCTATGGTCTTCGTGACTGGACTTCCATGCACTTCTAGAGGTCACGAATACATTTGGGTGATTGTCGACTGACTCACCAAGTCAGCTCACTTCTTACCCATCAGAGAGAAGGGCTCAGTGGAGATCTTGGGATGTCTCTATGTTCAGGAGATTGTGCGGCTTCATGGTGTTTCATCGTCTATCATATTCGATCGAGATGCTCGCTTTACATCCCGACATTGGAAGGGGTTTCAGGAGGCATTCGGGACACAGCTACGTCTGAGTACCGCCTTTCATCCTAAGACAGATGCTCAGACAGAGAGGACTATTTAGACTCTCGAAGACATGCTCCGCGCAGGTGTCCTTGACCTTGTTCGCAGGTGGGAGTACCACCTACCCATGGTGGAGTTCGCATACTACAATAGCTACCACTCCACTATCGGGATGGAACAATACAAGGCGTTGTACTACTGACCTTGCAGATATCCTCTATGTTGGACAGTCCCTGGGGAGTCAGCACTTGTGGGACCAGAGATGGTCCAGGCCACGACAGAGAAGGTCCATGTCATCCAAGAGTGGATGAGGACAGCTCAGAGCTGGCAGAAGTCTTATGCTGACAGGAGTTGGGGACCACTGGAGTTCAAGGATGGCGACCACGTCTTCTTGCGGGTCTCACCTCGACGTGGTATACAGAGATTTGGCCGAGGCGGCAAGTTGTCTCCACAATTCATCAGACCATTCCAGGTCCTCAGCAGGATTGGAGAGGTGGCTTATCGCCTGGCTCGACCACCTCACATGCACCAAGTGCATGATGTCTTCCATGTATCTCAGCTGAGGCGATACATGCACGACCCGACACATATCATTGGCCATGGGGAGCTGGACATAGATGATGGGGGGACATTTGTATAGGTCCCAGTGGAGATCAAGGATTGATAGGAGCAGGTCCTACAAGGATGTTCAATTCCTCTATTGTGCATCAGATGGCAGCATGGAAGCCTCCAGAAGAGAACTTGGGAGCGGGAGGCTCAGATGCGTGCTCAGTACCCACATTTGTTTCCCTAGTTTTTTATGTATCTTTACAGGGACATAAAGCCCTGAGGAGGCAGTAATGTAAAGACTCATAAAATTCAAGGGAAATTTTTTCTTAATTTTATTTGGGATTTTACAGGAATGGGGTTTCTGACAGCACTTGATTCCAAGGCCCGGTGTGCCAGGAATTTCGATCCGAAGTATAGCTTGGGTACGTTCAGTGAAAGAACGAGCGGGTTTTACTAACTTTTGAACTAGTTCTTGGAATCGAATTCCGAGGGCACCGATGGATTCACAGAGCCAGTAATTGCTTAGGAACACCTTTTCTGGAGTTGCGTTTACACGAGAGAAGTTGTTAAAAATTTGTGGAAGGTAAAATAAATTTGAGCATCAATTTTATTTTTCACTAAGTGGTTTAAATCTTTGGGTGGAAGTTAGTGGAAACCACCCAACATTCCGTTGGAGGTTATGAGGGTGGGGGCCCACACAAACCCCACCCCTTAATCTTCCGTAACCTTCCATAAGCCTTCTTTTAATTTGTCAAGTTGAGTAAATTAATTGTGGGAATTAATTCAACTTTTGAATTCAAATGCTTATGTTATGTTAATAAAATAAGTGACGTTATTATTTTATTTTGGTTGGGGACTTGTTGCTTGATAGGTTTGGGAAAAAATCTAAGGGAGGCTTGAAGAACTTCATCTTCTTTGGCGAAGATCATGAAGAACACGAAAAACACACCAATATCCAACAAAGAACGCCGAATCCTTGGAGATCGACTATGGGACACTGTGTACTGTGACGCCAACGACGCCTTCTTTAGCGACAATTCTCCTTTCACGATGCCTTCTTCCGCGACGGTTATTTCCGCGATGAACCTCTATTCAAGCTACACTCGAGGTAGGTAATTCTTTTATTGTTGAGGATATTCGTGTTTTCATCTGTCATCATTCCTCGTACATTTGGACCACTTGATACCAGTTAACGAGAGCGGGCCAGACCACACAAACATGGCCTACCCTCCTCATCTTTTTTCTAGTCTTCCTTGTGGTGGAATGGAACGAGGATGGCGCAGTGACATCGCACAACGCGGGGTCATGTGGCAAGGTATGCGAGACAATGTCGCGCCGCGCCGGAGAACCCCGAAAAACACCACGGCCCGAGCGGGGCTGCGGCGGAGGGGCGTGGCGCCGTCACGCCACGCCAGACAGTCCAAGGCCATGGCAGAGTAGGGGAACCAGTGGCCGGTTCTGTGCCACTGGCTTCGGAGCAGGGGGACCGGACCTTGCCGGTCCCGAGTCGGCAGCAGCCGGCCGGCCGGAGCTAGCTCACCGGATAGTGGAAGTGTCGGGGGATCAAAACCCCTGGCTGTCTGGACGCGAGCGACCCCCATTTTGCGGCTGCGGTTAAAACATGAGGGGGGCAGCCCCCCCCCCCCCCCCCCCCCCCCCACCCCCCACATCCCGAACGGCTCGACCATTCGGCCGAGTCCCCTGGCTAGCGCGACGGGCCGGGCCGCGCCCAGGCCGGGCCAGGCCGCACCCAAGCGGGGCTGGGCCGCGCCCATGTGGGCCGGACCCAGACCTGGGACGGGTCGACCCGGTTCGGGCCGACCTAGAGGGTATCGAGTCGGGTCGGACCGGGCCTGAACCCCCACTTCTGGACTGTTTCTGTCCGTTGCCCATAACATGGGCTATGGATCTCCGATCGACGCACCGTCTGTGGCAATGTGACCCTTGGAACAATACAGTCGTTTCGATTTATTACACTCAAGGTTTCTGAGTACATTGTGTTCGGCCGGGATGGTTCGTACACGAAACCTACTGGGCCCTCGGAGCGGAAACACTTATAACCTGAGCTCCAGACGTCCGATTGACGTGCCGTCGACATTGTTGGAATCCTCTAAGTGAGACGGACCTTTTGGCTTACTCCAGTCAAGGTTTGGACGCAATTGGAGTACAGTAGGGTTGGTTGTTTCATAAAATCCACCGGTTCCCTGGGACGAAAAGGCCAATAACTCTCAGACCGGGCGTCCGATTAACGCGTCCTCTGTGACGTTGAGTTCCTATTGACGATGTATAACATTTGGTTACATCAACTCCGGACTATGTGTCAGATGGTGTATCATCCCCTTAGCTCATGGAGCGGACCCTCTCGAATGAGTTTTCTATGTGCGGGAACCCAAGGGCTGGCTGCGACTACGACGATGATGATGACTGTACAGAAATCCTCTGTGGATTTGACGGTGATGACTACAGCACTCAGTGATCCTACGTGGATCACTGCTACCGATCTTGTGTGGGTCAGATCCTATGTGGGTCAGTGCCCAGCCATCCTATGTTGGCCAGCGGCTACAGATCCTGTGTGGGTCCGATCCTATGTGGGTCATTGCGGGGGTTAGTTACCTATCAATCCTTTGTGGGTCATTGCGGGGGTTAGTACCTATCGATCATGTGTGGGTACGAAGACATAGATGAATCAGTGGCTATATCTGATCATCACTATCGTCATACGAATAAGTATAACAGTGTGAGCTGAATCTTGACTTTCAATATTTATCTTCGATAAGATTTACTTGATATCCTTTGTGGATTATGTTATGCTTTCCTGTGTGGATTGGGTTGTGATTTACTCTGTGGAACCGGTTACGTTTTCCTATGTGGACTGGGTTATACTTGGGATCAGATGTTGGAGTTGAACTGGAATTGATGAATTAGGTATATGTATGGGCATATACATAAGCAGTGTCGGATGTTACTTTGTGATTGTATCTTTCCTTTGTGGATTATCCTTTGTTGATTCTGGGAGACCATCAGGGGTCTCCGGGTCCCTACTGAGTAGCCTATACTCACCCTTTCACGAGCTATGCCCGTACTATGTTGTGTTGGTTGCAGAAGACGGACATCGCTGATCGTGGTAGAGGCATGAGGAGTAGGATGGTACCTAGAGGTGGACTACTGGGCGGGGCATACTCGGAGCAGAAGGCTGGACCCGAGGAGGTGTGGAGGCTATCTGTACCCACCCTTCATGTGGGACTTCCAGTGGACAGTTCAAGGCTGTGATGATACTTTCAGTTTCTATTTTCCCTTTCCAGTTGTACTTTACTTTCACTTTGGGTTTCTATTCTGGCCCGCATACTTTTCCGCACTTACAGTTTCACCCAGTTTTATTTATTGTTTACATCTACTGCTTGCTTGTTCTGTGGTGTTTGTTTACTTTACAAAGGAAATGCCTTCCCTTTTTATCGGGGATTACGCCTTGGTGCTAGTCGCCAGCGCCTGGCCTATGGAAGGCGGGCATGGGGTAGTCATGGCACGGGCCCCGAGGATGGGTCGGGACTGTAAATCTGTCAAATAATGGTAAACAATAAAATTATAAAAATATTAAATTACCTTAACACATTTCCTAATACTATTGGAAGATTCTTGTCTAACCATGACTATCCTTGGGCCAATTTTAGGACCCCCTTGATCCACTTGTTAGTGAATATGAAATTTTATAAAAATTAATTTAAAGTTAAGAAAAATGTAAAAAAACATATATCTTTTAGTAAAATTTTTTTAGAGGGTTATATAAGTGATAGTTTCAACTATAAATATTTATTATAAGTATAAATAATTTCATACTTTGTGGTATTTTATTTATAATTATTATACATCAATTAAATAAATTTATTTATGACACAATAATTATGTAGTGATTACATTTTTAATGAATGTTTTAAATAAATGAGAATATAAATATTAAAATAAAAATATTTTTAAACATTTTATGGCATAATAGAATTTTTGTGATATTAATGACTTGTTATATTTGAATTAATAAAGCTTCATTGAAATAATCATGTTTTCATAAATTTTTTAAAAGTATCTATATGAGTAGTTATAAATTTCCATAGATGAGTTTTTAAAAAAAATAATATTTCATTAAATGTTAAAATAATCCTAAAAATATATTATTCGGAAAACATACAGATATAATGTTAGAAATGAAAATAATGATCCATTTTGGGTCACATGGAATTTTCTAGTAAATATATTAACAATATATTATGAATAAATAATTGGACATGGTAAATAGTAAATTAGTTAACTAAGGGTTAAAGCTAGAAGATAAGTTTAATTTTAATCCCAAAACATTTCATAAACACATTTTATGAGGGGATTCAAAACAAGCATCACCTTATATTATAATTAAATTTTTTGGGGAACTTTTGACTTCGCAATTCAGTCTATAATAAAATAATATTTTCAAACATTTTTAAAAATCCCCTCCCCCCTTATAGAAGGTCGTCACCTCTAACCCATTACTCACAACTCTCGAACCTCATAGCTCCAAAAAGCTCTGCTACAGTAATATCCAAAAATCCCTATCTTCTTCCTTGAAAACTTACCGTTGAAATAATTCAATTCATGAATGCTATTTAGTTCAAACCAATGGGAGTGATCTGATTTAAAGGTAACAAATTCTCTCATGTTCTTTTTTTTATTCTCTACTCCACACGATCTTCCTATTCACTGATTACATAACAAAAACAGTATCCTCAATAAAAAAAGTTTTTATTTTTATAATTATTCTAACTAAACTTCCACACACCTTCATCTAATAGATACGAAAATACTTTTTATGTGGACGGTGTACAACTGCCTCACAAAACGATGATTGTTCAATTATATCTTACCGCCGCTCTTTGTGAAAATTTTAATATATCTACAATTATAAATGATATATACTAAATTTTTTCCCTATTATTATTTAATTGTCATTTATAATATATTTTTATACATTTCATGTAGTATATATATGATAATTTCATTTGAATAAGTGCGTACTACCTCCCCGTCAAAGTAATATGACTTGTTCATTCTATACATGAAACGTATAAAGTATTAAATTAATGAACATATGTAACATATATAGAATATATATGATAGTGAAATTATAACATACCTATTAAACAAATTTTTTAATTCTATTATATAAGATAAAGAAATGAAATTAGCATTCAAGCGTACGAACGACTTGATGTATCCAAGAACAATGCATTTCATTTATCATGCCCAAATGCTATCGATGATTATAAATACATAAATACTGGATATATATGATATATATGATCTATAATTATTGATTATAATTATGAATATGACGGAATTTTTACCACCTGGACAATTTTTAATTATAAAAAGTTCATTTTCAACTCAATTACCCAATAATGACAAAATGATTGATATTAACTTAAATAATAATGTAATTTGTATGAAATTTTAATAAGTGATTTAAAAGGAAAAAATGTATATAGATCTTAATCATATAGAAATTATCTTATTTTTATTATTCCGGAATTTAAAGAACTAATGATTCATGTCGGACATGAGGTAAGGGTACACGTTAACCCTATTTCTATTATTTTGGTTAAAATTTTACTTCTTGATTATATCGGGCTATGATTATTTGAGAAATAAATATTGTGGTCCTATGTTGTATTTATAATTCATTAATCTTTACATATATTTAATACACATAATTGAATTATTTTATTACAAAAAGATCTTTTTAAGGGAATATTTCACGCTCCTCTTTTATTTAAAAAGTTCTTTATGTTATATCTTATAATTTCTCTTTTATCATGTTGAGATATGTATATATATGTCCTTATTTATGTAAATATTTTTTTAATGTGATAAGAGACCCATTTATCGTCCAAAAAATAATTTTCTAAATTCTAATATGGTGTCATTAGCGTGCCAAATTTTCATAAGGGATTAAGTCACAATCTCTTTTCATTGACTAATATATTGATATTGTGGACCTTTATTATCATATAAGGTGTATATATTACGAAATCTAAATATAATAACATGAATTTCATTATTCCCATGATATTTTATGTTCTTTTTAATGTTATTCATTAAGTTTTTTTACTCAAGTATTTTCTCAAGTAGTAATATACTCTTTAACTAAAACATTGATTTAAATTTTTTAAATATATAATTTTTAAAATATTTCTAATTAATTCCCACATTTTCAAAATGTTTTTAATGATATATTTATATAAAAATTTACTTTTAAAAATTTCCATTCTTATATAATTTTTAATCTGGTATGGGACCCTTTGACTCAAAAATATATTTATTAAATAATTTAAATTGTTTTCAAATTGAATATTTTCTCTATGAAGTGTTTTACAAAACAAAAAAACGAATGTTTTTTAACGTATGCGTTGACAATGATCTTTCTGCCACCCTGAGTACTATATGATATCTGGATTCATTATGAAGTTATACTTTTTTTAAAAGGAAAATAAATACCATATACCCTTTTACATATCTTGTTATTGAAAATGGTTTTGAGAAATCATTGATTATTTATATATCTTGAAATGATGTATTGTGATTGCAATGTAGAAATGTTATATTTCTTAAATTCGTGTTTTATATGTTATTTTTTTGGGTATTGTTTAATTATATGGGTGGTTCCATGATAGACCTAGGGCTGTGAGATCGAGTTATCTCTCCAATGCATTGGGTAACGTGAAGGGATTAAACATTAATGTTTATCCTAAGAGGTTTTGGTAATATATTGTGAATGGTATTCCAAACGTAACCCCCTTTGCAGTTATGAAATCTTAAATGTAATTATGTAAAAGAAGGAATAAGTTACCTTTATGTTTTATTATTTCTATGTTCTATTAACAAATATTATGATTTTTATGAGGTATGTTAATGACCAAATGTTTTATGATTTAAAAATATGATTTCATTGATTTGTATGTATTTATGGACTAATTCTTTATTTCCTCATTTTATAACCCATACAGTGATTTTTATACTCATCCAATGATTTTGAAATGTTTTCCACATGAATTAAAGATGAATACGATCAAGGATGAGATCATAGAAAATTCATGTTGTTTAACACATAAAACTAGACATGTTTCTTTTTTCGTATTTTTTATTTTATAAAAAATTGGATACAGAGTAGAATATTCTACATGTAATATTAAAGTTGTTATGTTTAATTTATGAATTAATTATATAATTATCTTAACAAGAAAACATCATCAATGTGAATTATTAACTTAATTCAAGATTTTTTATTGTTCAGGAATTGGACCTTATATTTGGTATTATAGGTCAGTTTAGATATCTTTAGAGGTTAGGGTGTTATTTAAGCATAAGTGACATTAACATAATGGATAAAATATTATAAATTTTTCATAGGTATTTTTGATAAATTTAATGAGTTTAAGATAAAATGAATAAATATATATTATTATTTATTATCCTCAGAAGATATTATTTGATAATTATACTGATATAATCACACTAATATTTTTGGTTTCAGTAAATGTTGGGATCTAGTAGGAACCCAAGTAAAAATGAATGTGAAGAAAACTGAGATTGTTTTCTGAATAAGAAATAGAATGATATGGGAGCTCCAATGAGAATTCTTGTGGTTATTCTCAACCAACAATCTTGAGTCATGATTGAACACTTGAAACTTAGTTATTTTTATATGGAATCATATATACAAGAAATGAATCCCAATGGAAGTTCAAGAAATAATCATAAAGCTAAGTATATTCAATAACCTATTTTTCCAGGATGTGGAATGAAACACATTTGAATATACTTCGAATTGATGGAAAGATGTTTTAAATGTGGAAGTTATGGTGATAAAGTAATAACCTACCTTGGAAAATAAAATCAACCAGTTGACTCCAGGAAAGGGAAAGGTGTTATTTCTAAGGGACCAATTGAATGATTTAAATGTGGTGTGCATGATCATTATGAAAATAGATTTCTTATAAATAGGGTTTTAGAATGGAATCAGTATTACCATTCAAATATATATTTACCAATGCCCAATTCTTTTCGAATTGTGGATGAGGAAACTGGAAATACCATATGAAAGGTATATACTATTTCTTACCCGATGTTTTGATATTATTGATTATTAGGATTTGATTCATAATTTTGTATGTAAAAAATATGTATTACGGAATATGCTGAATTTTATAAAGTGTTCAAAGGGAATTTTGGATGATTAAAATGTCTAAATTTTTCAAATTCAAGAGTTATGGGTGATGAAATGATTATATTTATTAATGCACTTTGTTGAATGCATTACATTGGAATACTTTTCTATTTTATGTGTATCCGGAAAGATTGATATGTAAAAATTTTATTCAATAAATAATTTTCATTCCTTTTCTAGTCATAATGGATAACCATAGGGATTCATATGTTATTTTTTTGAGTTATAAAATGGTTATTAAATTTTAGGTTGAAAAATGAATGTTAATAGAAAACAATTGTGGATAAAATAGATTATAGTTATTTTTTGAGGAAATTATATTTTTTTAGAATGTTTTTAAGATGATACAGTTTTATTAAAACGACATCCCACATGATGGGTGACAACCCTTTGCGTCCAAAAAAATATATGGGAATCGAACCCACAACCATTGTGAAAATTGGATTTATTTCTTACCATATGCCTACGTGAAGTCCTGAGATAGTGCGACTAATTATTTTTTGTGAAATGGTTTTATGGATTAAGATTAATTTTATTTTTTTATCTTATGTTTTATCAAATGGATATCCTTTTTTGAGAAATATTTTTGGTTAATAAGCGATAAAGGTTATTTTAGAAGACGTTTTCTCTTTTGGGAACACTATATACATAATGAAAATAGAATAATATGGGATTTAATTTTTGTAGTAATGGTTGAAATATTATATTGGAAGAAATTATGATTTTATTGTAAAAATATTTTTATTTTGGTTAATTATGGAAATGATTAACCAATATAGGATAATTTTTATTAAGTTAATTAATTTTCAATATGAGACATTAAGAGTTGTTGATGTTATTTGGAGACTAATGTTAAGATTTATCATAGAATACTACGTGATCAAATTCATTAGGGTCTTGGGTTTCAAAATCATTTTTTATTAATTTTATCAATTTTAAGGACAATTGGGTATTGAATGGTCTTTGATGAACTTTGGGTATTGTTGAATTTTAGAGTTTAAGATTTGTATTTTTTTTCTATAAAGGATTATTCTTTTTGGGGATCATATAATATTGTACAAACCATTTTGGTTTTGGTTACTGTGTAAAGAAAATGGGAATATATATTTCAATTTTTGTGGATTATGTTAATCTTTATAAGTTGATTCTAGCACGTCGGGTCTGACCAAGTCATCTTGAATACTCATTATTCGGAGAAATGGTGATTTTGTTGTAGATAATTATTAAAGGATGAAACAATATTTGGAAAGTAAGTATATTTCATTTTTTTCATAGTAAATCTCATTAAATAATTCTTCAAAATATTGAAATGGAAACTTAAAAAATTGTCTGTTTACATTTATTACTAAGGAATCAATGTCTGTTTAACCTATCAATATGTTGTGGTTTTATGGTTTATTAATTTTCACATGATCATGTTTTCTATAACATTCCATTAGAACATGACTCTTAGTTTTTTCTTTATATCCCTGATTTAAGGGAATCCAATAATGTGTTATCTCGAGGGACCATTGTACTTCTCTTTCTTTCATTTAATGTCATAGTTTTATTGACTCTTTTTTCTATGAGGGAGATTCAATGAAGTTTCCATGCCCAGTTTTAAAACTACGAGTATGCAATTTACAAAAAGGGGAAGGATGTAACCACCCAGGTATTTATACAATAAAACTATTTCATATATATTTATATTTATGAGTATGAAATTAATTTTATGTTAAATATGACACTTTGTATGATAGTGTAGTCAACACGAAACAATGGATTTTGTTAAAATAATTTGTTTCACAGAACATTGATTTATATCGAAAAATAATATAGTAATATTATTTTTCTAAAATTGTTTTTAATGCCTAGTCATTGTATTGGTGATAATGAATAGAACATACTACTATATGATTAGACATGTTTGTGAAATATTTTTACTTTTATCTATTATTTTTTTCGTAAAATCAGAATTAATTTTATTTTATGCATAAAATTCTCTAATATTAATTAAAAGGACAATTTAATATATTTTGATGGAGAACCCTTTTTAAATCTTGTTTTTGTCTCTTGTATATGTTCCATTTGACAAAATAAACTTCTTATTTAGAAGTATCACATAAAAATTTACTTTGGTTAATATTTTTGTATTTTTCAAATAATGTTCATTTTTTTATGAATTCGGAAAAATAGTCAATTTTAATTCAAAACAGCCTTTTAATGTAATTTATTTATATGTATATTCTATCCCTTTAATTGTTGTTAATGTTTATTTAGATTATATTTCTACTATTTAATTCAATGTTGGTCATTTGAAATAAGTTCACACTTTAATTAAACATAAACACATGTTAATCTTTTGATAGTTATTATATCTTATAAACATACTTTATATCGTTGAAATCAAGAAGTCATGTTAAATTAATTTCAGAAAAAAATTATTTTTTGAATTTGAAAAAAATATATTACATATTTGGAATAATTATTTCAAAATTTTGTAAGTGGGTGAATTTTATTTTTAGATATTTTGAATAGTGACTTGAGTAAATATTTTATTTTCAATGGTTAGTGGGTAAATCTGGTAAATAATGATAAACAATAATATTATAATAACATTAAATTACCCTAACATGTGTCCTCAACCTATTGGAGGATACAAGTCATGTCATGGTCATCCTAGGGTCAATTTTGGGACACCCTAGAGCCACTTGTAATGAAAAATTATTTTTTATAAAAAATTAATTTCATGTTAAGGAAAATGTAACATAAACATATAATTTTATGAAGAAAATATTTTTAAGGGGTTATATAAGCGATAGATTCAACTATAAATATTAATTAATAATTTTATATGATTTCCTACATCATTTGATTATATTTAAAAATTTCAGACATCATATAAATAAATTTATTTATGACACAATGATTATGTAGTGTTTACATTTTTAATGATTTTGTTTAAATAAATGAGAATATAGATATTAAAATAAATTTATTTTTAGACTTTTTATGACATAAATGAATTTTAGAGATATTAATGACTTGATAAATTTTAATTAATGAAGATTTTTTGAAAGAATCATGTTGTCATTGCTTTTTTAATAGGCTTGATATGAATAGGTTTAAATTGACATTAATTAGTTTTTAAAAAAATTAATATTTTATTAAATGATAAAATATTCCAAAAAATACATGATTCAAAAAAATACATATATAATTTTATAAATGTCCTTAATGAATCATTTTGGGTCACTTGTAATTTTATAGTAAATATATTAACCATGTAGTATGAATATACAAGAGGACATGATAAATGATAAATTATATAACTATGGGTTTAAGCTAAAAGCTAATGTTAATTTCATACCCTAAAAATTTATAAAACACATTGGTTGAGGGAATTTAAAACAATACTGAAAATTATTATAATTAATTTATTTGGTTACCATTTGAAATTGAAATTCAGTTTATAATATAATAATATTTTCAAACATTCCTAAAGAACCCATCCTCCCCCTTATAAAAGGCCATCTACTCTAACCCATTACTCACAACTCTCGAGCCTCTTGACTCAACCGAACTCTGCTCTAATAATCTCCATGATTTACTATATTATTCCTAGAATACATACCCTATATATAATTCAATTCAATAATGCCTTTTGGTTCTAACAATAGGTGGTTACCCAATTTAAAGGTAAAACCTTCTCCCAAGTTCTTTTTTTATTTTCCTTATCCACTCTCCATGCTTTTCCAATTCATTATTTAGATAATGAAAACAATATCCAAAAAATAAAAAAAAATTATAAGGATTTTATATACAATTCCACACACCTTATTCTTATGGATACGAAAACATTGTTTATGTGGACGGCATACAACTGCCTCATTAAACGATGATTGTTCAATTATCTACTTCGGCCTCTCACTATGGCCACTATGATTGGTATAAAATTATATATTATATATATCATATTTATTTTATCTATATTATTATGTAATTATGATTTATATAATACATTTATACTTTTCATGTATTATATATATGATTATTTCATTTGAGGATGTGTGGACTACCTCCCCCTCAAAGTGATATTACTCCTTCATTCTATACATGGAACGTATAATGGATTGAATTAATGAACATTTGTTACAAATATAACATTTATATTATAATGGAATTATAATATACCTATTTATAAATTTTTTTCATTCTATTAAATATGAAAAAGAAATGAAATTAGCGTTCAAGCGTACGTACGACTTACCATATCCATGAACATTGAATTTCATTCTTATGTAAAAATTATATTGAATATTATAAATAAATAAATACTATATATATATTTTATATATTATATATAAATCATTAATATCATTTTGGATATTATTGAATTTTTACCAACTAAGGTTTTTTGAAATTATAACAAGTTCATTTTTTACTCAATTACCCTATATAGACAAAATGACTGATATTGAGATAAATACTTATGTAATTTTTATAACATGGTAATAAGTGATATAAAAGGAATAAAACTTGAAAATATTCTAAATCAAGTTGAAACTATATTATATTTATTTTTCATTAAATTAAAGAAATACCGAGTCACGTCGGACACGAGGTAAGGGAACTCCTTAACCCAATTTCTCTTTTTGGTATCAAATTATACTTCAATATTATATCGTACTATGATTATGTGAGAAATTTATTTTGAGGTCCTATGTTATATTTATTCCTGATTTATGTGTACTTATCGTGAATAAACATAATTTATTTATTTTAATTCAATAAAATATTTTTAAGGGAATCTTTCACCCTCCTCTTTTATTCAAAGAATTCTAAATATTATATCTTTTAATTTTTATTTTTATATATTGGGATATGTTTGTATATATCCTTATTTCTGTACATATTAATTAAAAATTATTAGAGAAACTTTAATCTCCCATAAACTCATTTTATAAATTTTAATGTGACGTCGTTAGGCTGCCGAATTTCATTAAGGGAATACGTCTCAATATCCTTTCATTGAGACGTATATGGATATTGTGCACCTTTATTATCCAATAAGATTTATATACTGAAAATTTATATATAATATCATGAATCTCATTAATATCATGATATTATAAGTTTTTTTCAATGATATTCTTTAATTATTATTAATCATGTTTTTTCTCATGTGGTAAAAATCTCATTATCTAAAACATTGTTTTAACGCTTTCAAAGATATATTTTTCTAAATATTTCTCATTAATGTCCATGTTTTCAAAAAAATATTAATCATATATTTATAATGAAATTAAGGTTTTAAATTTTTAATTCAAATAAAATTTTCCATTTGGTGTGGTACACTTTGATTCAAATGATATAAAAGGTTTTGAGGATGAATCTTTTCTCTACGAAGTGTTTTACTAAAAAACAACAAAATGTTTTTAACCTATGCGGTGACAAATGAGATTTTCGATTCTTTGAGTATTATTTGATATCTAGGTTTCGTAACAAGTCATTGTTTTTTTGATTGAAAAATAAAGACCATATACCCTTTTAAAATATTTTGGTATTGAAGATGGTTTTGATAAATCATTCAATATTTCATCATCTTGAAATTATATATAGTGATTACAATGTGGAAATGTTATCTTTAATTTATGCTTGTTTTATATGTTATGGTTCTTCGGTATTGTTAATTTATATGGGTGGTTTCGTGATAAACATAGGGAGGGTGGCCCAAATATATCTCTCCAATGCATTGGGTAATGTGAAGAGAGAAACAATTAATGTTTCCCCAAAGAGATTTAGAGAATATATTGTGATGATTATTCGAAACGTACCTCCCAATGCAGATGTGAAAGCTACAATTTAAGTATGTTATGGATAGAACAATATACCTTTCAGATTTATGATTTCTATGTGTTATTCACAAATCATATGATTTTTATGAGTTATGTTAATGTTCATATGTTTTATGTTTGAAAAGTACGATTTCCTTGAAATGTATATATTTATGGAATAATTATTTCATTCCTTGATTTATAACCCTTACTGAGATTTTTATACACATCCCATGTTTTTGAAATATTTCCCACGTGAATTAAAGAGGAATAATATCATGCATGGGATAAAATAAAATTTATGTTGTCTAACACATAAAACTGGATATGATTCATTTTTAAGAGTTTTTATTTTAAAAAATGGATATTATGTAGAACTGTCTACATGTAATATTATTGTGGTTATGTATAAGTTATTACCTAATTATATAATTATCAACACCAGAGAACATCCTTAATGTGAATTATTAACATAATTAATGATGATGTAATGTTTAAGGATGAGACCTTATAATTGGTATCATAGTTCGGTTTAGAAAAATTTAGAGGTTAGGCTGTTATTTAATCATAAGCGACATTACTATAATATATAGAATATTAGAAAGTGTCATAGTTATTTTTGATAAATTTAATGAGTTTATGATAGCATCAATAATTATATATTAATATTTATCCTCATCATAAGATATTATTTGATGATTATACTAATATAACCACAGTAACTTTTTTGTATTTAGTAAATGGAAGGATCTTATAGGAAACCAATTAATAAATGATGTGAAGAAAACTTTGAAAGTTTTCTGAATACAAAATATAGTGAAATGGGAGTTGAAATGATAATTCTTGTAGTTATTATCAACCAACTATCTAGAGTAATGATTGACAACTTGAAACTTGGTGATTTTTCTATGGAATCATATATGCGAGGAACGAATCCAAATGGAAGTTCAGTTAAAAATCATAAAGGTAAGTATATTCAAAAACAAAATTTTCAAGGACGTGGAAAGAATTACCATGGAAAATTCATGAAAGGGATGCAAATATGTTTTAGATCCGGTAATGAGGGTCATAAATAAATAACCAACCATGGATAAGGGAAGCCTCTATTTGAATCCTAATAAGGGAAAGAAGTTATTTCTGAGGGATTAATTGAATGTTTTAAATGTGTTGTATGATACCATTATGAAAATAGATGTCCAATGAAGATAGTTCATGGAATGGGATCAGTAGTACCATACAAATATCTATTTAACAATGCCAAATTGCATTCTAATTGTGTATGAGGAAACATGAAATGCCCTATGAAAGGTATCGAATATTTCTTAGATAATGTTTTGATATTATTTAATCATAGGATTTGATTCATTATTTCTTTTCTAAAAAATATTTATTACAAAATATGTTGAATTTTTTTAAGTGATCATAGAGAATACTGGATAATTAAGATGTCTACATTTTAGAAATTTGAGAGTTATGGGTGGTGAATTTTTTAAATTTATTAATTCTCTTTGTTGATGGGATTACATTGGAAGAATTTTATCTTGTATGTGTGGCCCTGATGTTTGATATATGAAAATGTTATTCAAGAAATTATTGTCTTTTCTTATTTGGACATAATGGATAACTTCAGGGGTTTATATGATATTTTTTTGAGGTGATAAATAGTTATTAAATTTGGGGATGCAAAATGAAAGTTTTTAGATAACATTTGAGGATAAAATAGGTTATGGTTATTTTTGAATAATTTATATTATTTTTGATAATTTTATTATAATGATGTGGTTTTATAAAAAGGACATCACATAGGATGGGTTACTACCTATCGTGTCCGGCAGAACCATGGGAATCGAATCCACTGTCAATGTGCAACTGGGATTTATCACTTACCATTGTCTTACGTGAAGTCCCTGGTTAGTATGACTAATTAATTTTAGTTAAATGATTTTATTTGTCAAGAATAAGTTTATTTTTCGATCTTATTTTTTATCATACATATATCCTTATTATGAAAAATTGATTAGGTGATTAAGTGATAAATGTTATTTTGGAAGGTGTTTTCTCTTTTAGAAACACTATATACCTATAGAAGATATAATACTATGGGATTTTATTTGTGTAGTAATGGTAGAAATATTATCTTGGAATAAAATATGTTTTTATTGTGGACTTATAGTGATTCGAGTTAGTTAAGAAAATGAATAACCAATATTTGATAATTTTTTATTATTTTAATTACTTTTCTATATGAGGCTTTAATATTAGTTGATGTTATTTGGAGTTAAATGTTAGGATTTACCATTGAAGACTATGTGATCAAATCTTTCTGAGTTTAGGGTTTCAATATTATTTTGGATTAGTTTGATTAATTTTATAGATATTGGTTTATTGAATGGTCTTTGCAAAACATTGGGTATTATTTGTTGAATATTGGAGATTAAGAGTAGAATTTCATTCGTTAATGTATTATCATTTTTATGGATTAAATGATATTGTACTAACCATTTTGGTTTTGGTTAATGTCTAAAAAAATGGGAATATATAGATCATATTTTTTGGATTATGTTATTCCCTATAAGTTGATTCTAGCACTTCAAGAGTTACCAATTCATCTCAAATACTCATAGTTTGGAGAAAAGATGAGTGTGTGGTTGAAATTTATAAAAGGATAAAACTCAACTTGAAAAACTACGTATATTTCCTTCTGTTCTTATTCAATATCATTAAATAATTCATCAACTTTATAAAAGGCAACCTAAAACAAAAAAACTTTGTCCTTTTACATTTTCTACTAGGGAATCAAAGGCCATTTATCCTATCAATATTTTGTGGTTTTTTTGTGGTAAACTTTCTCTTTATCATATTTTCTATAACTTTACATTTAAACATTACACTTAGTTTCTCCTTCATAACCCTATTTTAATAGAATCCTAATATGTGTTATCTAGAGGGACCATTTTACTTCTCCTTATCTCTTTTAATGTTATAGTTTTAATTATTCTTTTTCTAATATGGGAGTTTCAATGAGGTTTCCAGGCCTAATTTTAAAATAGCGACTACGTAATTTCCATAAGTGGTTAAGGATGTAACGACTCAGGTATTTATAGAAACATAAATTTTCATATATATTAATATTTAAGAATAAAATGTTAATTTTTTTAAATAGGTCACTTTGTTTGATAACATACTCGACATGAAACATTGAGTTTCTTTGAAATATTATGTTGCACACAACATTGAGTTATACAGAAAAATAATATAATATTATTTTTAAATTAATTGGTAGTTAATGCCAAGCCATTGTATTGGAAAGAATTAACAGAACTAAATAAAATATTATCACACTTGTTTTTTAAAAAAAATTCCATTTATACAAAAAAATTTATAGGCTTAATATAAGAATGAATCTGATTTTAAGAATGAAATACTCTAATATTCATTAAAACATCGATTTACTAACGTTTGATTTGCGAACCAATTTTAAATATAGTTTTTTTTTCAATTTTATATGTTCCATTTAACAATAATTTTTTTTAAAATATGGATATAAAAATTTACTCTGGGTAATATTTTGGTATTTTTTTATGAAGTTCATTTTTTTGATCAATAAAAAATACTTCATTTTAATTCAAAAATGCCTTTTAATTTAATTTATTTATATTACTAGACTATATTATTAATTATATTGGATGTTTAATTATATAATATTATTAAAATTTAATCCAATGATGGCCATTGGATGTAATTTCAATTTTTAATTAGACCTAAACACATGTCAATCTTTTGATAGTTATAATTTCTTAAAAACACGCTTTTAGTTTTAACAATGAGAATTAATTTTAAATTAATTTCTAAATCATATATGATTTGAATTTGGAAAAATGGATTTCATATTTGGAATCAGGTGATTCAAATTTATTAAATAGGTATCTTTTATTTTTAGTCATTATGAATATAATCTTCAGTAAATATTTTATTTACCATGCTTAAAGGGTAAATCATGTAAATAAGGGTAAAATTAATATTAAAATAATATTTAATTACCTTAACACATGTCCTAACACTATTGGATGATACATTTCAGACAATGGGAATCCTTGGGTCAAATTGTGGACCCCATGGAGCCACTTTTATGATAAAATGACATTAAATAAAAATTAATTTAATGATTAGGAAAATTTACAATAAATATATATCTTATTGTAAAAAAAATTTAATATGGGTTATATAAGTGATAGTTTCGGAAATAAATAATAATTGAAAATATAAAAATAGTTCATACATAATTATATATTATTTATAATTTATTAACGTCATATAAATAAATTTATTTATTACATAATGAATATGGAGTGATTACCTTTTTAATGGATTTTTTAAATAAATTTGATTATAAATATTAAAAAAAATTTATTTTGAAACATTAAATACCATTAATGAATATTAGAGACATTATGACTTTTTATATTTAAATTAATGAAGGGTTTTTTTAAATAATCATGTTATCATTAATTTTTTAAAATTCGTTATATTAATAGTCATAAATTCACATAAATGTGTTTTTTGAAAAATTAATATTTTATTAAATGATAAATAATATAAAAAATATAGAATTCAGAAAAAATACAAATATTATGTTAGAATTGTCAGTAATTATCCATTTTGGTCACTTTTAATTTTATAATAAACATATTGACCATATATTATGAATATACTCGAGGACATGGTAAATGTGATATTAGGTTACTAAGGGTTAAATCTAAAAGATAATGATATTTTTTTTTCATTAACTTATCTAAAAACAATTTTTATTGAGGATTTATAACAATCCCCTCTTTAGTTTATAATTAAATGAGTTTGGGACCTTTTTAAATTTAAATTGTGTTTATAATAAAATAATTGTTTCAAACATTCCTAAAGAGCCCCACCTCCCCCTTTTAAATGGCCATCATCTCTATCTCATTACTCAAAACTGTCATGCCTCTTAGCTCGACAAAAAATATACTCCAACAATCTAACAACATCTCTATTATCTTCCTATAATCCTTACCCAAGAAATAAAACAGTTCCCGAAATCCATTTGGTTCAAACCAAATGGAGTTACCTGATTTAAAGGTAACGTCTTCTCTTATGTTCTTTTTTTTATTTTCCTTCCTCACTACATATACTATTATTAATATTTGATTAAATAAAAAATAGTATCATAAATATAAAATGTTGTTTTTATGATATAGATTATAACTATACTTCTACACACCATCAACTAATTGATACGAACATACTATTTGTGTGGACTATGTACTATTGCCTCACAAAATGATGATTGTTCAATTATCATCTACCGCCTCTCTTTGTGGAAATTATGATGGATATGCAATTATATATGATATTTATGATATTTATTTTATCTCTAAACTTCTTTAATTATCATTTAAAACATACCTTTATACTTTTCATATTTTATATATAAAATAATTCCATTTGAGGAAGTGTAGACTACCTCCCCATCAAAGTGATATGACTCATTCATTCTATACATGGAACGTATAAATGATTTAAATTACTAAATTGTGTGTAATGTATAACATATATATTCTAATATAATTAAAATAGACCTATTTTTTTAATTCCATTAAATATGAAAAATAAATGAATGTAGCGTTCAAGCGTACGTACAACTTATCGTCTCCATGGACAGTGCATTTAATTTATTATGTACAAATAATATTAAATATTATAAATAAATAAATACTGGATATATATGATATATATTTTTTTCTAAATAATTAATATAATTCTAGAGATAATGGACTTTTTACCACATGAAAAATTTGTAATTATAACTAGTTCATTTTCGACACCAGCACCAAATATCGACAAAACGACCAATATTAACATGAAAAATTATTTATTAAGTATAACATTGTAATAAGTGATATGGAAATAAAAAAACTTCAAACGTTTGTGAATAATTTTTAAATTAACTTATGTTTATTAGTCATGAAATTAAATAATGAACGCGTCACATTAGACATGAGGTAAAGGAACTCCTTACCCCAATTTCCATTCATTGGGTTAAAATTATAATTCTTGATTATGTCATGTTATGATTATTTGGGAAATTAATTTTGAGGTCATATTATTTATTTATTCTTGATATATGTGTAAATATAGCGAATACACAAAATTGATCTATTTTATTACAAAAAGGTCTTTGTAATGGAATCTTTCACCTTCCCCTTTTTGTTAAATAATTCTTTATGTAATATCATTTAATTTATATTTTCTTATGTTGGGATATGTTTTTATACATCCTTATTTTAATACCTTTTATTTCCATGTGATTAGAGACCCAATTATCTCCAATCAACTCATTTTTTGAATTTTAATGTGATGCGGTTAGGCAACCAAATTTTCGTATGGGAATACGTCTCAATCTCTTTTAATTATGGCGTATCTTGATACTATGCACTTTTATTATCCTGTAAGGTATATATAATACCCTTTAACATATTATATCATGAATGTTTTTATTATCATAATATTATATGTTTTGTTTAATGTTGTTCTTTAATCATTTTTACTCAGGTGTTTTCTCATGTTGTAACAGACTCATTAACTAAAACATTGATTTAAATGTTTCAAAGATATAATTTTCAAAATATTTCTCATTAATGTCCATTTTTTAAAAATGTTTTTATGGAATTATTTATATGGAAATTACATTATTATGAAATTATTTTCCATAAATTTTTGAAAGTTTTATGGAACAATCTGATTCAAAAACTTCTTTATTAAAAATTTAAAATGGTTTTTAAAAGGAATCATTTATCCACAAATAGTTTTACTAAATTAGAAATGAATGGATTTTTTAACATAGGCGGTGAAAACACCCTTTTCCCATCATGAGTATTATTTGATATCTGGCTTCATTAACAAGTCAAAGTGTTTTTAAATGGAAAATACATACCATATACAATTTTTTTTATTTTGGTATTGAAAATGGTTTTGAGAAAGAATTAATTATTTAAATAAGATGAAATTTTATGTTGTGATTACAATATAGAAATTTTCTCTTTCCTTTATGATTGTTATATTTTTTATGGTTTTTTGGAATTCATTACGTATATGGGTGGTTAAATGATAATCCTAGAATGGGTGATACTGAGATATATCTCCAATGCATTGGGTTATGTGACAGAGGTAAAAGATAATGATTATCCTAATAGATTTAGGGAATATGTTGTGATGTGTATTCAACACATAATTACCGATTTAGATATGAAAGATACAATTTATGTTGTTATGGATGCCAAAATTATGCTTTATGATTTATGATTTCTATTTGTTATTTACAAATCTAATGTTTTTTGTGAGGTATGTTAAATAAATTTTGTTTTATGATTCAAAAGTATGATTTAATTGATTTTATGTATTAGTGGACTAATGATTTCTTTCTGTGTTTTATAACCCTCAAAATGTTTTTTATGCTCATCCCATGATTTTGAAATGTATTCCAATGGACTTAAAGATAAATATGATCACAGATGGGATCATGGAAAATTCATGTTGTCTAAAACAAGGAACTAGACATGTTTCTTTTTTAAAAGTATCTATTTTATAAAAATGATACTACTAGGTAGAATTGTATACATATAATATTCATGTTATCATGAGTAAGTTATGACCTAATACCTTAAATCTCTAAACTTGAAAGGATTGTTAATGAGAATTATTAACATAAATCAATATTATGAAATGATTATGGATGGGGCCTTATAATAGGTGAGCCATCAGAGTTCATTGAGTGGAAGAGTTTGTAGTGGTAGATCTAAGGATCTATAAATTTCAAGTTTTCAACCAGTATGGAGTAGACATTATAAGCTTCCTTTATATACTTATAATACTATTAGCTTCCATTCCATTCATTGGAGACTTTCACCGATGTCATATTTATATATGGTTAGTGATCACATAATGATCTAATTCCATGTTATTGCCCTACCTCAATTTTGTGGAGCAAGATAAATTCAGTATCAACCTCAACAGAAGCTTCTAGTGAGAACGTTTTAGCAGCAGGAGATATAGGATTTTACTCCACTTAGTGTATTTGGAGTCCGTATAATAAATCTTCCATATTTTCATCATGTTCATGGAACAAAACATAAAAAGGTACATGGAGGTGGTCATTAGTAGAGAGGTAGAGGATTTGGGAATGTTTAGTTATACGCAGTTGGGAATACAGTTATAGAGTGGCCAGATATCTTCATAGGTATGACCTATTTTTTAGTACCATATTCCATTTCATTTTTGATTAAACAAATTCGCAATCATTTTTTCACTTTCTATAGCTCATGGTCTAGCAGTATACATAGAGAGTCTATCCATGGCCCTAGTGTTTAGAATTCTTGGCAGATGCCATACCAGCATGATTGATTTGTGTTGGGGATGTAGATAGATGATGGGAAACAATTTTTTTCATGTGGATATTATTATATTACTGTTGTATGAAAAAGATGCTATTGTTGGAATCATCTTGTTTTATTTTATACATTGTCTTATTGACTACTTTCAGAGCAGAGTTCTGTTTTTGGATGTGGATGACAATCATGTGGTATTCATTGGAGAGTGGTGTTCTCATGTGGGAATTCGATGGGTAGAGCCATATCTTTCCTTGATCACTATGTTTTCCATAGAATCATTAGACACTGATATGGTAGAGGATCTAAATATTTTTTGGGAGTTTTGTATGCTTTCCCCATGGTGTTTGTGACACTACCCCCTCCACATGATATTGAGTTTGGTATAGACTAATAGCCCTGTGGTTATCCAATTTCAATAGCTCCACATAAGATAGAACTTTATGAGTTGAGGGAGTTTATGATTCTGATTGATGATCTAATGTTGAATGGTTTTATGTATCACCATGTGTCATCGTGGTGAACTCCATTATTGTCCGCAAATAAGGCAAGTAGTGGTATAATTCTGTGTATAGAATAATAATGGTTTAATCATGTGATAGTCAAAAATCATTACCCTCTTCCAAGGATAGACGATCATTTCAACCAACTGAGTGGGGCCTGTTGGTTTTCAATGATGTATCTTCGGTATGGATATCACCAATTGGGGGTGAATGAGGGAGATATCCTGAATATTTCCTTCAGATGTATTTATGGGAACTTTTAGTTTTTAGTCATACCATTTAGTGTTGTAAATGAAAGAAATGTATTCATGAGAATTTGAACTATGTGTTCCATGAGTTCTTCAATTTGTTTCTCATCATATTCATTATTAATATCTTAATAAACTCAAACCTGGTAGATGAGCATGTTGATAATCATAGAACATTCCTACACATTCATTGATTCCCACAGCTCTATGAAAAGATGTCAAAGACTATGTTTTAGACATGTGAGGTTACATTCCATTAGAATGTGGTTTCTTTGTAGGGTGTGGAAGTATAAAAATTGAAGGGTGACATATATGTTTCTTGGGAATCACCCAATTGTTGGATTAAGGTTCACATCTTTCTTGGTCATGGAGGTACTAGAAGGGGTTTTTTCCTTCAGATTTCTCATGATTTTTTGGTGCATTGAAAGAATTTACCTGTATGGACCAAGATATTGTGTTGTGTTTTCAATTCCTGGAAGTGTTCAGTGACCTAAATTATATTTTGGTTAGTACCCCAGTGCTCTGGTTTCCTGAGGAAGGGGTAATGTTTGGGGTTTTTTGGGACGATTCTTGTCTGTTCCTGGAATGTGTGTTGATGTAGTAGTGAGAAATTATCTATTATGGGACTAGTTAGTTATACCATCATGATTGTAACTATGACACCCATGATCAAGAGGTAGAAGAGGATTTGTTTAACATGATGTTGTGGTGGGGTTACCTCAGTGGGGAGCATTTTATGGTCTTCATAGATCACAAGATCTTGAGGTATATCTTTTCATAGCCTGATATAAACATGTGGTAGAAGAGGTGGATGGAATTTATTCAAGAATATGATTTTGAGATCTCCAACATTTTATGAAATGGGAATGTTGTGACTGATGATTTATGAAAACATTCACAGATGGATGTTGTTTTGGAATCTATAGATTCTTGGAGAGAGATGGAGGATTTGTCAGTATTTCACTTAGATACCAAGGTAGATGGAGGAATAGGTTGTTTTTTATATGATGGTGAAATATTATCTAATGTATTATGTTTAAGATTCATAGTGGGGAGACTCAAAGGCAGAGTTGATGCGTGACCGTTTTGGACATAGTGAAGCTTCAAGAGGATGATCAAAATATGGTAATAACTTGATGTTGTTTGAAGGGGAATTTTTTTGTTCCAGCTGTGATATGTTGTGGATTCATTATTCATTTTTATATCTCCCATTTGGTGGTATAATCGGGAGTTTCCATGATTTATCATGGATTAAGGATGAAATTTTGGTGGCCTAGGATGAAACGGGTTGTGGCAGAGTGTGAAAAAATTATTGGTTATCCCACAGGTAAAGGCCTAGCATTGTATTCCTATTGATTTTTTTAGGCTTTTAATTATCAATAGTGGATATGGGATTACATATCGAGGGATTTCATCACATCGTTACCTAGAGAATGGAGGTTGTGATTCAATCAGGCTAATCACGGATTGTTTGATGAAATCAGCTTACTACCTATCAATTATGGAGTCAGGCATAGTGAATGCATTATATTTGAATTATGTGGATGAAGTGGTAAAACTTCATGTAGTTAAGAGGTTTATAATCTCAATTATGGATTCACTATTTACCTCATGATTCTGGTAGGTTTTACATTATTTTTTTGGCTCTTAGTTACACCTCAACCCCACTGTCCACCATCATATAGAATTGAAGATTAAGTATAATATCAAGACATTTGTTGATATATTACAAGCATGACTCTTTTAATTTTGTGGATATTGGGTATGAAACCTACCCATGTTTGAGTTTTCTTAAAATAAGATCTATGAATCTTCTATTGGCATCGCCCTATTTGAGTATTTATATAAAAGGTTGTGCAATTCTCTATTATGTTTTGTAGAGATTGGGGGACAACTGTTATTGGTCCCAATGAATTTTAGAGTAATAAAGTTAAAATTTCAACTAGTTAATGAGAAGATAAAAGAATGAAAAGACAGAAATATGTATTTTGACAATCATATAGGGGGTCCTTTGGAGTTAATGGGTGGAGACCGTGTTTTATTTACGGTTTCCCCTTGACATGGGAGGAAGAGGTTTGGTATAGGAAGTAAGCATTCTCCAAGGTTTTTGGGACACTTTGTGTTGTTAGGGGAGTTAGTGAGGTGACATATTGTTTTCTGATTCCATAAAAGTTAGAGATGATCCATGACATCTTTCACATCTCTCAAATTCATAAGTTTCTTCATGATGTCTTCCATTTCATTTACGTGATAGAGTTAGATATTGAGGTTGATGAGGAATTAATTGAGAAGATAGTAGAGATACAAGATCATCGATAGAAGGTGCTTCATGGACAAACTATTCATTTGGTTAGTGTTTTTTGGAGGCATGGTGGCCAAAATGTGGTTACTTGAGGGGTAGATACACAGATGCATGCCTGGTACCCAGAATAGTTTTGAGTTTTGAATTTTTCTAATTTTATTTGTGATGTGATGTTTAAAAAATGTTGATTATGATTTGTGTTGTCTTCCATTGGGTGGCAATGTGTGTCATGTGGTATGTGATAAGTTCCTCATGTATGAAATGGAGAGGAC
The DNA here is from genome assembly GCA_963277665.1 of Viscum album. Lineage (NCBI taxonomy): Eukaryota > Viridiplantae > Streptophyta > Magnoliopsida > Santalales > Viscaceae > Viscum > Viscum album. Next base: position 1,098,316,827 of record OY728148.1, read on the forward strand.
CTGATTCCTAATGAATAAGAGTTAACTTTGATGTGATTAAACCCATAAGGGTGAGCTAGTGGCACTAAGAGTCGATAGTATCTTAACATGTTGGGAATTACATGATTCATGGGTATGGAAAGTGTGGGTTGTTGTGGTTGTGAAATTTGTTTTGTGGTCATTTGGGTTGATGTGTCCACAACTATGATGATATGGACTTTCTAGAAAATTTTGGAGGATGTGTTCATGGGTATATAGTTTTCCACTCTAGGTTTTTAACAAAACATGGTGGTTTATATTTAAAAATAGACATGTTTAGTTTGAAATAGTGTTTCTTGTGTGAATAGAACCTTGAGAGGTATATCTATGGATGGGTTTTCACAACCTTCCTCTCTTTCCATTTGGGTTGGTTATGAATTATCAAAGGAGATAATATTTTTAGTGGTGTCTGATGTAATTTCCTAAACCATTATAGTCCATTAATTTGTGGAAAATATATTGTTGGAGGTGTCCTAAGAATTTAAGGTTACTCTTTTCAACACATTTAAAATTTCATAGTCTTAATTGTTTTATAATAGAGCCTCATCCCAATGGTGTATCACATTAATGGTGTCTTGTTGATAGTGTCTCAACAAGGAGGTGGATAGCAGGTAGTGTCTCAACCAGATGGTGGCTCATTAGTAGTGTCCCATGACCATGGTAGATCACCATAGCGGTGGCTTGATGGTGGTGTCTCACGCTGATGGTATATCATCATGGAAGTGAATCGCTAGTGTTTTATCACCATAGAAGTGGCTCACTGGCGGTGTCCAAACCTGGAAGTTGGTCACCGGTGTTGTCCCAACCTATCAGTGACTCGCTAGAGTGTATCACCCTGACAGTCACCCACATTTATTGGCTCATCGGTGGTCTCTTGTACTACTATTTCTCATCTGGAAGTGACCCAATGGTGGTGTCTTGTCTGGTGGTTCCTCATATAAGGGTTTTGTTCTAGCAATGTCTCGTAATCAGTGTTCCTAGTTATTCTAGTTTTTCCCTTTTGACCTCTTCATTTAACATAAATTTGGTTTAATTTCAAATTTTATAGGATTTAAGACTGATTCAAAGTCCATATGTTAAATCATGTATTCCCTATGTTTATGGAGGCCTTGAAATTATAAAAACACATTGTTTTGGTCATAGTTTTCATTAATGGAAAATAAAAATTGTATCTAATCCTTTGACTCATATTAAATCTTCATAAAGACGATATTCCTTTATCTTTTTCTTTCCTTATTTATTTTTTTCTCTATGGGGTGTGTAGAATCCATCTTCCCATTGGATTCAAGTAACCTATTATAATTGGTCCGTGATTCCATGGAGGTTTACCTCCTGTATTGGTGCCCATGTTTTTAGCACAACCAAGACGTTTTGATCATCCTTCTTCCAAGTTGGATTTCCTTCATATTTTTAAATTTTTCATCATGTGGGATGAGTATATATAGATTTCCTCAGTAAGACATTTTTATGTGGATTAATAATGATAATTTAATTGGTTTATTGATAAATATACTAGGGGCTGGGGAAAAGTGATGTATGATCTTAATGGGTTATTATTTGTATTAATATTGTCATTTGTATGGGCTAACTACCTAGAAAAAATCATTGTCATTGGGGGTCCCTGTTTGATGATCAGATGGTTTCTGGAATTCATGTTGTTTGATTTATAATGAATGATTATAGAAATTGTTTAACTACATATATTCAGATAATAAATGGGTGACTGAGTAATATACAATTTTCGTGATAAACGCTAAGTTAATAAGTGGAATTAAATAAGGGATTCCTTATTAAATCATAAAATATGGTTTTCCTTGTTACGTGAGGTGATGTGATGTGTGGGATTTATTTGGACTGTGTGTGTATGGGAGGTTGACGATATGTGGTTTTACAATGGTGATGTTAAATTTGTTTAATGATTATTCAACATGGGTGTGAAACTGGTTGTGATGTAATGTGTTACTGAATGTGGTTGTGTGTTGGGGGTTGGTTCTGTTATGAAGATTAACTAGGAAGATGAGTTTGAAGAAGGACATTACTGTTTGTATGGGTAATTTTCCGATATTATTTTCATTGATAACATTTTGAAAGATTCACCCCATATCTACAGTCCCTAGTATGATGTGTCATTAATGTGAAGTGCATTAATTTACTAGGTCTCTTCACCTATATAATGAATGTTATTGTGTTCCTTGTTATGTGTCATTCGTGATATTTGCCTATATAGTGAAGGAATGTGTAAATAATTGTTTAATGATATATAGAATTGATATGTTTGTTTTGATTAACATAATGGAAGAGTTTAAATTAAATTATTTGGAAATATGATATTAGATTTTTGGTGTGTTGTGTGGTTTTGTGAATTTAGAGGTATCAGTAAATTTGATAGTAATATGAGTTAGTTTTTTTTACTAAGAACCCATAGGATGGGCTTGAGTGTTTTGATATTGTTATATATCCTTGTATTTATTTGATATTTCTATATACAGCCCACCCATAGTGAGAATTTGGAGTCAAACATCTGCATCAGCGTGCGAGGGGTGGGACTGTTTTTCCAACATTCGTTGAGGTGTACAGATTGATGGGTATCCTCACTTTCCCTCACTTCCTGGTGAGGTAGGTAAGGAAAAAGATGTGATGTCTATAGTTATACTTGTTCTTTATATTGAGGTTGTGATATCTCAGGTCTTTTGGGGGGAGGTGGTTTCTGGCCCAGGTGTCTTTGCGATAGACATGATAGACAAAAAAAATTGGGTGAGGTGGTTTGATCCACAAGTTCCTTCGGTATTAGTTGTGATGTGATTTACTAGGAGTGTTTGGGATGAGATGTCATGTCATTCTGTTTTTTGGAACTAGTTTTTGTGAAAGTGATGTGTTGTGAGGATAATGTGTGAGTGGGTGGGATGTGTTTTGTGGCACACTTGTGTGAAGGCAGGATGTGAATTGGTATATAGAAGGGATAGGTGTTCCATGATTTATGATGTTGGGAGATATCGACATACTAGTGAGAAATTGTTGCAGGGTACCCTATTATCTATGTGATTTGTAATATGTTATATTACTTGACTTTCGTTACATGGTAAAAATTACTTAGTGAGGTTGGGTTTAATTTTTATATCTATATAGGTATTTTTTGGTTCCACTCACTACTGAAAATCATTATTTTTCCAACAATTGTATACTAACGGTTCTTTTGAACCGTTGGTATAGGCGATCTTTACAAACAGTTTATGCAAACCATTGGTAAAGATCTATAAAAATTGAGTTTCCCGAATAGTATGATAAAACTGATGGGAAAGATGGGTAAAAAATGAGTTTTCCAAACAATTTTATGAAACCATTAAGAAATATGGGGAAAATGAGTTTTCCCAACTGTTTCATCAAACCGTTGTGAAAGATGGAGTTTTCCCAATGGTTTTTAAAAATCGTTGGGAAAAGACACCCAAAACACCCCTAATCTAGGAAGCCCCCTCCCCATGATTCCAGCAGCATTGTACAGCTCTCCTAGAAGTGATTATGACTCGCATAAGCCCTTGAGAAGCCCAAGAACAGGTGAACCACTTCCATCAAATCAGCTACTAGGTTGGGCTCCTTCCACCATTTCTCAAGGATATCCTTCCACCACTTCACAAGGATATTCTTGTATTCTCATTGATATCATATTCTCAATTTCTATGGTTTTTGGAAAATATTATGATTCAGTACTCCACGAATTGTGTACTCAAATCACTACATCAGTGTACACATTTTCCAATTACTGTTTTCATTTCCCATATACATTTATAATGGCATGGTGTCTCTTTATTGTCTTCTAATTTTAAATAATCATAGTTTTTTTAATCTCAATGCTTCAAATATTACAGCTTCAGTTATATGAACTCATAAGAAATTGTTTTTAATATTTATTCATAGAATTTCTTGATAATAACTCCTTTCATTAAGATCATGTCAAACATGAATATCTTGTTCATCTTAATTTTTTCACAAAATGTTTATTACATAACAAGTATGTATCATGTTTCTATAAAAATTTATATATATATAAAATGACACACTGGTCACTTATCCTTTTCACAATAGAACATATTGAGTATCTTCTTGATCTTTGAAAAACAGTATGTGGTCCCTAATTATTCTTCACAGAAGAAATAAGAAATACTTAACCGTACAATCCAATGTTCTTTATAAATAAAATATCTACAAAGGTAACTCTTGGTGGGAACTCTCTTATTCCCAAGTAGTACTTCTTCCTTCTTCATGAAAAAAATTCACAGAATGTCAAATTCACAATATTAGTGAATATTAGTTTTCCTAATATAACCATCAATCATTTTTCCTTCGACATCATACATGAGTTATTCAATAACCTTTTTAAAACACAATGACCATTTTGACTGATTTGGGGTTCCTAAAATTACATGGGAAAATATAGTAAACATATGTATTGAATCGTGTTTCTCATATGGTTTCATGGATATAAGTTCATCTTGAAAATAATGACTGTGAGGTTCAAATATCATGAGGAGCATGGGATTATTATTCTTCACACAAATGAAGTTGTTTTCTGCAACTATATATTTTGGTTTACACTATTTATTTGGCAGAATGGGGACCTTTGTGGTCATTAAACATGTTATATGTGGTCATTTAGGATGTAAGATAGTATGACTTCATTTTACTTGATATATATAATATTATTATTGATTTATGTTCAATTTGGTTTTCTTTTACAATTGATGTTGTTTAATAAGTTGTTATTAATGGTTGTAATAATGACGATATGGTATAAGGGTACACATGGTGTGTATAAGGGTTCACATGGTGTCTAAGTGGGATGAACGTAGGGGTGTTCGGGCGGGTGGGGGGATGGATTTTCCAAGTGGGGTGGGGGTAGGGTTGTCCATGTGGGGGGGGGGGGCTGGAATGTCCAAGTGGGGTGGGGTAGGGCTGTCATTGTGGGGTGGGGAGGGTGTGCAGGTGGATGAAGCTCATAGCTATAAACTCTCTATAAATTCTAGAAGTATGAAAATGTATAGGGACCTTCGTGATCATTTTTTGGTGGGATAACATAAAAAGTGTTTGATGTTTTTAGTCCTTTTTTATTTTGAGTTTCTTTTGATATTGATGTTTCTTATTGATACATATGATGGGGATTTATTTTAGGTCTTAAATCAGGTGAGACTCCCCCACCATGAATAGTGTATGAAACCTCTACCCTTATTTAATCATTCTATTTACACAGCCTATACAACCTCTACCCTCATTTAATCAGTGAACTCAAGTCATTAATTCAAGCCTTCATTCTCACTAGCATGTAAGAAATTGAATGATGTAAACCCATCCTCACGTGATTTCTCACCTTAGATAGTATCCAAAATATGGAATATGAGATTTTGAATTCATCAGTTAACCGGGATCATATATTCCATTTCCATCAAGATAATTGTACTAATATAACTTTAGTGTCAATTAAATATGGTACTCATTGTAATTTTTCTATTATGTTTCCTTCATGAAAATACTCACTTTTATTAGGGTGGGGTTCTTTTTACTAGCCTTGATAGAATGTGTACCCATCCAAAAAAATGTTAGATAAGTCACAAGTTTAATTCAGATATGTTTTTATCATTGACATACTTTATTATTAATCTCAAATTTAAAAATAAATGTTTTTTTCTATACATAATGAAATTAAATCTTTTTACAAGCCATGAACAACCTATTAATGTAGAAGCCTAAAATTTATCCACCCATGGGGTGATCTTGACTTGGGGAAGTAATTGGGTAATGAAAGGTATGGCCATAGAGGTGCCAATAGTTAGTTATTTAACATGAGTGAATGATTTTGGATGCCTATAACACATAATGGGGCCTGAGGGATGTGTCTCTTATAGTCCTAATGAAAATGAATATAAATAAATATTAATTTAATTTATGAGTACTTGTTCTTTACATTATTTTAATAGTACACTACATCGATTAGAAACTTCTTCCTTTATCATTTACATAAAGGTGTTTTCTTTTAATTTTCAAACCTATTAAATTTTTTATGACAAAATGACTTATATAAAAAAATTTACAGAATGGAAAGATGTTGGATTTATGAAACTGATCCGATATCAATTTATTTTCAAAACAATTTCGAGATCTTTATAGATTTTTAATTTCACAATGCTTTAGATAGTTGTCCCATACACTAACCATGTTCCAATTGTGTTGGTAGACCTTGGTTGAGACATGAAAAATTTAGATACCACAAAACCAAAAATTATTTTCAAGAAATCTTCATTATGTGGTATCACAGTGGGGAGAAATTTAAATCTAAAATTGTTGATGATTTAATTTTATGGACTGGAATGGAGAATTTTCTAGATGATAGGTTTCCATTTATTATTCATCATAAAAAAGAACAGATTTCAACTCAAGAAGACTTTGATATAAGGATAGCTGATGCATCTAGTGAAAATGATGATATTGACAGGGTGAAAAAATTGAATGATGCTGCCACGAATCCAGTATATCAACAATGTGATAAAATGAAAAAGATGGAATTTTTAATCTGATTGTTTCAGAAGAAAACAATATATGGGATTTCTAATACAACAATCAATTACATTTTTACCATATTGAAGGATTAACTTCCAAATGATGCAGATATTCCCACAAACCACTATATGGCATGGAATTTAGATAAGGAACTTGGATTTTTATTAAACAAAATTCATGCTTTCACGAAAGATTTCAGTTTATTATGGAAGGAAACCGCTGAACAAAATGAATCTATAAAATGTGGCACAACCCGCTGGAAGTCAAAATCTGATGGAACACCATCCCGCATTCCACAGAAAGTAATGTGGCCCTTTCCATTGATCCCCAGACTCCATAATATTTTTATGTCTGATGACATATTACTAAAAATGAGATGGCATGACACTGATAGAAAGAAGACTAATGATGATTTGGTTCATCCTGCATATGTATTTGAATGGAATATATTTGATGATCGACATCCTGATTTTGCAGCTGATGTGCGTAATGTAAGGTTGCGTCTTTCATGCGACAGTTTTAATCTGTTTGCTTAGATGCTTACATCTCTCAACACATGGCCAGTTTTTATACACATTTATAATCTTCCCCCATGGTTGTGTATGAAGATACCATTCACTTTCGTGAGTATACTCATATCTTGTCCTTCTGATCCCAGCATTGATATTGATGTTTACATGCAAACTTTAGTAAAAGATTTTAAACTTCATTGCGATGTGGGTGTGCGCACATAAGATGCATTTTCGAGAGACATATTTCAGATGTGTGTTGTTCTTATGTATACAATCAATGATTTTCCGGCTTATGCAACGATGTGTCGATGGATGATCAATGATTTTCCAGTCGTGGATGATTGTCCTATAGAGCAGCATAATTAGATGATTACTCATTGGACGACTACCTATTTTAAGGTATGATTCAAATTTTAGGTATTTAAATAATAACATTCATCTTTTGAATTAATAATATTCATTGAATTATGAAATTTTATTCACGAATCACCTCGAAAAAATAAAGTAAACATTAATGAAAAAAAATACCACCACACACTAAGACGTACTACGATTCCAAATATTTAGAGGAAGCAGGTATGTCAATTGATTATAGGTTTTTTTATGACTCACACATTGTTTGTCTTCCTCAATTATTTAATTGTTTGCTAATTTTTCATATAACTTTAGTTTTCAATGTCATATCAGAGGAAAATACAAAATATTAAAGGATGTGTGCCTCGAGAAAAACTGTTTTGCTCGAGTAGATGGAAAAAGGATAGAAGTGTCGTCAATGAAGCGACTCAGCAACAGATTATATGTTTTAATCTATTGATTTTATATTTTATTATCTATTTTATTACATAATAAATTTTTATATTTGTAGCATTCTGCTTTAGAGGCCCTCGATGCCCAAGAACCAGACAATTTTGGTACCACTAATCACTTACATCAGGTGTTGGGAGAGGATCATCCTGGAAGACTATGTTGCCGACCTAGTATATCCCCAACGAGGTGTTGGACCACCATAGTAACAAGTTGTTGTGCCACCAAGCTGTAGAATGTTAGGGAACAGGCAGAACATGCTGAGAAAATGGACACAAAGAGGGAAGAATAGTCTGCTCAGGAAAACAGTGCATTTATGAAATTTATTAATGTTCTACATCCATCACTTCCACCAGAGGCCAGACCAGCTTTTGATGAATATATGTCATCTATATGTTCTATATATGGTTCACCAGGTGTCAGTTCTAGTGGTTGTCAAGACGATGTCCAGCCTGACGATGATGATGGCTAGGAGTCTGATGTTGAATAGGAAAGAGAGGAGGGGGCGAGGCGGATGGCGAGTGAGAGGAATAGGTCGAGGGCAAGGAGGAGGGTGATGAGGAGTGAGAGGACGATGATGGGGATGAAGACGAGGGAGATGATGATGGTGATGATGGTGATAGTGATGTGGGAAAAATTGATCTGTTACATTTTTTAATAATATTACTGAGATTTGATGTTTAATCTATTCTAGTTGTTGGTTTTATCTGGACCAGTAGTATAGTATTAGAGTTGATTTATTTTTATATATTTTCTGTTTTCATGGATGTTGTTGACTATTAGTGGTTGCGGTGTATCTTGATCGTGTTTATAGGGTTTTGTGTGTTTGGGAACTCCTTGGATAGCCCCCCTCCTTCCTGGACCCTGGACTACCCCCACAATTCTCCTTAGACCCCAGACAGCCCCCAAGACAGCCCCCCAGACAGCCCCCCAGAAAGCCCCCGCCCCCACCCTCCTCCCTGGACCCCGGACAACCCCCCATAAATCCCCCCACCCTCCTCCTTGGACCCCAAACAGCCACCCGAACACCCCCCAGATAGCCCCCGCACATCCCCCCTCCTCCTTGGTCATTGGACATCCCCCCCCGGACACCCCCTAGGCAGCCCCCCAGAAAGCCCCTCCACCCTCATCCATGGACCCCTAAACAACCCCCACCCTCCTTGATTTCACATGCTTTTTTTATTTCTCTGATCATGCAATGTTACTTAGGATTATTCTCTTTTTGTATGTCTTGAATTATATGAATGTCTTGGTATGGTTTTTAGTTCATGCTCATCAAATTCATGTGACGATATACTTTAATTTGAATACAATGTCTTGTTGTAAATTCTCCATGTTATGTGAGTTAGGATTTGTTTGATTTGGTTTACTTGTCAATTGTTAGGATAAGACACGGGTTGCATGTTAAGGACTCAGGGATGGACTCATCATGCTCAGGGAATTTAGAGATGAAATTCCATGATGTATGCTTTTGTTTCTAGGTGGGGGCTACCAGAATGGTTTCTATTAATTATTTGTGACATTTACGAGTTAACCCCTCCTAAATCTGAGGCCCGGTGTGGCCGAAACCACTCAAAGTGTCTCAGGTTTATTTGAAATGGACAACATTTTATGTGAAAATAACAACTAGCATATGGAAAACTGATCAAAAATATTCTGATATTTTTTATACTTTATCACAACGATACATGGCTCATATGTGATGTTTACCAGTCAACCCCGCCTCAATCTGAGGCCCGGTGTGGTCGGCATCACTCAAAGTGTCATAGGTTAATTTGTAATGGACAACATTTTATGTGAATGCAACAACTAGCATACGGAAAATTGACCAAATGGATTTTGATTGTGTTTATACATTATCACAACGATACATGTGTCATACGTGACGTGTACGAGTCAACCCTGCCTCAATCGGAGGTGCGGTGTGGCTGACACCATTCAAAGTGTCTCTGTTTTGTTTAAAATGGATAGGATTTTAAGTAAAAACAACAACTCAGATACGGAAAACTAACCTAACAAATTCAGAATGTAATTATTATTTAGGAAAACATTCCATGAGTCATATATGCTGTGTACGAGTGAACCCCATCTCAATCCAAGGCGCGGTGTGGCCGGAAAAATTCGAAATGTCTCACTTTTGTTTGAAGTGGATAACATTTTATGTGAAAAGTAAACTGAAATAGGGAAAACAAACCAAACGCATTCAGATTCTGTTTATACTGTAGGATAATGATCCTTGTGTCATTTTTGAATTTTACGAGTCAACCCCATCAAAATCCGAGGCTCGGTGTGGCCGGTATCACTCTAACTGTGTCCCTTTTGTTTAAAATGGATGTGATTTTAAGTTAAAAGCAAACCCGACATATGGAAAACAAACCAAATGCATTCGGATTATGTTGATACTTTATTAAAACATTCCATGGGTCATACGTGACGTGTACAAGTCATCCCTGGATCAATCCGATGCGTGGTGTGGTCGGCACCATTCGAAGTGTCTCACTTTTGTTTGAAATGGATAACATTTTAAGTGAAAAGTACAGATGAAATATAGAAAACCAACCAAACGTATTAAGATTGAGTTTATAATGTAGAAAAATGTTCTTTGGGTCAATTGTGATATGTTTGAGTCAACCCCACCCCAATCTGAGGCCCGATGTGGCCGGCACCACTAATAGTGTCTTAGGTTTATTTGAAATTGACAACATTTGAAGTGAAAAAAACAAATGACATACAGAAAACAAACTCAACATATTCGGATTCTATTGAAACATTAGTAAGTTGATCCATGGGTCATATGTGATGTTTACGTGTCATCCTTGCCTCAATACATGGCGTGGAGTGGCCGTCACCACTTAAAGTGTCTCTCTATATTTTAAAATGGACTTAATTTTAATTGAAAACACCAACTAACATACGGTAAACCGACCAAACACATTCGGATTCTATTGATAATTTAGGAAAAAGATCCATGGGTCATATGTGAGATGTCTGATTCAACCATGCCTCAATCTGAGTCACAGTGTTGTCGGGATCTCTCTAAGTGTCTCTCTTTTGTTTAAAATGGACTACATTTTATGTACTTATAGAAAACCAACCAAACGGTATCTGATCGTGTCGATACTTTAGAACAACGATCCATAGGTCATATGTGACATGTACGAGTCAACCCCACCTCAATCCGAGATGCGGTGTGGCTGGAACCATTCATATTGTCTCTATTTTGTTTAAAATAGACATCATTATTAGTGAAAACAACAAGTGAAATACGAAAAACTGACCAAACACTTTCGAAATGTGTTGATGCATTAGGACAATGATCCATGGGACATATGTGACATGTATGTGTCAACCCCACCTCTATACAAGGCATGGTGTGGAAGGAACCACTCTATTTGTCTCTCTTTTGTTTCAAAAGGATATCATTTTAAGTGAAAACATCAACTGGCGTACGGAAAACCAACCAAACGCGTTTGAATTGTATTGATACTTTAAGACAATGATCCATGGGTCATTTGAGACATGTACGAGCCAACCCCGTCTAAATTTGAGGTGATGTGTGG